>CM062291.1:19942660-20542660 GCA_031216915.1 Pictodentalium vernedei | reverse complement strand
GTGCGGTCCGCGGTTGCATCAAGCTACGGACGACCGAACGCTTTATAGGGTCCGACAGGATGGCGAAAGGGATTCGAAAGATTTCGAGTTTTCCCTTTAGTAGTATCGGAAGATGCCTTTCATATCTTCTGGCATTTCTTCCAGTGATTATTTTTCGGACTTCATTGCTGCGATCTTGGATAAGAGACTTATAGCGTCATTGGACTCGGATTTTTCGATCGGTACAGGGACTTTGTCCCTGACTTACCGACGCAGTCCAATATTGTCATTACAACATGTGTTTTATTTTTCGACGCTATATATTTATATATATATACAAGACGGCTACTAAGCATGATAGTTTAGTTTCTTGTCCGCGTGGCTCATTTCTGCCATTTTATCTTTTTTTACATATAGTTTATTTTGGCAGAGCAGGGCATACCGAGAGTTCATATGCGTCTAGACGGTGTGATTAAAGACTGCATATATTCTTTTTCACCGTTTATGTCTTTTCCAATTTCAATGTTGGGAACGACATTATGTATATTAGACTTAACTTAGACGCTTTATTATACGTAATCCGCCTTACTGAGGCGTTATCATTACGTCTTCAAGAAAAGATTTACGGGATATTATTCTCAATGTAATTTCTTTTGAGGGCAGTAGTTTGTTCACGTATAACTCCGCCCTTCAGTGGCTGATTGGAGTTGGTTAGACGTGAGGCAGCCCTAGCTACATCCACGCGTGGATAGTAGGTTAAGAACTCTTTCAGAGTCGCTTCGTTCTCGGAGGAGCTTCTCTTCGACGGCAACTTTCCGGCAATCCATGAATTGCTTGATTTATACATTCTCTTGTCTATCTAGTGTTACAAGAGATTCAGACTGGGGCAAACATTCGGTGGTTGACTCAGAGAGTGCCGCCGCAGTTGCCGGACCCGAGTGTGGCTGTTATGACGGTTGCCAGTCAAACAGATTGGGATATATACTGATCCCTACGGATTCGAAGTGCCAGGGTCTTTGGGTTCCGCAGTCTTTTAGCTATCAGTTAACTTCCGCGGAATAATGTTTTTTAGGCTTGCTTTATGTCATTGCATGAACATTATTCAGAAACGCATGCCCAAATTCCTGTCCTTTAATTCGACAGTAGTGGCGTATCTCCGGAACCAGGGAGGCACTCTTTCGTTTCCGTTATTCAATTTAATGGAAAGAATCCGTTTGTTGGTTATAGTACACCAAGTTCAGTTTTGGTCCGTCATATTCTGGGTCGTCTGATTGTTTTATCGCACTCCCGTTCTCTTACGGGTCGCTTGTTGCTGTCAGAATGGACTCTCAACAAACAAGTATTCAATCAGATTTGCTATCTATGGGAGCGCCCAATGATGTTTTATTTATGACACAGCTGGCTAATCAATTGCAGACGTATGTGTTGGCTTGTCCAGATCTCTGAGCTAATACTGTTAACGCTCTATTGATCTATAGGACAGAATGTTAGGATACGCGTATCCTCCGGCGCTGTTGTTTTTAGCAGGTATTGCTAAGATAAACAACCACAATACATTTCTGTTGATAGCATCTCTATCTTCACAGAGATCATGAGTAATTTACTCTCTTGTCTACTGTGGATCTTAACGTGAAATCTTCCTCTATGTGAGGATCTTTTTTCACTGGGTAAATCGTGTCATCTTTATCACAACCAGCAAGGTCGCAACCTTCATGTATTCCGTTGTGTGGTCCGTATTGCATTGTAAGCACTGTACTGGACGAGCTTTGGACGCGATTTCTTACTATAGGAGATCCTCTTCTTCGCTATTCTATGCGACTAAAGTGGAGGCTCTTCCGTCGTGGTGTAGGGATCATTATGTTCATATGGTTGATCCCTCCATACTACTCATTGCTATTTTTTAGTATACTTGTTTCACAAGATCTACTGCAGCCTGTTGTTATTTAGGTTATAGGTTTATGTTACCTCATACCTATGCACTCTACGATAGTTTACAATTGAGTCTTTTGTCTCTTTATCTAAGTCAGTTAGTAACTTTTTGATAAATGGACTTAGAATCTTTAGATTAAATTTCTATACGGATTTTAACTTCAGGTTCTTATTTAGCTAAGTAATCATTTGAGCCTCTGGAAACAGTAGTTTTCAAATTCTGACCTTTTAGACAGTAATTATGTTGGTTTCTCTTTTACTGTAGAGTCAGTGAGTTTCATGCACTATCGATGGATGATTTTCACTTTCATAGTTTCGGAATCAATACTTCCGTTACTATTTAGGTTGGATTGTTGCATAAGAGTTAGGCTCCTATTATCCGGAACCTATTATTTTAAGGTCCTTCCGGCATAGGCCTTTACTCTTTCCGGGTACAGTTTATGTATTTATAAACAGATATCTGTTTATTACAAGGGCGTAAGCTTCTTCTGTCTTTGATGTCTAGTAGAAGGACGTTACGCTCCATTTTATTGTTAATGGATTCTATTAACTAGCGTACTGCTTATGGTATATCATTGGCTTAGCAGTTGTGCTTAAGATTTCGGCTCATGAAGTAAGAGTTCTTCTACTTCTTGGGCTTACATTAATAGTGTTCTATTATAGATTTTTGAAGGCTGCTCATTGCGCTCAGCCATCCATTCATGAATTTTATCTCAGAAATATCGAGTCCATTTCTGGAGGCCTCTATTGTTAGGTCTATTATCTACTGCTCAGAATGTCATTCACTTAACAGTTGCTACTATAGCTAGGTAGGCTGTCTGTTTCGGCAGTGTCTCCGTTCGGCTGCCCTCTTCGCTCTGGGCTATTTGACCCAGGGCAAGAAAAAGGGGGGGGGGGAGGGTGTTCCCTTGGGTCACCTGTTTTTACTATGAAAACAAGGGGATACCTCCTCCGGAGTTAGTAATTCTGAGCTGTTATTGGGATGGTTGTTTAGTGAGAAGTTTAAGTTTATAAAATTCATTCAAGTCTTAGTTTTTAAAGTATAGCTTTTGAATATTGCATATGTCAACGGACATGATTATGCAATTCTCACACACTTTTAGGAGTATAAGAGTCTCTATTCTCTAGACTTACTTTATTATTGGCTTACTTTAAAAATTATTAGTATAAGGATTATTGGATATTAATAGAGTACATGGATGTATGAAGCTCAATTTTTGGAAGGTGTTGTATCTTTCTAATTTATCATAAATAAGAAAGATACATGTAAGGCCTATTACTTCTTTTCCCTACAGGGGATGACTCTATTTTATTTTATTGAGCGTATTCCATTTTGCTCTATGTCCTTGGCCCTCCAGCCTTTTTACTATTCAGCTATGTCTGGGTCATTGGTACAGTATAAAAATGTTAAAAAATTTATAGTAATTTCTATATTTTTTATACTTACCAATGACCCAGACGGGGATGGCCCTCCCAGGAGTTGGGAACTCTTGCCTCCCCGCTGAGTACATAGCGCTTACCAGGCACTGGTTATTAGAATGATAAATGGCGCCAATTTCGGAACGTCCTTGACACTGCGCATGCGCAGTAGGGGCGAAGTGTGGAGGGCCTCTCAGGACATGTTTTCTTTAGTTTTAGATGCAAATTTTGGGGATTGGGGGGCAAAATTTGTGTTTGGCCCTATATTTTAAGAGTTAGCACCAGCTATGTCTGGGTCATTGGTAAGTATAAAAAATATAGAAATTACTATAAATTTTTTAACTTCGATGACAATATGGGAAGCGTATGTCACGGTATGTTGTTGGGGATTTGGACACTCCGGTCCTTTCCGCGCAGGGTCACTCTACTTTATCAATTTCTATTTCAGACGATCAAGATTAGGGTGATGTATCTGTGATGTCTTCCAACAGTGTGCCTCCGTCGTCACAATTAATGAAGGGCTAGCGGAAAAGTGCTCATGTAATACGCCAATTGCCTAAGAGGACCCTAGTAGGTTCGACGGCCTTTGACGTCCGCTAGCTCGCCCGGTGTAGCGTCCATTCACCGAATGGTTCGGCAGCCGGGTTCGTCCGTTGCGGTCTAGAAGGAATTTTGGGGTGATGCGAGCACTATAAAATTAACTTAATGCACACCCAGTGACGGCGGATCGGAGGGAGAACGGAGGAAGCCTTTTAGTCCGGTTCATAGCCCGTTCCGGTCCATCCGGACGGCAAGCGAGAGAGGCCCCTCTCTCGTTCAACAACATCTGGCCCCAGATGTTGTGGTACAAAATGTGTCGCTAGCGGAGCATACGTCCGTCGCTCGGGACGCTCCGTTGTATAGGCAGTCCGCTGAGACTGCTAAGGCTTCCTCTTCTCGTCAGCGCACACGACCGCACCTTGGCTGCGTGACCGCCGATATATTACCAGCTTCGCCGATCAAGGATTCTTCGGCGACCAGGTCACACCATCCGGCAGCCAGGGATTCGAGACCGATGGACTCCGGACGTTCGCATAGGAAAAGTATGCGGGAGCCATCTGATGCGGAGCTGCCCTCGGCGAAGCAGCGATAGACTGCGCCTCCGCAGGTCTCGACGCCGGACATTCTTGTGCACATAGCACAGCTTATCGCAGCATCCCAGCAGCCGACAGAAACGGTGTCGGATCGAGAATTATCCGACAGCGCTGGGTCGGTAGCCGGGGACTCGAGGCCTGCAGACTCCGGACGTTCGCATAGGAAGTGTGCGGGAGTCAACGTACACGGAGCTTCCGGCGGCAATGCATCGTAAGTCCGCTACTGCACAGGCCTCGGGAACGGACGTGCTTTCTTTAATAGCACAGTTTATCGCAGCATCCCAGCATCAACTGAATCTGTCGCATATATTTTATCCGACGATGCTGGGTCGGGACGCTCCGCGGAAGCGGGTACGGACGTCCGAAAGTTTCATCCGGTCCGACGGGATACCGAAAGGGATTCGGAGGATTTCAAGCTTTCCCTTTCGGAACAACATATGCTGCGATGCCGGATAAGAAACTGATAGCGTCGGTGGACTTAGAAATTTTTGGTTCGGTTCAGGGACATCGTCCCTCAGTTCCGACATAGTCCAATAATGTCACACAAACTTTCGAATTATTGAACAACGCTATATATATTATTATTTTATGCATGCTATCCAAGCATTTCTGGTTTCTTGTTCGAAGAGTTATGGAGATGTCTTTCAAAAGTGTGCCTCTGTCGTCATAGTTAATGAACAGTTAGCGGCAATAAGTGCTCATGGAATATGTCTATCGCTTACGGAGTGACATTCGCTAGCTCACCCAGTGTAGCGTACATTCATCGAATGGTTCGGCTGCCGGGTTCGTCCGTTGCGGTCTAGGAAGGAGATTTGGGTGATGCGAGCACTTTAATTACTTTAGTACTCACCCAGTGACGGCAGATTGAGGACAGATCGGAGGAAGCCTGTTAGTCCGGTTCCTGGCTTGTCCAGGTCCGTCTGGGCTGTGAGCGAGAGAGGTTCCTCTCTCGCCCAACAACATAGGGGACCGCATGTTGTGGTTCAGATATTTTACATTCGGAGCATATGTCCGTTGCTCGGGACGCTCCGTTATATTGACAGTCCGAGAGACTGTCTTTAATGCTTCCTCATCCTCACAGCAGGGCACACGACCGCACATTGGCTACGTGACCTCGAGTATCCGATCAGTTTCGGCATTCAGTGATTCCACGGCGAATAGGTCGCGCCATCCGGTAGCCAAGGGACACGAGGCCTATACACTCCGTTCGCTCGCATATTGGAAGTATGCACGGGGTAACGATCACGGAGCTTCCAGCGGCAATGCATCGTAAGACCGCTTCTCCTCAGGCCTCAGTGACGGACGTGCTATCCGAGTTAGCACAGTTGTTTCGCAGCATCCCAGCAATTGACAGTTTCTCGGTCGAATCAGGAATTATCCGACGGCACTGGGTCGGTGCGGTCCGCGGTTGCATCAGCTACGGACGACCGAACGCTTTATAGGGTCCGACAGGATGGCGAAAGGGATTCGAAAGATTTTGAGTTTTCCCTTTAGTAGTATCGGAAGATGCCTTTCATATCTTCTGGCATTTCTTCCAGTGATTATTATTTCGGACTTCATTGCTGCGATCTTGGATAAGAGACTTATAGCGTCATTGGACTCGGATTTTTTGATTGGTACAGGGACATTGTCCCTGACTTACCGACGCAGTCCAATATTGTCATTACAACATGTGTTTTATTTTTCGACGCTATATATATTTATATATACAAGCCTGCTACTAAGCATGATAGTTTAGTTTCTTGTCCGCGTTGCTCATTTCTGCCATTTTATCATTTTTACAAATAGTTTATTTTGGCAGAGCAGGGCATACCGAGAGTTCATATGCGTCTAGACGGTGTGATTAAAGACTGCATATATTTTTTTTCGCCGTTTATGTCTTTTCCAATTTCAATATTGGGAACGACATTATGTATAGTAGACTTAACTTAGACGCTTTATTATACGTAATCCGCCTTACTGAGGCGTTATCATTACGTCTTCAAGAAAAGATTTACGGGATATTATTCTCAATGTAATTTCTTTTGAGGGCAGTAGATGGTTCACGTATAACTCCGCCCTTCAGTGGCTGATTGGAGTTGGTTAGACGTGACGCAGCCCTAGCTACATCCACACGCGTGGATAGTAAGGTTAAGAACTCTCTCAGAGTTGCTTCGTTCTCGGAGGAGCTTCTCTTCGACGGCAACTTTCTGGCAATCCATGAATTGCTCGATTTATACGTTCTCTTGTCTATCTAGTGTTACAAGAGATTCAGACTGGGGCAAACATTCGGTGGTTGACTCAGAGAGTGCCGCCGCAGTTGCCGGACCCGAGTGTGGCTGTTATGACGGTTGCCAGTCAAACAGATTGGGATATATACTGATCCCTACGGATTCGAAGTGCCAGGGTCTTTGGGTTCCGCAGTCTTTTAGCTATCAGTTTAACTTCCGCGGAATAATGTTTTTTAGGCTTGCTTTATGTCATTGCATGAACATTATTCAGAAACGCATGCCCAAATTCCTGTCCTTTAATTCGACAGTAGTGGCGTATCTCCGGAACCAGGGAGGCACTCTTTCCTTTCCGTTATTCAATTTAATGGAAAGAATCCGTCTGTTGGTTATAGTACACCAAGTTCAGTTTTGGTCCGTCATATTCCGGGTCGTCTGATTGTTTTATCGGACTCCCGTTCTCTTACGGGTCGCTTGTTGCTGTCAGAATGGACTCTCAACAAACAAGTATTCAATCAGATTTGCTATCTATGGGAGCGCCCAATGATGATTTATTTATGACACAGCTTGCTAATCAATTGCAGACGTATGTGTTGGCTTGTCCAGATCTCTGAGCTAATAGTGTTAACGCTCTATTGATCTATAGGACGGAATGATAGGATACGTGTATCCTCCGGCGCTGTTGTTTTAGCAGGTATTGCTAAGATAAACAACCACAATACATTTCTGTTGATAGCATCTCTATCTTCACAGAGATCATGAGTAATTTACTCTCTTGTCTACTGTGGGTCTTAACGTGAAATCTTCCTCTATGTGAGGATCTTTTTTCACTGGGTAAATCGTGTCATCTTTATCACAACCAGCAAGGTCGCAACCTTCATGTATTCCGTTGTGTGGTCCGTATTACATTGTAAGCACTGTACTGGACGAGCTTTGGACGCGATTTCTTACTATAGGAGATCCTCTTCTTCGCTATTCTATGCGACTAAAGTGGAGGCTCTTCCGTCGTGGTGTAGGGATCATTATGTTCATATTGTTGATCCCTCCATACTACTCATTGCTATTTTTAGCTCACCTGAGCGAAGCTCAAGGGGAGCTTTACTAATCACTTTCCGTCCGTCGTCGTCCGTCGTCGTCGTCGTCCGGCGTTAACTTTACATTATCGACTTCTCCTCCTAAACCACTAGCCCAATTTTATTCAAATGTTGGCTAAATGTTTATTACCTAATGCCAATTCAGATTTGTTCAAATGAAGTTGCCCCTCCTCCTGGGTGGTGCCACGCCCCCAAGGGGCACCAAAATCTTTGTAAATCTTCTTCTCATGAACCAGCAGTAGCAGAGACTTGATATTTGGTGTGCAGCTTCCTTTTGAGGTGTAAACTCAGATTTGTTCAAGAGAAGTTTGTGGGGCTATACTTGGCGTCGATATGGGAGGGGCAAAATTTTTTGCCCCGCCCAAAATTTCTATTTTCCAAACCGAGAGGCTGATTTGAACCAAATTTTATGTGAGGGCTTATTGGGTCATGAGTACTTGATTTATGCAAAAAAAAATTTTCCCGCAGCCCTGTGGGAACCGCAGGAGCTAAAAATAGAAAAAAATTAAAACGCCCATATCTCCAAAACTGCACGGCACTGAGAATTTTTATTTGGTGTGCAGCTTCCTTAGGACCAACAGAAAGGATTGGTAAAAAAAAATTGCCATCGGTTTTATCATAGGGTACAGTTTCGGGACTTTGAAAAAGTGCTGAGTCAACACTTTTTAACACTGTAGGCAATGGGAAAAACATTAAAAAATCTTCTTCTCCAGATCCAGCAGGCAGAATCTTTTGATATTTGGTATGCAACATTGTAGGGTGGATCTGATTCAAGTTTGTTCAAATCGGCCCCCTGGGTTCATATTTGGGCTCAGTATAGGAGCCCGATTTCGAACTTAGTGCATTTCAGGCAAATTTCTTAAAAAATCTTCTTCTCCAGATCCAGCAGGCAGAACCTTTTGATATTTTGTATGCAACATTGTGGGGTTGATCTGATTCAAGTTTGTTCAAATCGGCCCCCTGGGTTTATATTTGGGCTCAGTATAGGAGCCCAAATTTGAACTTACTGCATTTCAGGCAAATTTCTTTGAAAATCTTCTTCTCCAGATTCAGCAGGCAGAATCTTTTGATATTTGGTATGCAACATTGTAGGGTGGATCTGATTCAAGTTTGTTCAAATCGGCTCCCTAGATTCATATTTGGGCTCACTATAGGAGCTCGAATTCGAATTTAGTGCATTTCAGGCAAATTTCTTCAAAAATCTTCTTCTCCAGATCCAGCAGGCAGAATCTTTTGATATTTGGTATGCAACGTTGCGGGGTAGATCTGATTCAAGTTTGTTCAAATCAGCCCCCTGGATTCATATTTGGGCTTACTATAGAAGCCCGAATTCGAACTTAGTGCATTTCAGGCAAATTTCTTAAAAAATCTTCTTCTCCAGATCCAGCAGGCAGAATCTTTTCATATTTGGTAAGCAACATTGTGGGGTGGATCTGATTCAAGATTGTTCAAATCGGCCCCCTGGGTTAATATTTGGGCTCAGTATAGGAGCCCGATTTCGAACTTAGTGCATTTCAGGCAAATTTCTTAAAAAATCTTCTTCTCCAGATCCAGCAGGCAGAATCTTTTGATATTTGGTATGCAACATTGTAGGGTGGATCTGATTCAAGTTTTTTCAAATCAGCCCCCTGGGTTCATATTTGGGCTCAGTATAGGAGCCCGATTTCGAACTTAGTGCATTTAGGCAAATTTCTTAAAAAATCTTCTTCTCCAGATCCAGAAGGCAGAATCTTTTGATATTTGGTATGCAACATTGTGGGGTGGATCTGATTCAAGTTTGTTCAAATCGGCTTCCTAGATTCATATTTGGGCTCACTATAGAAGCTCGAATTTGAACTTAGTGCATTTCAGGCAAATTTCTTACAAAATCTTCTTCTCCAGATCCAGCAGGCAGAATCTTTTCATATTTGGTAAGCAACTTTGTGGGGTCGATCTGATTCAAGTTTGTTCAAATCGGCCCCCTGGGTTTATATTTGGGCTCAGTATAGGAGCCCAAACTTGAACTTAGTGCATTTCAAGCAAATTTATTAAAAAATCTTCTTCTCCAGATCCAGCAGGCAGAATCTTTTGATATTTGGTATGCAACATTGTGGGGTGGATCTGATTCAAGTTTGTTCAAATCGGCTTCCTAGATTCATATTTGGGCTCACTATAGAAGCTCGAATTCGAACTTAGTGCATTTCAGGCAAATTTCTTAAAAAATTTTCTTCTCCAGATCCAGCAGGCAGAATCTTTTGATATTTGGTATGCAACATTGTGGGATGGATCTGATGCAAAATTGTTTAAATCGGCTCCCTAGATTCATATTTGGGCTTACTATAGAAGGTCGAATTCGAACTTAGTGCATTTCAGGCAAATTTCTTAAAAAATCATCTTCTCCAGATCCAGCAGGCAGAATCTTTTGATATTTGGTATGCAACATTGCGGGGTGGATCTGATTCAAGTTTGTTCAAATCGGCCCCCTGGATTCATATTTGGGCTCACTATAGAAGCTCGAATTCAAACTTAGTGCATTTCGGGCAAATTTCTTCAAAAATCTTCTTCTCCAGATCCAGTAGGCAGAATCTTTTGATATTTGGTATGCAACATTGCGGGGTGGATCTGATTCAAGTTTGTTCAAATCGGCCCCCTGGATTCATATTTGGGCTTAATATAGAAGCCCGAATTCGGGCTTAGTGCATTTCGGGCAAATTTATTAAAAAATCTTTTTCTCCAGATCCAGCAGGCAGAATCTTTTGATATTTGGTATGCAACATTGTGGGGTGGATCTGATTCAAGTTTGTTCAAATCGGCTTCCTAGATTCATATTTGGGCTCACTATAGAAGCTCGAATTTGAACTTAGTGCATTTCAGGCAAATTTCTTAAAAAATCTTCTTCTCCAGATCCAGCAGGCAGAATCTTTTCATATTTGGTAAGCAACATTGTGGGGTCGATCTGATTCAAGTTTGTTCAAATCGGCCCCCTGGGTTTATATTTGGGCTCAGTATAGGAGCCCAAACTTGAACTTAGTGCATTTCAAGCAAATTTATTAAAAAATCTTCTTCTCCAGATCCAGCAGGCAGAATCTTTTGATATTTGGTATGCAACATTGTGGGGTGGATCTGATTCAAGTTTGTTCAAATCGGCTTCCTAGATTCATATTTGGGCTCACTATAGAAGCTCGAATTCGAACTTAGTGCATTTCAGGCAAATTTCTTAAAAAATCATCTTCTCCAGATCCAGCAGGCAGAATCTTTTGATATTTGGTATGCAACATTGCGGGGTGGATCTGATTCAAGTTTGTTCAAATCGGCCCCCTGGATTCATATTTGGGCTCACTATAGAAGCTCGAATTCAAACTTAGTGCATTTCGGGCAAATTTCTTCAAAAATCTTCTTCTCCAGATCCAGTAGGCAGAATCTTTTGATATTTGGTATGCAACATTGCGGGGTGGATCTGATTCAAGTTTGTTCAAATCGGCCCCCTGGATTCATATTTGGGCTTAATATAGAAGCCCGAATTCGGGCTTAGTGCATTTCGGGCAAATTTATTAAAAAATCTTTTTCTCCAGATCCAGCAGGCAGAATCTTTTGATATTTGGTATGCAACATTGTGGGGTGGATCTGATTCAAGTTTGTTCAAATCGGCTTCCTAGATTCATATTTGGGCTCACTATAGAAGCCCGAATTCGAACTTAGTGCATTGCAGGCAAATTTCTTAAAAAATCATCTTCTCCAGATCCAGCAGGCAGAATCTTTTGATATTTGGTATGCAACATTGTGGGGTGGATTTGATTCAAGTTTGTTCAAATCGGCTTCCTAGATTCATATTTGGGCTCACTATAGAAGCTCGAATTTGAACTTAGTGCATTTCAGGCAAATTTCTTAAAAAATCTTCTTCTCCAGATCCAGCAGGCAGAATCTTTTCATATTTGGTAAGCAACATTGTGGGGTCGATCTGATTCAAGTTTGTTCAAATCGGCCCCCTGGGTTTATATTTGGGCTCAGTATAGGAGCCCAAACTTGAACTTAGTGCATTTCAAGCAAATTTATTAAAAAATCTTCTTCTCCAGATCCAGGAGGCAGAATCTTTTGATATTTGGTATGCAACATTGTGGGGTGGATCTGATTCAAGTTTGTTCAAATCGGCTTCCTAGATTCATATTTGGGCTCACTATAGAAGCTCGAATTCGAACTTAGTGCATTTCAGGCAAATTTCTTAAAAAATTTTCTTCTCCAGATCCAGCAGGCAGAATCTTTTGATATTTGGTATGCAACATTGTGGGATGGATCTGATGCAAATTTGTTTAAATCGGCTCCCTAGATTCATATTTGGGCTTACTATAGAAGGTCGAATTCGAACTTAGTGCATTTCAGGCAAATTTCTTAAAAAATCATCTTCTCCAGATCCAGCAGGCAGAATCTTTTGATATTTGGTATGCAACATTGTGGGGTGGATCTGATTCAAGTTTGTTCAAATCGGCCCCCTGGATTCATATTTGGGCTCACTATAGAAGCTCGAATTCAAACTTAGTGCATTTCGGGCAAATTTCTTCAAAAATCTTCTTCTCCAGATCCAGTAGGCAGAATCTTTTGATATTTGGTATGCAACATTGCGGGGTGGATCTGATTCAAGTTTGTTCAAATCGGCCCCCTGGATTCATATTTGGGCTTAATATAGAAGCCCGAATTCGGGCTTAGTGCATTTCGGGCAAATTTATTAAAAAATCTTTTTCTCCAGATCCAGCAGGCAGAATCTTTTGATATTTGGTATGCAACATTGTGGGGTGGATCTGATTCAAGTTTGTTCAAATCGGCTTCCTAGATTCATATTTGGGCTCACTATAGAAGCTCGAATTCGAACTTAGTGCATTGCAGGCAAATTTCTTAAAAAATCATCTTCTCCAGATCCAGCAGGCAGAATCTTTTGATATTTGGTATGCAACATTGCGGGGTGGATCTGATTCAAGTTTGTTCAAATCGGCCCCCTGGATTCATATTTGGGCTCACTATAGAAGCTCGAATTCAAACTTAGTGCATTTCGGGCAAATTTCTTCAAAAATCTTCTCCAGATCCAGCAGGCAGAATCTTTTGATATTTGGTATGCAACATTGCGGGGTGGATCTGATTCAAGTTTGTTCAAATCGGCCCCCTGGATTCATATTTGGGCTTAATATAGAAGCTCGAATTCGCACTTAGTGCATTTCGGGCAAATTTATTAAAAAATCTTCTTCTCCAGATCCAGCAGGCAGAATCTTTTGATATTTGGTATGCAACATTGTGGGGTGGATCTGATTCAAGTTTGTTCAAATCGGCTTCCTAGTTTCATATTTGGGCTCAGTATAGAAGCTCGAATTCGAACTTAGTGCATATCAGGCAAATTTCTTAAAAAATCTTCTTCTCCAGATCCAGCTTCAGAATCTTTTCATATTTGGTAAGCAACATTGTGGGGTAGATCTGATTCAAGTTTGTTCAAATCGTCCCCCTTGGTTTATATTTGGGCTCCGTATAGGAGTCCAAATTTTAACTTAGTGCATTTAAGGCATATTTCTTAAAATATCTTCTTCTCCAGATCCAGCAGGCAGAATCTTTTGATATTTGGTATGCAACATTGTGGGGTGGATCTGATTGTGATTCATGAACATATTTATTTGTAAAGTTGATAGAATCTTAGACAAAATTTGCAGAAAAGATCTACTATAGAAGGGGTGGTATCCAGGGTGAACCGTTTACCCAAATCTAGCAGTACTAATGCATTATTCACCCAAATCTCCGTTCAAATTTTATGGCCCCTCATTGGAACACACGCATTCAGCTCATTCCAACAAAGGTCATATGCCATGTTTTCGAGACAAAAGAATAAAAATTTTAGTTATTCATGAAATTTTTAGGCAACTGTTGTCTGTTATTCACACTGCTTCATGAAATTTCAGTACTTTTAGAAGTTACCTCAGTAATCAAGGGTTAATTCCCCTTAATTAAATGTCGCCTCTAAAAAACAACCACTTTGCATATCTTACCTTTTTACCAGCATAACTGCCAAAACTTGTCAGCATTCTTCGCAAAAATCGCTATTCAAATTTTAATTTTTGTCTCTTAAACATACATGTACTTATCGCTTGTAAATACCCCATTGGAATGAGCTTTTTGAGCTCATTCCAATGAGAGGTCGCACACCATGCTTTTTGAGTCAAAAAAGCAATTTTTTTTAGTTATTCCAGAATTTCGTACGTAAAACACAGCTTTATGACTTCACATTAAAATGAGCTCTCTAAGCTTGTTCCAATCAACATTCACGCACTATGTCTTTCACACAAAAAATAAAATTTTCCATTTATTCAGGAATTTTGTTTGCAAGAACACTCTTACCCCCCCCCCCCCCCCCACACACACACACACACACACAAACACACACACACACACACACACAAACACAGACACACACATCTAAAAGTTCGTCAGCAAAAAAACAGTTACTTCAATTTTTAAATGCATTATAGGAACAACTTGCCTAATCAAATTTAAATACTTTTGCATCATTCTGTATCTAGAACAAACCATTTACCATATCTTTACGCAAAATTCTCCAGCATCATTCACAAAAAAACACCATTATTTATATGTTCACATTTTTGTCTCAAAAATATACCTGATCTTCCCATACCCCTATTGAAATAAGCTATTTGAGCTAGTTCCAATGATGATAAAAAAAACTAATATTTTGGAAAATTTGTGAAAATTTTTGTTTTCTTGCATGCAAATATATACATGTAGCACATGGAAGATATCCACAGTTGGGGAGAGATGTCCAAGGCTATCTCTTCACATTCCTTGTTTGTGCTTCATGCTAAACCAGTTTGTCTGCAGAGATAAATTTGCTTTATTAAAAATCATTGGAGATTGTCCACACACCAATGATTTTAAATAAAACTAATTTTAGGTAACAAATGTTGAACTTCAAACAAAATCTATCACTCAACCAGTTAATGTTGATGAAGCATGACATGGTGAAGGTGACCTAAAATACTTCTTAGAGTCACTTTGTCAGGTGAGCGATTAAGGCCACGTGGGGCCTCTTGTTTAGTATACTTGTTTCACAAGATCTACTGCAGCCTGTTATTATTTAGGTTATAGGTTTATGTTACCTCATACCTATGCACTCTACGATAGTTTACAATTGAGTCTTTTGTCTCTTTATCTAAGTCAGTTAGTAACTTTTTGATAAATAGACTTAGAATCTTTAGATTAAATTCCTATACGGATTTTAACTTCGGTTCTTATTTAGCTAAGTAATCATTTGAGCCTCTGGAAACAGTAGTTTTCAAATTCTGACCTTTTAGACAGTAATTCTGTTGGTTTCTCTTTTACTGTAGAGTCAGTGAGTTTCATGCACTATCGATGGATGATTTTCACTTTCATAGTTTCGGAATCAATACTTCCGTTACTATTTAGGTTGGATTGTTGCATAAGAGTTAGGCTCCTATTATCCGGAACCTATTATTTTAAGGTCCTTCCGTCTTCGTATGGGCATAGGCCTTTACTCTTTCCGGGTACAGTTTATGTATTTATAAACAGATATCTGTTTATTACAAGGGCGTAAGCTTCTTCTGTCTTTGATGTCTAGTAGAAGGACGTTACGCTCCATTTTATTGTTAATGGATTCTATTAACTATCGGTACTGCTTATGGTATATCATTGACTTAGCAGTTGTGCTTAAGATTTCGGCTCATGAAGTAAGAGTTCTTCTACTTCTTGGGCTTACATTAATAGTGTCGCTATTATAGATTTTTGAAGGCCGCTCATTGCGCTCAGCCATCCACATTCATGAATTTTATCTTAGAAATATCGAGTCCATTTCTGGAGGCCTCTATTGTTAGGTCTATTATCTACTGCTCAGAATGTCATTCATTTAACAGTTGCTACTATAGCTAGGTAGGCTGTCTGTTTCGGCAGTGTCTCCGTTCGGCTGCCCTCTTCGCTCTGGGCTATTTGACCCAGGGCAAGAAAAAGGGGGGGGGGGGAGGGTGTTCCCTTGGGTCACCTGTTTTACTATGAAAACAAGGGGATACCTCCTCCGGAGTTAGTAATTCTGAGCTGTTATTGGGATGGTTGTTTAGTGAGAAGTTTAAGTTTATAAAATTCATTCAAGTCTTAGTTTTTAAAGTATAGCTTTTGAATATTGCATATGTCAACGGACATGATTATGCAATTCTCAGACACTTTTAGGAGTATAAGAGTCTCTATTCTCTAGATTTACTTTATTATTGGCTTACTTTAAAAATTATTAGTATAAGGATTATATTGGATATTAATAGAGTACATGGATGTATGAAGCTCAATTTTGGAAGGTGTTGTATCTTTCTAATTTTTCATAAATAAGAAAGATACATGTAAGGCCTATTACTTCTTTTCCCTACAGGGGATGACTCTATTTTATTTTATTGAGCCTATTCCATTTTGCTCTATGTCCTTGGCCCTCCAGCCTTTTTACTATTCAGCTATGTCTGGGTCATTGGTACAGTATAAAAATGTTAAAAAATTTATAGTAATTTATATATTTTTTATACTTACCAATGACCCAGACGGGGATGGCCCTCCCAGGAGTTGGGAACTCTTGCCTCCCCGCTGAGTACATAGCGCTTACCAGGCACTGGTTATTAGAATGATAAATGGCGCCAATTTCGGAACGTCCTTGACACTGCGCATGCGCAGTAGGGGCGAAGTGTGGAGGGCCTTTCAGGTAGTGTTGAAACGATTAGTGATTTTCAGGAATCGACTAGTCGCCAGCAGTAATCGATTACTAATCGACTAGTCGAAGCCCCCATGTTATTGTTATCAAACTGTTCAAACACGTGTTCCGCCGTTCTTCCCTGGTTAAAACTAACAGTAATACTTGCAGTGAAACAATGGCAAGTGAAGCTTTCAAAGTCCACAAAACCTCTTTCAGTTTCGAGAGAGAATTAATGTTGGTAGCTTCTGTTTAAAATAATTTTTTCTCAATATAGTCACTGATATTTTAATAAAATAAATCATTATTCAGGTTTTTTTTATATTATTCGTTCCATCCCATTGAATGTTAACAAAAGGAAGTGCTCTTTACGCATGCGTGATGTACATCCCCTGTTGAAAATTAAGCACAGTTAACGCCCACAGCAGTCATCAGTCTGTCAACAATTGTACACCGAACACTCTCACACAACTTCTCGTATTATGACTTAACCTCTTATCTGTCCATAATTATGCATACATCGAACACGCCTACTAATTTCCATATTGTCTGCTTTGAAAATCATCACCTGACCTGATTGGGTTTCCTCTTAACTCAGTTGCAGTTCGAGGAAAAGCTAGTTTCACTTTCAATTTCCTGGAAACTCGCAGATTTCCAGGAATTTGTCCGCATGTATTTACAAAATGAAAATAAAAAGCACATGGATTTTGTAATTGGTTCTTTAGTGATAACAAATTGTTCCAAATACAAACTGGTATGTGTTCTTCCATAATTTCTCTTTGATGTTTCTATAAGACATTTCGAACTTACCAGTACCTGGTGAACAAATTGATGTCCGTAGGTGGCCTAATTTCATGTCAACTTTGGGTCCTAATTTTCTTGCAGGCTGCTCCCTCGAGAATAAGCTCACCCATATATTTTTCCCTGTTTACTTCACGCACCCCTGGTCTTATTCAATCTCTGGTCAGTTGGCCAACTAGGGTTGTTATTCATGCAGTCGGAACCATCAAACGCGTTATTTCCGTGGGTTGTTTTTTGATTTCGAGAGTTTACTTGTGACGTTTGCAACAACGTTGGGTGAATTTAAGGGGATTGTGTAATGTTGGGGCAGATGTTCCGACTAATCGACTAGCAGATTTAGGGATCGACTAATTTAATAATCGCGTCGACATCGATTAGTCGGCTAATCGTTTCAACACTACTTTCAGGACATGTTTTCTTTAGTTTTAGATGCAAATTTTGGGGATTGGGGGGCAAAATTTGTGTTTGGCCCTATATTTTAAGAGTTAGCACCAGCTATGTCTGGGTCATTGGTAAGTATAAAAAATATATAAATTACTATAAATTTTTTAACTTCCAGACAATAACTTGACAGTGGTTCAGCCTATAGTCATGAAACTTAATAGCTGCATTGGCCTTGCTGTGAGAAAGAACCCTACTGATCTTGAACTCGCCAGGTCAAAGGTCAAGGTCACAGTGACCTTGAACATAGTAAATCGCAACAGTTGGTTTGTGAACGATAAATTCATAGTGTCTTAACCTACATTCATGAAGCTCCATAGGTGGGTTGACTTCTTGCAAGGAAAAACCCTATTGATATTGGACTCCCCAGTTCAAAGGTCAAGGTCACAGTGACCTTGAACATAGTAAATCACAACAATTGGTTTCCGGATGATAACTTGATAGTGGTTCAGCTTACATTCAATAAACTTCATAGGTAAGTTGACCTGGGTGCGACGAAGAACCCTATTGATTTTGGACTTGGCAGGTCAAAGGTCAAGGTCACATCGACCCTAAACATAGTAAATCGCAACAATTGTTTTCCAGATGATAACTTGATAGTGGTTTAACCTACGTTCATGAAACTTCATATGTAAGTTGGCCTCAGTGAGTGTAGAACCCTATTTATTATGGACTTGTTAGGTGAAATGTGAAGGTCACAGTGACCTTACACGCAGTAAATCAAAACAGTTGGTTTCCACACGATAACTTGACAGTGACCTTGACCTTAGTAAATCATAAACAATTGTTTTCTGCATGATAATTTGACAAGTATTTTTTATTTTTATGCTGTTAATATTTGTGTTAAGTTTCAATACAGCACTTAATATTTCCGCACAGAGTATAAAAAGATAAGGCGAGAGTGGATCCTCTTGTCTTACCCAACGCTGCAGGCTAAATTTATCTGAACAGTTCCATTATTTAGGATATAGCTATAAATGTTAGAATAAAAGGTGTGAAACCCATTTATGAAGGAAGAACCGAATTTAAAAAATCTGAGTGTCCTTTCAATGAATGGCCATTCCAGAGAGTCGAAAGCTTTCTCATAATCAAGTAAAGTGACCATACCCGAGATATTTTGTTCCTCGCATTTCTTAATTAGATCGAAAGCCAGTCTAGGTGATTCCCCTATGTGTCTTCCCTTCATAAAAGCAAGTTGAGTATCTGATATTAGTTTTGGTAATGTTTTTTTAAACCGATTGGCTATGGCGATGGATCCAATTTTTACATCTACGTTTATCAGGAGTATGGGCCCAAAACTTTTAGTCGAGTTGTGACGAAGTCAAACTCGATTTATAGTCTGATGAATGGCAGGCGGTTGTCGGTTGGGTGGGCAGGCATAAACAATTGATTTCCGGGTGATAACTTGATAATGGTTCAACCCATGTTCATGAAGCTTCACAGGTAGGTTGGTATCGGTGAGAGGAAGAACCCTATTAATTTTGGACTTGCTTGGTCGAAGTTCAAGGTCACAGTGACCTTGAATATAGTAAATTGTAAACAATTGGTTTCCGGATGATAACTTGACTACGGTTCAACCCACATTCATGAAATTTCATATGTAGGTTGGCTTTCATGATATGTAGGTTGGCTTTCATGAGAGGAAGAACCCTATGTATTTTGGACTCACTAGGTCAAAGGTCAAGGTCACAGTGACCCTGAACATAGTAAATCAAAACAGTTTGTTTCCAGATGATAACTTGATAATGGTTCGACTCATGTTCATGAAACTTCATAGTTAGGTTGGCATCAGTGAGAGGAAAAACCCTATTTATTTTGGACTCACTATGTCAAAGGCCAAGTGACCTTGAACATAATAAATCGTAAACAATTGGTTTCCAGATGATAATTTGACAATGGTTCCACCTACGTTCATGAAACTTCATAGGTAGGTTGGCATTGGTACAAGAAAGAGCCCTATTTATTCTGGAATCACTAGGTCAAAGGTCAAGCTCACAGTGACCCTTCACATAGTGAATTGTAAACAATTGGTTTCCGGACGATGAGTTGATAATGATTAAACCCACTTTTGTGCTGTCACAACTCGACATTGGATCGGTGATACTATCAGCACTTTTTTAGCTTTATCATAGTTTGAATATGAAGAAATATTTTGACTGTTTCAAAGTCTTGATCTATTGAACAAAATGGTCACAGAGGTTTTATACCAGTTTTTGAAAGTGCTTCATTGTTTACCTAACACAAAAATCAGTTGACACTTGCAAAAGAAGCCTGGAATAAATCAGGCTTGTCATTTTGAAAATTGCAGGAGGGCCATTATGGTTCGCCTCAAATCACCCCAGGAGGGCCATTTTGGGTTCACCTAAAATGACCCCAGGAGGGTCATTTATGATTTGCGGGGCCCATTTTGTTTCAGCCTGATGGGTAGGCAACTCATATCATTTTAAGGTACATGATTTGTGTAATTATGATGTACGTCAGCACGTAATGTATAGATGCAGGCTTGAATATTTGGATACAAGATACCAGGTTTCCCATGACACTCACCAACAGTGAGTGTTATAGTTATCTTGCATCCAAATAACCAAGCCTGTATCTACTGTATCTATACAATACATGATGACTGTAAAAGCTACTGCACTGTGCTCACCGCCAGATGCCGATAACTTGGGACGAATAAATCAGATTTGGGAGACGAATCGTCTCGGCTATGATTTTGGGACGAAAAGTCCCAGGCAAATCGTCAGGGGTCGATCTGGCTTGGGGATGATACATCCCATAATCGCGCATGACACTAGAGTTGTTTCAGTCTGATGTAAAATGTAATAACTAAAGTTACTTACTGTCTCTGGGTGACTGCATTGATGACACATTACAAACTTCACAAATTGTGCTTTGTTAGATATACCTCCTTCAATCCGCAAAAATTGCCATTTGAGGCTGCTGATTTTGAGGTGCCTTCAACTGAATTAATAGGCCGTCGAAATCGGGGTTAGGTGGATGTTTACCGTCCACAGAATTTTGAACTCAGGCGGGCAACTTCGGCCCGCGGCGATCGCCCGCCTCAAAATGACAAGCCTGAATAAATAGAAGTTTTGACTTTTTGCCGCACCTTTTGAGTAGGAAGTTTAACTGGTTGATTGGTAATTACTTTTGAATGGTCATTTGTAACGTGAGTTTTTTTTTAAAAATAAGCAAATCTGACATTTGCAGAATGAGGTCCTCAGAGGGTGAATTTGATGATGCTATCCCATACAGTGGGCCCAATTTATCCTCTGGGTTCCACTTTCTGTTTAGTTTTGAGACCCTGATTCAGATTGAGGTTCACAGAGGGTAAATTTAGTGATGCTACCCTGCTGTGCAGGGTATCATCACTAAATTCACTCTTTGGGGGCCTCATTTTGCAGATGACCGTCTGCTTATATTTTTACACTGTAAACCCATGGCCCAGACTAGCTACTGGCGCTTAACTCAAAGTTATTAAGGGCCAAACACAAATTTTGAATCCCCCCCAATCCCCCAAATTTGCTTGCAAAACCGAAATTGTGTCGTCCTCAATTATCGATGACCGGGTGAAAAGCTCGCTCCGAGTCGCTCCGGTCTCAGGACACACACTGTTTGATGACAAGCTTTCCTTAGTCTATGAACAAGCTACCAAAAAAGCTTCCAGTGCACTGCTCCTGAGATCAGCGTCTCAACAACATGCATCAGCTGGCCGGAGTAGGCGACGTCATTCCAGTTTCCAATTATCTAAAGGGACCTCCTCTCGAGGGTCTAGGAAACTCTCTTACATTTACTCCGGAGGTTGTCAATATAGCGACTCGGAAAAGGGGCGCAAGTCTTATCAAGACTATAGGTCAGATTCCCCTAAGCCGACGTGACGAGGTTCTTCGTGGGGAAGATGTAGTTTCTCCTCCCGCAAGCCTCGCAAGTTGTACAGGTGATGGTCTAGACCTCTGTTGCTTTCTAGTTGGTGGAAGGTTATCAAACTTCGCAAAAAACTGGATGGAAATTATGGAAGATCAGTGGGTTAGAAATGTAGTCTCGGCAGGTCTGTGGCTATCATTCTGAGCAAAGCTCCCACTTAAAGAAGTCCACTTTGGACAAATCTTCCAGCAAATTCTTCCAAAAGAGAGTCTCTCCTTGCGGAGGTACAGGCTCCTATCAAAGAAAGCAATAGAGGTCATCAAGAATAAAAATTCTCCAGGTTTTTACAGTCACCTGTTTCTCGTACCAAAGCCAGACGACTCGTTACGCCCGGTAATAGACTTGAGCTGGATAAACAAATTGATCATAGCTCCAAAGTTCTGTATGGAAACCATTCGGTCGGTAAGAGCGAGCATTCGAGTAGACGACTATGTGGCAAACATAGATCTAAAGGACGCGTACTTTCATGTCCTGGTACATCCGACATTCAGAAAGTATCTGCATTTTGCCGTGCAAGGAGAGGTTTATCAATTCCGAGCGATGTGCTTCAGTCTGAACCTAGCTCCTTGGGCTTTCACTAGAATAATGAACTTGGTAATGTCATCCTTCCGAGCTCATTTGGCCGTGGTAACGTCAGCTTACATGGATGACGTTCTTTAGAGATATGGCAACAAAATTATTCTTCAGAGCAATGTTCAGAGTCTGCTTCAGTTGTTCCTATGTCTCAGTTTCATAGTTAAATGAGAACAGTTGGATCTAGCGCCATCCAAGTCCTTCATTCACTTGGGAATGAGCTTCGAGACTCACAACAATCTGGTTCCTCTGCTGTTACCCAGAGCAAAATTAGTCAGTTGTTATGCTTGCTTTTGTCTAAACTCTCCCGCAGTGACTGCAAGGGAGTTTATGCGACTGATGGGGCTGCGTGGAGCTGCTGCGGATCTTATTCCAATGGGCCGCCTGTGCATGCGTCTCCTCTAGATTTTCTTTACTTAGAACTGGAGTGTGAAGACGCATTCTCTCGAAACCCAGATTGTTTTAACGGACCTAGTAAATCAAAAGGTTCAGATTTGGGCAGACCTCCAGTAGCTGACTCAGGGAATTCTGTTCAACTGCCGGCTCCGGTCTTCATGATTATGATGGATGCGAGTCTGACGGGCTGGGGGCGTCCCCAAGTCCTGCAGACTTGGAAGTGTCAGGGTCTTTGGGACCCTCGGTTCCTAGAGAAGCACATAAACATCAAGGAGATGATGTCTATCTGGCTAGCACTACAACATTGGATTGCTCAAGTAGCGAACATCCATGTTCAGATTCTGTCTGACAACTAGAGATGAGATGAATAATCGGTGTAACGTCGGCACTCAGCTGATAAGTGCCCATCGGCACTCATGGTTCAAAAGATTTTGCTTGTGTAACTGTGTACCTTGTTGTATTTTATCCATCATCACTGCCCAAACGGTACTACATTCTGCAAAATGTCACAATATTTCTTTTAACCACGCTTATCGTCTCATTAAATATATAATGGCATTCTTTATTCCCACATTGGACAGATAATTCCTCCATATTAGTAATCTGTGTTAATTGTGAGAGGTTTGGGTGCAGTAAGTTTACTATCGGGCCATTCGGGGTGGGATTTATCAACACGAAGCCACTGAATTTTTCTCATGTTGAATTGTGTGGAACACGTGATAAAAATAGATAATGCAGTGCAACGTCATGACTCATGTGACACAATCTCATTTAAGGGTTTACTGAAAAGAAACTCCCACTTTAAAACGTGTGGTTCCAACGACGGATTTTGATTTTCACTAAACATTTTCTTCCAAGTAACTGATAGTTGACTTCAAAGCCTGTGTAGGGTTGCGACTTGGCAAAGACCCGACTTTGAAATGAATTGTTGCCAGTGTTGATGTAAACCTCATCAAAGGTTCAGAACACAATTTACCGTGACGATGCATGTGATGAGTTCTCGACTCAGTTGTTAGCTGTTTATTTTAAATCGAAAATATACTGCACTGATGGTGCTTCATTGACATAAAATTAACCCTTTGATTTCTGTTATTTAATTTATTCAAGTGAGTATTTAAAGTGTGTTATCTTCCGGGTTGACGGGGATTAATGGCACGTAAATTAAATTCTGATTACTGTAAATCATCCAGCTTTTGCAGTAAGCTTGAATAATAAAGAAACCATCTGACATCGGCATTCGGTATCGGCCGATTGTTGTCTAAAATAATCGGCATTTGTCTTATGGGGCATTTTACTAATCGGCTCATCTCTACCGACAACTCGGCGGTAGTGGCTTATCTCAGGAACCATGGGAGGCACTCATTCGATTCCGTTATGCGAATTAACAGAGAAAATTCTCCTATTCCATCTGAATCATCACGTTCATCTCTCAGTTCGTCGTATACCAGGTCGTCTGAATATACTAGCAGACTCGCTCTCTCGAAAGGTCGCCTGTTACCATCGGAGTGGACTCTCAACAAGCGAGTATTCAGTCAGATCTGCTACCAGTGGGATCGTCCCATGCTAGATTTTTTTGCGACACACCTGAACAATCAATTACTGACATTTGTGTCGCCATGCCCAGATCATCAAGCGTGCGCAGTAGATGCTCTATCGATCTCATGAGACAGAATGATAGGATATGTATATCCTCCTGCTCTGTTCATTCAGCAGATTCTGTTAAAAATCAAACAGTCTCACTGCAAAATTCTTCTAGTAGCACCTCTGTCATAAGAGAAACCCTGGATCAATTTTCTCAGGTGTTGACATTCTCCGGAAACTTTCTCCTCGAAAGGACCTTCTATATCAGGGAAAGTCCCGCACACTGCATCACAACCCGGAAGGTCTCAACCTTCATGTATTTCCATTGTGCGGTCCTTCTTGTACGTAAAACATTTTACCAGATGAACAGTGGACGCAATTTCTAACTGTAGGAGGATCTCCTCTTCGTTGAATTGTGCAGCGAAGTGGAGGGTTTTCTTCCGTTCGTGTACAGACCATGTCTGTAGACATTTACGATGCGTCCATTCCTCAGATTACCAATTTCCTGGTCTACTTGTTTGACGTATTAAACTTGCAGCCTGTCACAGTTAAGGGCTATAGGTCAGTGTTATCAGACACTTATGCTCATCATGATAACTTGGCTATTGGATCAGATTCTTCTTTATACAAACTAGTTAGAATTGGAATTTGGCTTGGGTTCTGTTGAAGCTTCAAGAAGCTCCGTTTGAGCCGTTAGACGATGTAGAGTTCAAATTCTTGACCTATAAAATGGCCTTTCTCTTAGCCTTTGCATCTGCCAGAAGAGTGAGTGAACTTCATGCATTATCTCTTGATGATTCCCATTACTGTAGTGTGGGTAATACTGTTACCCTCACTACGGAAGTGGGATTCTTAGCTAAGAATCCGATTCCGGATAAGTGGCCGGAGCCTATTATCATTAAGTCTTTACCTTCCTCTGACAACTGTAGACCTTTGCTGTGTCCAGTTAGATCAATGCGCATTTATAAACGTTGATCGAGTTTCATTAGAAAGGGAAGAAAAAGATTCTCTTTCCCTGATTCCTAACAGAAAGGATATATCTGTTCATTCTCTCGTTAGATGGATTCAGCTGGCAATACATATTGCCTGTGAAAGTCTTATCTTCGGATCAACATTCTGTCAAGATTTCAGCACATAAGGTTGGAGCACTGTCTGCTTCTTGGTCTTATTCTAACAGTATAGCAATTACTGATCTTATGAAGGCTGCCTACTGGACACGACCCTCTTGATTTACTGAGTTTCACCTTAGAAATTTAGAGTCTATCTCCAGTGACCTTAGATCTTTAGGTCCTCTTTCTGTTGCTCAGAATGTTGTCTATTAATCTTACATCTAGAAGATGTCCTAGGCAGTCTGCTTGACCACTGACACCGTTCCGCTACCCTCTTCGTTCTGAGGAATTTTCCTTCAGAACAAGGGGAAGGGAGGGGGGATGGTTTTTCCCTTATGTTATCTGGCTTTATAGTGAAAAGCAAGGGGATACCTCCTCCAGAGACAGTAGTCCAGCGTCGGTGCTGGGTGGTTCTTATGTGTAGCTCTGTGTGAAGCAATAACTATATCTTGTTTATGTACTGTTTTTAAAGTGTAGCTCACTGTGATGCATTTGTATATGTCATGTGTCAAATAAGCGTTTCTATAAATCCTCGGACACTTTTAAATGAGTACAAAGCGTCTCATTCCCGGACAAGCTTTATAATTGGTTTCCTTCACTGAATTAGCATAAGGGGTTATGCTGGCATTAAATGGAGAAATTATGTAATTCTTAGTTACATTGTTGGTGTTATGTCATTCTATTTTTTATAAGAGAAGGACATATGTCTTTCCTCTGTCTTCTATTCTCTTGTAGGAGCTATTCTTTATCGAAGTAATTGAGAGATTGGATTTTCCTCTAGGCCCTCCAGCCTTTTTACTATTCAGCTAAGTCTGGGCCATTGGTTGTAGTATACAAATATTATAAATTTAAAGTAATTTGTATATTTTTTATACTTACCAATGGCCCAGACAGGGATGGCCCTCCCATGACTGGGCACTCATACCTTCCCGCTGATTATAACATTTAGCAGGCACTATAGAAAGAATGATGCTTGGCATCATTTCCAGTACCTTCCTGGTTAACGTGCTTGCGCAGTAAACAAAAGTGTGGAGGACAAGGTAGGACTTTAATTTTTTCGGTTTTGTATGCAAATTTGGGGGATTGGGGGGGGGGTTTCAAAATTTGTGTTTGTCCCTGGATTTTATCGAGTTTGTACCAGCTAAGTCTGGGCCATTGGTAGGTATAAAAAATATACAAATTACTTTAAATTTATAATTTTCTGAACCGTTGGTCCGATTTGAACCAAATTCGGTATGTGGTATTGTTGGGTCATAAGTACTTGACTCGTGCCAAAAAAAATATACCTGCATCCCCATGGGAACCCCCAGGAGCTAAAAATAGAAATATTTTCAAACGACCATATTTCTCAAGCCAAACTGATTTAGAGAGCTGTTATTTGGTATGAAGCATCCTCAGGCCCAGTAGAACTGAATGGTAAAAATAAATAGCCATCGGTTTTGTTTGGGTGTTTTGTGAAGGGCATTGAATAAATGCTGAGTCAGCATATTTGCAAAAATTTAAAAACATTTTTTCTCCAGAACCAATGGTCAGAATCTTTTGACATTGGGTATACAGCATTCATAGGGGGGTCAGATACCAGTTTATTAAAATAAAGCCCATTGGTTCACATTCGGTCTCAATACAGGAGCCCAAATTTTTTAACTTGGTTCAATGTGGGGGATAATTTTTAAAAATCTTCATAAGATCTACTAGTCAGAATGCTTTCATATCTGGTATACAACATCTCTAGGGTGGTCAGATTCAAGTTTGTTCAAATCGGGCTTTAAAAATCTTCTTCTTCAGATCAACCTGTCGGAATGCTTTCATATTTGGTATACAACATCTCTAGAGGGGGAGTGGGTCAGATTCAGGTTTGTTCAATTCGAGTGCCTGGGTTTATATTTCGTCTCCATATGAGAACGTGAAATTTAACTTAGTACAATATAAGGGAATTTCTTCAAAAATCTTCTTCAGATTCGTCTGTGAGAATCCTTTCATATTTGGTTTCTAACTTCTCTAGGGGAGTCAGATTCAAGTTTGTTCAAATTGGTTCCCTGGGTTAATATATGGGCTGCCTATGGTAGTCCAAATTTTAATTTAGGGCAATATGAGGAAATTTCTTTAAAAATCTTCTTCAGATCCACTAGTAGAATGCTTTCATATTTGGTATACAACATCTTGGGGTGGGGTGGGGTGGGGGAGGAGGTCAGATTCAAATTTGTTTGAATCATGTCTGTAGGTTAATATTTTGGCTCGCTATGGTAGCCCAAATTTTAAACTTGGTGCAATATAAAGAAATGTCCTTAAAAGATTTATTCTTCAGATCCAACAGTTAGAATGCTTTCATATTTGGTATACAACATCTGTAGGGAGGTCAGATTCATCCTTGTTCAAATCGAGAGTTGAGAGCCCGTGTTATTATTTGGGATCCAAAATTGGCCATGTAGCTAAAGAATTAGAGATTTTGTATTCAGTACCCTCTAGAGGTGTGTAACTAAGATTAATCCACATAGGTTGTATCGGGGGCTTCATAGGGGAGCTCTACACTTTACATTATGATCAACTGAAGAAAAGGCATGATGCTTGGACTATTTTTGTCACTTCTGAGGAGCTCAAGTATTGACAATGTATCCTTTGGAGATGGATTGCTTAATATTGACTCATTCTTGGATTCTGTTTATATTGTATTCTGTTCAAGGTGAGTGCTCCAGTAGAGTTGTGTGATATTGAATTTTTGACTTCGATATTTTTCTTACAAATATCTGGATATCGATACGATATTCGATATTAATTATGAACACAAAATTACTCCATTACACCTAGATTAGTTTTCTGCTGAAAGTTTGGTATGAGTGAACAGAGTGCTGTAGCATCTAATCTTCCCATTTCAGGCCATTTGTAGGCTTCTATGGTAATATTATAAGAATTATTGAGTTGCCTTGTCAGTGGGATTAACCATGTGTTGTCAATTTGTTGTATATAAATAGATTATGAAACTTATCATTTTCCATTTCTCTGCTGAGCTTTTATATTGTTACTTGTTTTTACGGATTCTTTCTTGTGAAGTTCAATATGTGTTCTGAGATTCAAAGAATTTGCTGTTATCGAAGCTACTACCGTGACACATAACTTGCACTTGCAAGTTTTTTTATCTAGCCTTTCAAAAAATGTTGACCACGGACTTTTAATTCGCTCTGCCATGATAAAAGTGAATGCATAAGTAACGCGGGGATTCCCAACTTCCCTATTGTTATGGAATGGAAACTGATATCGTCGGTTCGATATTTTTCAGTTGCACTCGATACGATAATCGATATGGGAACAATATCGATATCGTATCGAAAATTTGATATATAGCACATGTCTATGCTCCAGGTCCAGTGGGGCTTCTTGTTTCAATTATTGACTCGTGCTCTGGATGACACAACAATGATTGGATGAACTTTATCCATTTGTTCCTCTAATTTGTTTTATTCGGTCTCAATAATCTTAGTAACTGATCCACTAGAACCTCTAATGATCAAAGGGAGGTAATGCTGAACCCAGTGAAGATACTTACAGACAGGGCTTTTTGTGGTGTCATACAAACTATTGAAGGGAAGTAATGTTGAACCCAATGAAGATACTTACAGACAGGGCTTTTTGTGGTGTCATACAAACTACTGAAGGGAAGTAATGCTGAACCCAATGAAGATACTTACAGACAGGGCTTTTTGTGGTGTCATACAAACTATTGAAGGGAAGTAATGCTGAACCCAATGAAGATACTTACAGACAGGGCTTTTTGTGGTGTCATACAAACTATTGAAGGGAAGTAATGCTGAACCCAATGAAGATACTTACAGACAGGGCTTTTTGTGGTGTCATACAAACTATTGAAGGGAAGTAATGCTGAACTCAATGAAGATACTTACAGACAGGGCTTTTTGTGGTGTCATACAAACTATTGAAGGGAAGTAATGCTGAACCCAATGAAGATACTTACAGACAGGGCTTTTTGTGGTGTCATACAAACTATTGAAGGGAAGTAATGCTGAACCCAATGAAGATACTTACAGACAGGGCTTTTTGTGGTGTCATACAAACTATTGAAGGGAAGTAATGCTGAACCCAATGAAGATACTTACAGACAGGGCGTTTTGTGGTGTCATACAAACTATTGAAGGGAAGTAATGCTGAACCCAATGAAGATACTTACAGACAGGGCTTTTTGTGGTATCGTACAAACTATTGAAGGGAAGTAATGCTGAACTCAATGAAGATACTTACAGACAGGGCTTTTTGTGGTGTCATACAAACTATTGAAGGGAAGTAATGCTGAACCCAATGAAGATACTTACAGACAGGGCTTTTTGTGGTGTCATACAAACTATTGAAGGGAAGTAATGCTGAACTCAATGAAGATACTTACAGACAGGGCTTTTTGTGGTGTCATACAAACTATTGAAGGGAAGTAATGCTGAACCCAATGAAGATACTTACAGACAGGGCTTTTTGTGGTGTCATACAAACTATTGAAGGGAAGTAATGCTGAACCCAATGAAGATACTTACAGACAGGGCTTTTTGTGGTATTGTACAAACTATTGAAGGGAAGTAATGCTGAACCCAATGAAGATACTTACAGACAGGGCTTTTTGTGGTGTCATACAAACTATTGAAGGGAAGTAATGCTGAACCCAATGAAGATACTTACAGACAGGGCTTTTTGTGGTGTCATACAAACTATTGAAGGGAAGTAATGCTGAACTCAATGAAGATACTTACAGACAGGGCTTTTTGTGGTGTCATACAAACTATTGAAGGGAAGTAATGCTGAACCCAATGAAGATACTTACAGTCAGGGCTTTTTGTGGTGTCATACAAACAATTGAAGGGAAGTAATGCTGAACCCAATGAAGATACTTACAGACAGGGCTTTTTGTGGTGTCATACAAACTATTGAAGGGAAGTAATGCTGAACCCAATGAAGATACTTACAGACAGGGCTTTTTGTGGTGTCATTCAAACTATTGAAGGGAAGTAATGCTGAACCCAATGAAGATACTTACAGACAGGGCTTTTTGTGGTGTCATACAAACAGTTGAAGGGAAGTAATGCTGAACCCAATGAAGATACTTACAGACAGGGCTTTTTGTGGTGTCATACAAACTATTGAAGGGAAGTAATGCTGAACCCAATGAAGATACTTACAGACAGGGCTTTTTGTGGTGTCATACAAACAATTAAAGGGAAGTAATGCTGAACCCAATGAAGATACTTACAGACAGGGCTTTTTGTGGTGTCATACAAACTATTGAAGGGAAGTAATGCTGAACCCAATGAAGATACTTACAGACAGGGCTTTTTGTGGTGTCATACAAACTATTGAAGGGAAGTAATGCTGAACCCAATGAAGATACTTACAGACACAGCTTTTTGTGGTGTCATACAAACTATTGAAGGGAAGTAATGCTGAACCCAATGAAGATACTTACAGACACAGCTTTTTGTGGTGTCATACAAACAGTTGAAGGGAAGTAATGCTGAACCCAATGAAGATCCTTACAGACAGGGCTTTTTGTGGTGTCATACAAACTATTGAAGGGAAGTAATGCTGAACCCAATGAAGATACTTACAGACAGGGCTTTTTGTGGTGTCATACAAACTATTGAAGGGAAGTAATGCTGAACCCAATGAAGATACTTACAGACAGGGCTTTTTGTGGTGTCATACAAACTATTGGGCATTTTTTCCAAGTTGAGGAGTCTGAAGTGATATTTACTATATGTTCTTAACTGGTAGAGTGCTAAGTTATTTTTGGTCATAAAAATTTGTTCATGTGTCTTTACCTTGTTACTGTTTATGGGAGAGTGCCTCTTGGCACTCTCCCATAAATTGTAACAAGGCAAACCCATATAGACTAAGTAATTTTACTTCTAAGATAATATGAAGCACATCCACAGAGTATGACACCTTTTGGCTGGGGTACCTACCCTTCATATTAAAGCTCAGATATGGGCTTCCAGCACTGTACCAGTTAACACATAGAAAAACTGAATGAAGGTTTTTTTTCCTGAAACCGAACTAGAAAGTGAAAAGATTTTATATGAAATTCTTCTGTATGCAACTCCTATGTTTATGAACTGATTTGGTTGAAACTTCTGAGACAAACCAGACAGTGATCACCTGTTTTTTTGCCAAATCTTAGACGCTTGATATTCAATGGAGCCTTCTCAACATCCAACACTGGGTATTAATCACCTATAGTATTCTAGTTTTTTGTGTGATAACTTTAGTCTTATTATACCCTCACTTTCGAAGAAAATGTGGGGTATACTGGATTACAAGCGTCCGTCCGTCTGTGTGTCCATCTGTGTGTAAGTCCATCCGAGAATATTTCATTTATGCTCCATCATTCCAGCACTGCAGTGGGGGTATAAATTGCCTTCAACAATAGCTCTTGTTTATTGTGTGTCATGTTTGAAAGATAGAGAGCTAAGAGGGTTTTAATTACTCTATCACTTCCAGAAGGTTTGATGCTCGCAAGTTCTCAGTACCATTAAATTGTTGAAGAAAATCCATCTCTTAACTTGTGCATTCTTGACATTTAGGTGCTGGGGACTGTTTTCCAATCAGAAAGTGTCTTTCCATCTCCCACACAAGCCACAATTTGACTTTTAATTACACTTCTGCATTTGACCATATAACTCTGTGCTGTTTTAAATTGATGGATCTGCATTCAGAAAATGCATCTTAAGAGGCAAATATTTCTGGCATTTTCAGTTTCAGATGAGGTATTTGTCTGGTTACAACAGGCAGAATTGAAATTGAACGACGGTGGATGGAGGGTGTTGGATACTGGATTACAAGCGTCCGTCCGTCTGTGTGTCCATCTGTGTGTAAGTCCATCCGAGAATATTTCATTTATGCTCCATCATTCCAGCACTGCAGTGGGGGTATAAATTGCCTTCAACAATAGCTCTTGTTTATTGTGTGTCATGTTTGAAAGATAGAGAGCTAAGAGGGTTTTAATTACTCTATCACTTCCAGAAGGTTTGATGCTCGCAAGTTCTCAGTACCATTAAATTGTTGAAGAAAATCCATCTCTTAACTTGTGCATTCTTGACATTTAGGTGCTGGGGACTGTTTTCCAATCAGAAAGTGTCTTTCCATCTCCCGCACAAGCCACAATTTGACTTTTAATTACACTTCTGCATTTGACCATATAACTCTGTGCTGTTTTAAATTGATGGATCTGCATTCAGAAAATGCATCTTAAGAGGCAAATATTTCTGGCATTTTCAGTTTCAGATGAGGTATTTGTCTGGTTACAACAGGCAGAATTGAAATTGAACGACGGTGGATGGAGGGTGTTGTGCTGGACTCTTCCAGATTATAAGACACCGTGACAATCAGTTGGAGGCTTTTTTTTATATGAGAAGATGAACAATTGTATACAGGGGTTTGTGATGATCCCCACCAAACATTTTGTTAGAAAATTTGTGGCTTTTGGGGGAAAAGAATTGGGCCTTGGTTTTTGCAAAATTGATGGAAAATATTGGACTACAAAAAGCATTCTTCAGTCAAAAGTTTCGACAAATAACCAGTGTTTGATGCCTAGACCAGTGTAAACAATATAAATTTAATTTGAAGCACTCTAAAATTTTCAGGAAATTTTTGATACCCTTTTTGGGGAAATTTAGGATTTGCTTTGGATTAACTTGTAAAGTACTTGGTTGAGTGACTTGATATTTGGTATGCAAGTGTATTCTTTTGCTGTATACACATAGTGAAATGCAGGTGTCGTGCGACATTGTATTGCCAGAGCCATTGCTCTTTCTGGACTTAGAATTTGTCCGCTGTGAAATTAATTCATGAATAACTTGCAGAGTACTTAGTGGAATGACTTCATATTTGGTGTGCAAGTCTATCCTATTGATGTCTACCTACAGTACAAGCCAGATTTTATGCAATGTATTATTGTAGGAGTTATTGCATTTTATGGACTTTGATTTTGTCCGTCCCAAAATTCAGTCCTGAATAACTTGTTTAATTAAGGGTACCTTCATGATGTAATCAACTCCTCCCACAATTTCTAATGTAGAGTGTTGAAACTTTGGGATATGGTTACCCATGTCTTGCAGATGCACAATATATATAAAGTTTGCTGAAAAATATTTTTTTCACAGAATTAGCCTTGGGAGTAACTTTTTGTGTCACCCTATGGTGACCTTAATAGTTCTTATGATATATGCCCCAGCGGTCTGTAATCTGTCACAGGTCTGTCATCCGTCAGCATCACCCAGTAATAAATGTTTCATTTCTGTAATACTGTCCATGGTATTTCAGGCGGGGGTATATGACACCCTCAACTTTGCTCTAGTTTTATCTGTAAGAAAATTGGTGCCCAGGGCCCATGTATCATGAACAACAAAATGCTATCTATGCCACTTTCTGAAGGTGGTTCCAATGACTGGTAAGTTTGAAAACTTCCCCTACCATCTGTAAAAAGCAGAATGTTTATACCAATGGAATCCCATAAACAGAACATAACACGAGAATGACTTCCAGTCTATTTTATTTACTTATTTATTGGTGTTTTAGGTCACTTTCAAAATTTTTATTCATACCTGGGGCATGATGTAGAGAAAAAATGCAGAGACTAACTGCAGGGATATCCTGGAACCTTTAAGTTTGTGGAGGTATGTTTCCTTCGTATAGGTGAGGAGGGGGATCCCTGGGAAAAGTATGACAAATCAACGGTAGGCCTATTGAGAATATATCAATATGATCAAAAAAAAAAAAAATTTTCAAACTACTACAGAGTGTGATTTCAGAATTTAAACGGTAGATAAAAATTGTAGGGGTGGCCTCCCCTATCCCCACCCCCTCCACCACCCTGACTATGTATTTAGCAATTCAGTATTTATGATTTCCCTAATAGGGCTTATATATTCTCATTCCAAATTCTCAAGAAATCTCTGGGAACAAGGTATCATCAAAACACTGTTGCAACATGCATGAGACCAGGCCTGAAAATAAGCAGTCTGACATTTGCAGAATGAGGTCCCCAGAGGGTGAATTTGATGCTGCTATCCCATACAGAGGGTCAAGTTATCCTCAGGGTACCTCTTTCTGTTCAGTTTTGAGAACCTGATTCAGATTGAGGTTCACAGAGGGTAAATTTGGTGATGCTACCCTGCTGTGTATGGTAGGATCACTAAATTCACCCTCTGGAGACCTCATTTTGCAGATGACAGTCTGCTTATTTTCTGGCTTGCATGAGACAGATTGTTAATTTATGTTTTTTCTCACTCAATAGACTTAGTAACTGATCCCCTAGAATGCTTTTCACAGTTTTGCCTGATGACTTGTTTTGCGACATATCAAACTGAGCAGATGCTAGATCATTAAACAGTAAGTCATATCAGAGCTGGGAGAGGTTAGGTTTGCCAGAAAATTGGGCAGGAAAATTATAGACACAACGTGGGGGCGAGTGGGACGTGGGTGGTTTCAGTATGTCAAAAATGTATTTTCTCATATGTAATTATTTTCCCCATTCATAGCTAACCTTCCGTGCCTGATGGATAATTTAAACCCTCAGAATAAGAGCTCATGGAGATTTGTCAAGCATTGAATGTTTACATTGGAAATCTGAAGGCCAAAATAGTTTTCAAACCTGAGTAATTCAGTTGCTGTCAGATCACTTTTCAGTTAATCACAATACTTTCTATTCAGTCGCGGTGCGGTGGCGTTGCGGTACCCAGTTCTCATCAGATCACCGAAGTTAAGCAGCGTCGAGTGCGGTTAGTAGTTGGATGGGTGATCATTTCAGTGACTGATTCACATTCCCGCACTGTGCCCTTGTGCAAGGCACTTAACCCCGATTGCCTTCATGGGGGCACGATGACGCCGTGATCCTGCCTGTGCTGCGGATCAGAGAGTTATGATGTTAGAGAGCTGACAGCTGCTCATCATCTCTGGCTTCCTCCACCCGTAAAACTGTCACCGACATGATATAACCCTGTTAAAGTGTCGTTAAAACGTAATAAACAAATAAATCTCTTTACTTATAACATATTTCTAACAGTATCATTAATTGTAACATTGTATACTTTTTTTAGTACAAAGCAGCAGAAGAATCATGTGATAAAGACTTTCCAGGGTCAAGTGAGAAAATTAATTAGACACAGAGTGAGTTACTGTCGCGTATATCTCATTTTACTTTTATTGGTAGACTTTCAGGCTTTTAGATTGGTCTAATTTGGGGCCCTCAAGTCAGTTGTTCAGTTTCCACCCCACTGAAAAAACCTTTTTGTAATATTGACTACTTGATATTTGAGTTTTGGGAGGCTTCTTGGGGCTGTTTATGGGCCTCAGAATATCTAATTAACTGATAGAGTGCAAAATTATTTTTGGTGATCGAAATTTGTTGTCACATATCTTTGCATTGTTATGTAGGGCCTATAGGCACTCTCCCATAAATTGTTATATAGCACCTATAGGCACTCTCCCATAAATTGTTATATAGGGCCTATAGGCACTCTTCCATAAATTGTTATATAGCACCTATAGGCACTCTCCCATAAATTGTTATATAGCTCCTATAGGCACTCTCCCATAAATTGTTATATAGGGCCTATAGGCACTCTTCCATAAATTGTTATATAGCACCTATAGGCACTCTCCCATAAATTGTTATATAGCGCCTATAGGCACTCTCCCATAAATTGTTATATAGGGCCTATAGGCACTCTTCCATAAATTGTTATATAGCACCTATACGCACTCTCCAATAAATTGTTATATAGCACCTATAGGCACTCTCCCATAAATTGTTATATAGGGCCTATAGGCACTCTTCCATAAATTGTTATATAGGGCCTATAGGCACTCTTCCATAAATTGTTATATAGCACCTATAGGCACTCTCCCATAAATTGTTATATAGGGCCTATAGGCACTCTCCCATAAATTGTTATATAGAGCCTATAGGCACTCTTCCATAAATTGTTATATAGCACCTATAGGCACTCTCCCATAAATTGTTATATAGGGCCTATAGGCACTCTTCCATAAATTGTTATATAGCACCTATAGGCACTCTCCCATAAATTGTTATATAGCGCCTATAGGCACTCTCCCATAAATTGTTATATAGGGCCTATAGGCACTCTTCCATAAATTGTTATATAGCACCTATAGGCACTCTCCCATAAATTGTTATATAGGGCCTATAGGCACTCTTCCATAAATTGTTATATAGCACCTATAGACACTCTCCCATAAATTGTTATATAGCGCCTATAGGCACTCTCCCATAAATTGTTATATAGCACCTATAGACACTATCCCATAAATTGTTATATATCGCCTATAGGCACTCTCCCATAAATTGTTATATAGCGCCTATACACACTCTCCCATAAATTGTTATATAGCACCCATAGACACTCTTCCATAAATTGTTATATAGCGCCTATAGACACTCTCCCATAAATTGTTATATAGCACCTATAGGCACTCTCCCATAAATTGTTATATAGGGCCTATAGGCACTCTTCCATAAATTGTTATATAGCACCTATACACACTCTCCCATAAATTGTTATATAGCACCCATAGACACTCTCCCATAAATTGTTATATAGCACCTATAGACACTCTCCCATAAATTGTTATATAGCGCCTATAGACACTCTCCCATAAATTGTTATATAGCACCTATAGGCACTCTCCCATAAATTGTTATATAAGGCCTATAGGCACTCTTCCATAAATTGTTATATAGCACCTATAGGCACTCTCCCATAAATTGTGATATAATGCCTATAGGCACTCTCCCATAAATTGTTGTCACATATCCTTGCATTGTTATATAGCGCCTATAGACACTCTCCCATAAATTGTATATAGCACCTATAGGCACTCTCCCATAAATTGTTATATGGTGCCTTTTGACACTCTCCCATAAATTGAAACAAAGCAAATTTTAGCTTACTAAATAATTTCTCTTCAAAGATGATATGAAGCACCTGACCCAATGCAGATGATATCAAATTTTTTATTTTAAATATCATTTTTTTTTTAGCTCAACTTTGACATAAGTCAAATTTGAGGTTATGCCATGGTCCGTCGTCCGTCCGTCTGTCTGTCAACAATTCAGTACGGCTCAGGCTAGAGGTCGTATTTATGAACTCATCTTTACGAATCTTCTCGAGTACCTTTATTATCACCATGGGACGAGAACGAGTGTTTTGGGATGTGGTCCAAAATTCAAAATGGCCACCAGCAGCCATTTTATCTCACCTGACTGAAAGTCAGGGTGAGCTATTCTGATCACTTTCTGTCCGTCGTCCGGCATCCGTCGTCCGCCGTCCATCGTGAAGGTGGTGTTCGGGCCTTTTTCTCCCAAACCACTGGCCGCATATTAATGAAATTTCATGTGATTAGGGGTTATATAAGGGCATTTTGATTTTTTGTCAAATTAGGTTTTGGCTCATATTGAGCAGAGGGATGGGGCAAAAATGCTCCAATTCTTAAAAAATCTTCTCAAGAACCAGCAAAAGCAGAGACTTGATATTTGGTATGCAGCTTCCTTTTGAGGTGTAAACTCAAGTTTGTTCAAGAGAAATTGGAGGGGCTATATTTGACGTTAAAGGAGGGGCAAAAATTTTGGCCCCACCCAAAATTTCTATTTTCCAAACCGCGAGGCCAATTTGAACCAAATTTTACGTGAGTGCTTATTTGGTCATAAGTACCTAATTTATGCAGAAATTTGTTTTCCCATAGCCCCGTGAGAACCACAGGAGCTAAAAATAGAAAAAAATTAAAACGCCCATATCTCCAAAACTAGACGGCACTGAGAATTCTTATTTGTTGTGAAGCTTCCTTAGGACCAACAGAATGGAATGGTCAAAAAAATTGCCATCGGTTTTATCATGGGGTACTTTTTGGGGACTTTGAAAAAGTGCTGAGTCAGCATTTTTTTAACACTGTGGGTAATGGGAAAAACATAAGACTACTTTTCTCCCAAACCACTGCTCCAAAAGCGTTCAAATTTCACATATAACATCTTTGGAAGATTGTTTCACATGTTTATTGAAATCAATTGCCTGGGTCAATTGCCTCTCTATGGGAGCCCAAATGTTTAAATTAGTGCAGTATGAGGAGTATTTTTTAAAAATCTTCTTCTTCAGATCTAGCAATAAGATTGTTTTGATGTTTGGTATGCAGCATACTTAGGGGGGTTAGATTCAAGTTTGTTGAAGCCAATTCCCTAGGTCCATATTTAGGCTGAAAATTTGGGGTCCCGTTGCGGACTCAGAAATTTTGGACCAAAATCAAAAAATTTTTTTTGTTTTTTCTGCGTTTCGGTCAATTTTAAAACAAAAAAATTTTTTTTTTTTCCCCCGAAAATTTGGGGTCAGGGTGGGACTTAGAAAATTTTGGACCAAAATCCAGAAATTGTTTTTTTTTGTTTTTTATGCGTTTCTGTCAATTTTAAGACAAAAAAAAAATGTTTTTTTCCCCCTGAAAATTTGGGGTCCGGGTGGGAAATTTTGGACCAAAATCCTGAAATTAGTTTTATCGTTTTTTCTGCGTTTTGGTCAATTCTAAGACAAAAAAAAAAAATTTTCCCCTGAAAATTTGGGGTCCAGGTTGGACTAAGAAAATTTTGGACCAAAATCCGAAAAAAAATTTTTTTGTTTTTTATGCCTTTCTGTCAATTTTAAGACAAAAAAAAAATTTTTTTTTTTCCCTGAAAATTTGGGGTCCGGGTGGGACTTAGAAAATTTTGGATCAAAATCCTAAAAAATTTTTTTTGGTTTTTTCTGCGTTTTGGTCAATTTTAAGAGAAAAAACAATTTTTTTTTTTTTTCCCTCAAAATTTGGGGTCCGGGTGGGACTTAGAAAATTTTGGACCAAAATCCTGAAAATTTTTTTTTTGTTTTTTATGCATTTCTGTCAATTTTAAGACAGAAAAAATTATTTTTTTTTTTACCCTGAAAATTTGGGGTCCGGTTGGGACTTAGAAAATTTTGGACCAAAATCCTGAAATTTTTTTTTTTTGTTTTTTATGCGTTTCTGTCAATTTTAAGACAAAAAAAAAAATTTTTTATTCCCCGGAAAATTTGGGGTCCAGGTGGGACTTAAAAAATTTTGGACCAAAATCCTGAAAAAATTTTTTTTGTTTTTTATGCGTTTCTGTCAATTTTAAGACAAAAAAAAAATTTTTTTTCTCCCCCTGAAAATTTGGGGTCCGGGTGGGAAATTTTGGACCAAAATCCTGAAATTAGTTTTATTGGGTTTTTTTACGTTTTAAGAAGAAGAAAAAAATTTAGGCTGAAAGTATTTTGTTTGGGAAAAAAATCTGTTTTTTATGTGTTTATCTCAATTTTGGGACGTAAAAGTGCGGGAACTGAAAATAGAAGGAAAATCCTGTGTATTGTGTGGGCACAATCACTTCATCTAGTTGGTATATGCTTTTCTTAAGAGGGGCGTATGCAGCTTATTCAAGTCAAGTCCCTGGTTTGATATTTAGACTAGCATGTCAGGTGAGCGCCCTCAGGCCCCCTGGGGCCTCTTGTGTACTTTAGTTAGTGCAATCAGTTTTTTTTACAGAACTTCTGTATGAAAGTTCTGATTTGAATAAATTTTTGTCTGAATGTTAAGTAACATGGAATACATCACATATAATACAGGTTTTTTTCTCATGCAGAAATTCTGCAAATTAGATGAACTTTGACTTTTTCAGTGCTACTTGCACACAGTAAGTACACATGTCAATACGGCTCAGGCTAGGGACTGTATTTATGAACCGATCTTCAAGAAACTTCTTGGGTACCCTTGTTATCACCTTGGGATGAGAACGAGTGTTTCTGGGTATGGTCCAAAATTCAAGATGGCTGCCAGTGGCCATTTTGTATCAAAATTAGGTCCAATCAGTTTTTTGTTTTTGTACACAACTTCTATACGGCTCAGGCTAGACGCCGTATTTATGAACCGATCTTTACGAAACTTCTTGGGTACCTTTGTTATCACCGTGGGACGAGAACCAGTGTTTTGGGGTGCAGTCCGAAATTCAAGATGGCCGCCGACAGCCATTTTGTACCAAAATTAGTGCAATCAGTTTTTTGTACAGAACTTCTGTATGAAAGTTCTGATTTGAATAAATTTTTGTATGAATGTTTAGTAACATCAAATACATCACATATAATACAGGTTTTTTTCTCGTGCAGACATTATGCAAATTAGATGGACTTTGATTTATTCAGTGCTACTTATACACAGTAAGTACACATGTCAATACGGCTTGGGCTAGGGGCTGTATTTTTGAACTGATCTTCATGAAACTTCTTGGGTACCTTTGTTATCTCCTTGGGACGAGAACAAGTGTTTTTGGGTGCAGTCCGAAATTCAAGATGGCTGCCGGCAGCCATTTTGTACCAAAATTAGGTACAATCAGTTTTTGGTGCAGAACTTCTATATGAAGGTTCTGATTTGAATAAATTTTTGAATGAATGTTTATTAACATGGAATACATCACATATAATACAGGTTTTTTTCTCGTGCAGAAATTCTGCAAATTAGATGAAATTTGATTTCATTTATTCAGTGCTACTTACACACAGTAAGTGCACATGTCAGTACGGCTCTGGCTAGGGGCTGTATTTATGAACCGATCTTCACGAAACTTCTTGGGTACCTTTGTTATCTCCTTGGGACAGGAATGAGTGTTTTTGAGTGCCTTTGTTATCACTGTGCAATGAGAACAAATATTTTGGGGTTCAGTCAGACCCACTCTGGGACTCAAAGATTTCTTTTCTAGTTTAGCATCTAACTGTCGCCCACCTTTATAATACTTTACCTATACATTTGTTACAGGCTGCGGTCAGCATTTATGTACAGACCATTACAATACTTTATATATACCTTTGTTATCAGGTCATTACCTAGATGTGTGTCATTGCCATGTCACATACATTGGGTACACTGGTTACCGGTGTGTGTTTGGTGAAATTTAAAGACCTGCCTACCAACATTTAATCTCCGATTTATTCCTCCTACCATCTCTGGTATTGTAAATCTTAATTATATATACATTCATGCCTGAAATCCGGAAACTGGTTCATGTATTCCCACTACGATATTTCTTGAATCATTTTGCAATAGTCATGCCTTCACTTTCACTTGAGCATTAAAAAAGTACCCCAGGTGCTCCAATTGGCATGAGAGTTAAAAGTACTCCAAATGCTCCAGTTGGCATGAGAGAAGTACTCTAGGTGTTCTTGTTGGCATGGGAAGTATGTCAGGTGCTCCAGTTGGCACAAGAATTAAAAGTACTTCAGGTGCTCCAATTGGCATGAGAGCTAAAAGTAATCCAGGGGCTCTAGTTGGCATGAGAGTTAAAAATACTTCAGGTGCTCCAAGTGGCATGAGAGTTAAAAGTATTCCAGGTACTCCAATTGGCATGAGAGCTAAAAGTAATCCAGGTGCTCTAGTTGGCATGAGAGTTAAAAGTACTTCAGATGCTCCAATTGGCATGAGAGTTAAAAGTACTCCAGGTGCTCTTGTTGGCATGGAAAGTATGCTAGGTGCTGCAATTGGCATGAGAGGTAAAAGTACCAGGTGCTATTGTTGGCATTGGAAGTACGCCAGGTAATCCTATTGGCATGAGAGTCAAAAGTACTCCAAATGCTCCAATTGGCATGAGAAAAGTACTCCAGGTGCTCTTGTTGGCATGGGATGTATGCCAGGTGCTCCAGTTGGCATGAGAGTTAAAAGTACTCGAGGTGATCCAATTGGCATGAGAGTTAAAAGTACTCCAAATGCTTCAATTGGCACGAGAGAAGTACTCCAGGTGCTCTTGTCGGCATGGGATGTATGCCATGTGCTTCAGTTGGCACGAGAGTTAAAACTACTCCAGGTGATCCAATTGGCATGAGAAAATTACTGCAGGTGCCCCAATTGGCATGAGAGTTAAAAGTACTCCAATTGGCATGAGAGCTAAAAGTAATCCAGGTGCTCTAGTTGGTATGAGAGTTAAAACTACTTCAGGTGCTCCAATTGGCGTGAGAGTTAAAAGTACTCCAGGTGCTCTTGTTGGCATGGGAAGTACACTAGGTGCTGCAATTGGCATGAGCGTTAAAAGTACCAGGTGCTATTGTTGGCATTGGAAGTACACCATGTAATCCAATGGGCATGAGAGTTAAAAGTACTCCAGGTGCTTCAATTGGCATGAGAGTTAAAAGTACTCTAAATGTTCCAGTTGGCATGAGAGAAGTACTCCAGATGCTCTTGTTGGCATGGGATGTACTCCAGGTGCTCCACAGTTTGCACGAGAGTTAAAAGTACTCCAGGTGCTCTTGTTGGCATTGGAAGTATGCCAGGTAATCCAATTGGCATGAGAGTTAAAAGTACTCCAGGCACCCCAATTGGCATGAGAGTTGAAAGTACTCCGGTGCTCTTGTTGGCATGAGAAGTATGCCAGGTGCTGCAATTGGCATGAGACTTAAATGTACCAGGTGCTCTTGTTTGCATTGGAAAGTACTCCAGGTGCTCTAGTTGGCATGAGAGTTAAAAGTAATCCAGGGGCTCCTGTTGACACGAGAGTTAAAATTACTCCAGGTGCTCCAATTGGCATGAGTTGAATGTGCCCCAGGTGCTCCATTTGGCATGAGAGTTAAAAGTAATCCAGGTGCTCCAGCTGGCATGAGAGAAGTACTGCAGGTGCTCCTGTTGGCATGAGAAATACTCTGGATGCTCCAATTGACAGAGTTAAAAGTACTCCAGGTGCTCCAGTTGGCATGAAAACATAAGAGTTAATTTTTTCCCAAAGGAAGAACCCGGACCTTTACAGTTGTTTAACTCAGCATGTGGTGAAATGAGGTCAGGAAAATATTTTATGCTGCAGATGAATATTTTATCCCTTCCCTCTCCACTTGACCTGGTTACACCTCTGAAGGCAGCTGTTTTATGCTCCCAACTGCAGTCAGGTGGCATATACTGATTTAAGTGGGCATGTGAGTGTGTGTGCCTGAGCCAGTAACTCAAAAACTGTTTGGGCTACAATCATCAAACTTCACCCAGTTGTAAAGGATAGCAGGAGGATATGCCAAATACTTCAAGAAGATCGCAAATTAAGTCCCTTGGTTCATATTTGTGCTCCATATGGGTACCTGAATTTTACCTCAATGCAATATAAGGAAAATTCTTTATAAATCTTCTTTAGCTCCACAGTCAGAATCTTTTCATATTTGGTATACACTATCCTTTGAGTGGTCAGATACAGGTTTGTTCAAATTAGTTGATAGGTCCATATATGGGATCCTGATGGAAACTCAAATTTTATCTCTGTGCAATATTAGGAAAATTCTTCAAAAACCTTCTTTAAATCCACCAGTCATAATCTTCTCATATTGGCATACAGCATTGTTATTGGATTCAGATTTAAGTGTGTCCAAATTAGGTCAATGGGTTTCTCTTCTTCTTCTTCAGAATCCTTTGATATTTTATATACAGCAGCCTTAGATTAAAGTTTGTTCCAATTTTGTCCATAGGTTCAAATTTTTATACTGTACCAATGACCCAGACATAGCTGGTGCTAACTCTTAAAAAACTAGGGCCAAACACAAATTTTGCCCCCCAATCCCCAAAATTTGCATCTAAAACCAAAAGAAATCATGTCCTGAAGGACCTCCATACTTTGCCCTTACTGCGCATGCGCAGTGTCAAGGACGTTCCGAAATTGGCGCCAATTATCATTCTCTGTTTGGCCCTTCATCAGTCAACATCTCACTGATCTTTGTGCTTGTAAATCTCAGTTTAAAGGATGCCAGACACGTAATTATTGGAGAAATGGTGATTCTAAGGAGGATATAGAAGGAGGAGAGGAAAAAGGAGTGACAAACAATAATCAGGGCTGTACTTAAAATTTTTTATGAAATTATGTTGCCTATTTTCGAGGCATGGGCCTGTTGTTGTCATTCTTGCTATAAAGTTGCACTGCTTATTCAGTGTTTCCTCTCCCCTGGTCTTCTAAGTCCCCCCTGGCTATTCTCCCATGCTTTTGGCATATTTTTGAGAAAGATCATTTCTAAATTCTCTTGGGAGAATTAGCTTGGTTACAGAATGAATTCTGTTATTTTCCCCATATTTACGTTTTCACCCATGGGTGTATAAACGTTGTATTCTGCATCTACCATCTGATGTTCTGCAGATTCTCCCCTGGAAGTCTCTGTTTTGCATCAGATAGTGTGTTATTTTGATGACTGATTTCGGGCCAGTATTGTCAGTGCCTGGAGTCATGTTTTCTGGTGTTTTTACACTGTTTGTTTACATTGGCAACAGTCTCTTTTGAGGGGGGCTGTTTGCCTTTGGAGTAGTTTATCTCACTATAAGATACATTATTATTATCCGTAAGTGTTGCATTAATTATTTAATATAATTTTAAAATTTTTGACCACACTTAGCCTTGGGATCCATTGGGGCTCAACGTTACTTTTCAGAAACTTGGGCTTCGCTGAAAAAATATTTTTCAAAAATTATTTTGATTTTCAATTGTTTTTTCAATATTAATGGATCATGTTATTATGTATCTTTGTGTTTAGGGGTTTGTGCGAGTACTAGGACTTGTTGTTGACTTTTCACAATGAAAGGATATTGTTCAAATTGTAATAGGAAGAAATCTTCCTCTGACTTTCATGATCATTGTATTAATTGTAGTCAGTGTACTCGCACTAATCCCTGTTCAATATGTCAATATTGGGATGACAAACATTAGAAACGTGTGTCACGATATGTTGTTAGTGGAGAAAGGGCTATGCCGGCTCTTTCTCCGCAAGGTCACTCTACTCTATCAGTTTCTATTTCAGAGGAACAAGAACAGGGTGATGTTTCCATGTTATCTTCCGCAAGTGCGCTTCCGTCGTCACAAATGAATACAGAGCTAGCGGCAAAAGTGCTCATGGAGATAAGACAAATGTCGTCCGCTAGCTCGCCCGGTGTAGCATCCATTCACCGAATGGTTCGGCAGCCGGGTTCGTCCGATGCGGTCCAGGAGGTAATGTTGGGTGATGCGAGCACTATAAACATTCAACGTGCACACCCAGTGACGGCGGATAGTAGGAGAGATCGGAGGAAGCCTTCGAGTCCGGTTCCTATCTCGTCCGGGTCCAGCCAGGCCGCGAGCGAGAGAGGCCCCTCTCTCGTACAACAACATCTGGGACCAGATGTTGTGGTACAAAATGTGTCGCAAGCGGAGCACACGTCCGTCGCTCGGGACGCTCCATTGTATAGGTAGTCCGCTGAGACTGCTCAGGCTTCTTCCTCTCACCAGCGCACACGACTGCACCTTGGCTACGTGACCGCCGATATTTTACCAGCTTCGCCGATCAGGGATTCTTCGGTAACCAGGTCACTCCATCCGGTAGCCAGGGACACGAGGCCGGTTGACTCCGGACGTTCGCATAGGAAGAGTATGCGGGAGTCACCAGATGCGGAGCTGCCCTCGGCGAAGCAGCGAAAGACTGCGCCTCCGCAGGCCTCGATATTGGACGTGCTTGTTCAAATAGCACAACTTATCGCAGCATCCCAGCAACCGACAGAAACGGTGTCGGATCGGGAATTATCCGACGGCGCTGGGTCGGTACGCTCCGCCGAAGCATCAGGTGCGGACGACCGGGAGCATCATGATGTCCGACCGGATGGTGAAAGGGATACGGATGACTTGGAGCGATCCCTTTCGGAACAACATAAAGCTGCCGTGGACTTAATCCGGCACTTTCTTCCTCAAGTTGTTCTGTCGGGCCAGACTGCTGCGGTACCGGACAAGAGAATAATAGCGTCATTGGACACTGATTTCTTTGAGCGGTTCAGGGACATCGCTCCCGAGTTTCCGTCTCAGTCCAATAATGTCACAAGAACATTTGAATTATTGAACGACGCTATATTCAAACTTGCTTCCAAAACAGGAAAAGCGGGTTTCTTGTCCGCCAATACTCTTAACCTGCCTTTCATTAATGCAAGGAATAAATTCGATACTGCAGGACAGGGTATCCCGAGAGTTCCTCTGTGTATGGACGACGAGGCGGAAGACTTAGAATTATCATTACTGTCGTCTGCGTCTATTCCAACCGCGGTGTTGGAGACGACTATTTCGTCTAACAGAGCCAGTTTAGATGCTTTATCTTACGCAGACCACCTTACTAAGGCGTTATCACTGCGTCTTCAAGGGAAAGAATTCCAGGATATACAATCCTCTTTAAGACTTCTTTCAAGGGCAGTAGCTTATTCCACGTGTAACTCCGCCCTTTCAGTGGCAAACCTGGAGTTGGTTAGACGTGACGCAGCCCTAGCTACATCCACACTCATGGATAGTAAGGTGAAGAACTCTCTCAGAGTCGCTTCGGTCTCCGGAGAACTTCTCTTCGACGGCAAGCTTTCTGCAATTTACGATAAAATTACTAAGAAAGCTTCGGATTCTCTGCTGTTTAAATCTGCTTCTAAGAAGTCGGACACGGCAGATAAGAGTAAGACAGGCACTTCTGGGTCTAATGCGCCCAAGAGAGGTTCCTATAGAGGTTCCGGTGTGTCCTCTTGGTCTTATTCAAGAGACCGTCAAGGCAGCGACTCACGTGCGGGACGTCCTTCGGGCCGGGACAACCGGTCGGACGCCCCGAGGTCGACGGGATGAGGTGCGGGTCGCGGAGGACGTGGTTTCTCCTCCCGCAGGCCTCGCAGGTCCAGGAGGTGATGGCTTCAACCTCTATCGCGTGCTGGTTGGCGGAAGGTTGTCGAGTTTTTCACAAGAGTGGGCGTCGATTACGGATGACCCTTGGGTGAGAGGGGTGATTTCGGAAGGTCTAAAGATATCCTTCAAACGAAAGCCTCCATTAACTCGGAAGTCCAAAATGGACTCAACTTCCGTCAAATCCGCAGAAAAGAGACGCTCTGTTATCAGAGGTGCAGTCTCTTTTAGGGAAGAACACGGTAGAGGTCGTAGAAAACCAGGAGACACCGGGATTCTACAGCCATCTGTTTCTGGTTCCGAAACCAGTCGGCTCGTTCCGTCCAGTCATAGATTTGAGCTGGATAAACAAGCTGATCGTCGCTCCGAAGTTTTATATGGAGACGATTCGATCGGTCAGAGCGAGTATTCGGGTGAACGATTATGCAACAAGCATAGATCTCAAAGATGCGTACTTTCACGTCATGGTACATCCGACATTCAGAAAGTATCTACGCTTCGCAGTCCTAGGGGTGGTGTATCAATTCCGGGCGATGTGCTTCGGATTGAATCTAGCACCCTGGGCTTTCACTCGGGTAATGAACTCGGTAATGATGTATTTCCAAGCTCATTCGTCTGCGGTAACGTCGGCCTACCTGGACGACATTCTTCAGAGGTACGGCAACGAGTTAACGCTTCAGAACTATGTGCAGAATCTGCTTCTATTGCTCCGACGTCTCGGTTTTATAATAAACGAGAAGTCGGATCTGGTGCCGTCCAAGTCATTCACACATCTGGGAATGAGCTTCGAGACGCACAACAATCTCGTTTGTCTGCCGTTAACCAGAGCGAAATTAGTCAGTTGTTATGCTCGCTATTGTCTGCACGCAGACAAAGTCACAGCGAGGGAGTTCATGAGACTGATAGGTCTGTGCGGAGCCGCTGCGGATCTAATTCCGATGGGGCGGTTACGCACGCGTCCTCTCCATATTTTCTTGACTCAGAATTGGAGTGTGAAAATTCATTCGCTCGACATAGACGTTCTCTTGTCAGATCAAGTGAAACGAGAGATTCAGACTTGGGCAAACATTCAGTGGTTAACTCAGGGAGTTCCGCTGCAGTTGCCGGATCCGAGTTTTACCATTATGACGGATGCCAGTCAAACAGGTTGGGGTGCATCATTGATCCCAACGGATTCGAGATGCCAGGGTCTTTGGGATCCGCAATTCCTGGGCAAGCACATAAACATCAAGGAAATGATGTCAATTTGGCTTGCATTACGTCATTGGATGGACATTATTCACAATGCTCATGTCCAAATCCTATCCGACAATACGACAGTAGTGGCGTATATACGGAATCAGGGAGGCACTCATTCAATTCCGTTGTTCAATCTAACGGAAAGAATCCTTCTGTTTGCTCTAGAACATCAAGTTCTACTTTCGGTCCGTCATATACCGGGTCGTCTGAACGTACTAGCAGACTCCCTTTCACGAAAGGGTCGCTTGTTGCCGTCAACAAACAAGTATTCAATCAGATTTGCTACCAATGGGAACGGCCAATGATAGACTTATTTGCGACACATCTCAACAATCAGTTGCAGACGTATGTGTCTCCGTGTCCGGATCCAAGAGCATTTGCAGTAGACGCTCTGTCGATCCCTTGGGACGGAATGATAGGATATGCGTATCCTCCAGCGCCGTTAATTCAGCAAGTATTGCTAAAGATAAAACAATCTCAATGCAAGATTCTGTTGGTAGCATCTCTGTCTCCACAGAGACCGTGGATAAATCTACTCAGATGTCTGTTGTGGGACCTACCGCGAAAGCTTCCTCCACGGGAGGATCTTCTTTCGCAGGGGAAACCGCGTCAACTCCCTCACAACCCGCAAGGTCTCAACCTTCACGTTTTTCCGTTGTGCGGTCCTTCTTGAATGGCAAGCACTTTACAGGACGAGCAGTGGACGCGATTTCTAACTGTAGGAGGACCTCCTCTTCGCTAAACTATGCGGCTAAGTGGAAGGTTTTTCGTCGTTGGTGTAGGGATCATTCTGTTGATATTTTTGATCCCTCCATACCAGACATTGCAAACTTTCTAGTATACTTGTTTGACGAAATCAAACTGCAGCCTGTTACTATTAAGGGTTATAGGTCTATGTTATCTGATACCTATGCACATCATGATAGTTTACAAATTGGATCTAATGTCTCTTTATCTAAGTTAGTTAGAAACTTCTCGATAAATAGACCCAGAACTCTTAGGTTAATTCCTAAGTGGAATTTAGCTTGGGTTCTTCTTAAACTGAAGGAAAAGCCATTTGAACCTCTTGGGACAGTAGATTTCAAATTCTTGTCTTATAAGACAGCTTTTCTCTTAGCTTTCTCTTCTGCTAAAAGAGTCAGTGAGCTTCATGCACTGTCGGTGGATGATTCTCACTATCGTAGTGTCGGGAACACTATCACCTTCACTAGTAATGTGGGATTTTTAGCTAAGAATCAGGCTCCTTATAAATATCCGGAACCTATTGTTATTAAGGCTCTTCCGTCTTCAGATGGGCGTAGGCCTTTACTCTGTCCTGTTAGAGCATTACGTATCTATAAACAGAGATCTCAGTTTATCAGAAAGGGACGAAAAAGTTTCTTTCTGTCTCTGATGCCTAATAGAAAGGACATTTCGGTCCATTCTATTGCTAGATGGATTCAGTTAACTATCCGTACTGCTTATGAAAATTTATCTTCTTCTCGGCAGTCTGTGCTTAAGATTTCGGCTCATGAAGTAAGAGCTCTTTCTACATCTTGGGCTTACGCTAATAGTATTGCTATTACAGATTTAATGAAGGCTGCTTATTGGTCTCAGCCATCCACATTCACGAATTTTTATCTCAGAAATATTGAGTCCATTTCTGGAGACCTGCATTGTTTAGGTCCGTTATCTGTTGCTCAGAATGTCGTCCACTAAACAGTTGCAACTATAGTTATGCAGGCTTTCTGTTCCGGCAGTGACTCCGTCCGGTTGCCCTCTTCGCTCTGGGCTATTTGACCCAGGGCAAGGGGAAGGGGGGAGGGGGGGGGTTCCCTTAGGTCACCTGCTTTATAGTGAAAAGCAAGGGGATGCCTCCTCCGAAGTCAGTATTTCTGAGTCGTTTCCGGGATGGTTTTAAAGTGTAATATTAATGTTAAAAATTCATTCATGTCATATTTTTAAAGTGTAGCTCGGTGTGAAGCATTTGTATATGTCAAGTGTCAAACGGGCGTTAATATACAATCCTCGGACACTTTTAAAGAATATAAAGAGTCTCAATTCTCTGGACTAACTTTATTTATTGGCTTACTTTAAAAATAATTAGTATAAAGGGTTATACTGGATGTTAATAGAGAACATGAATGTTATTGTGCTCAATTATGAAGGGTATTGTATCTTTCTAATTTAACATAAAATAAGAAAGATACATGTAAAGCCTAATACTCCTTTTCTCCTTGAGGGGTTGACTCTATATTATATAGTTGAGCTTATTGGATTTTCCTCTATGTCCTAGGCCCTCCAGCCTTTTTACTATTCAGCTATGTCTGGGTCATTGGTACAGTATAAAAATGTTAAAAAATTTATAGTAATTTATATATTTTTTAATTCTTACCAATGACCCAGACGGGGATGGCCCTCCCAGGAGTTGGAAACTCATACCTACCCACTGAGTACATAGCGCTGACCAGGCACTGCTTGTAAGAATGATAATTGGCGCCAATTTCGGAACGTCCTTGACACTGCACATGCGCAGTAAGGGCAAAGTATGGAGGTCCTTCAGGACATGATTTCTTTTGGTTTTAGATGCAAATTTTGGGGATTGGGGGGCAAAATTTGTGTTTGGCCCTAGTTTTTTAAGAGTTAGCACCAGCTATGTCTGGGTCATTGGTAAGTATAAAAAATATATAAATTACTATAAATTTTTTAACTTTTGGGCTCCCAGTGGGAACCCAAATTTTAACTCAGGGCAATATGCAGAATATGTTTTTAAAAGCTGCTTCTTCAGATCCACAAGTCAGAATGTTCTGACAGTTGGTAAACAGCTTCCTTGTAGAGGCAGGCCTGAAAATATGCAGTCTTGACATTTGCAAAATGAGGTCCCCAGAGGGTGAATTTGATGATGCTATCCCAAACAGTGGGCTAATTTATCCTCTGGCTACCTCTTTCTGTTTAGTTTTGAGACCCTGATTCAGATTGAGGTTCACAGAGGGTAAGTTTAGTGATGCTACCCTGCTGTGCAGGGTAGCATCACTAAATTCACCCTCTGGGGACCTCATTTTGCAGATGACAGTCTGCTTATTTTCTGGCTTGTGTAGAGCGCAGATTCAAGTTTATCCAAACCATCTCCCTGGGTTTATATTTGGGTGCCTTCTAGGAACCCAAATTTTAACTCTGTGTAAAATGAAGAAAATACTTTAAAAAACTTCTTCATTACCACCTGGCAGAACCTTTTATATTTGGTATACACCAACCTTGTGGGGGTTTGGAGGAGGGTCGTCAGATTCAAGTATGCTCAAACAAGTCCATTGGTTCATGTTTTAGCTCTCTGTGATGCCAAATTTTAACTTCGTGCAATATGCGGAATATGCCTCCAAGATCTTCTTAGTTCGACTGGACAGAACTGTTTGATCTTTGATAAGAAAACAAATTGTATTTCAATAGAATGTTCTATTTTCATTGATGTCTACAACTGTTTGTGAGTGTGTAAGGACACTCAGCCAGAGAGCCCTAATTAACCCTTTACCCAACGTAACGGCCAAAACCGGTCAGCGATATTCTCAAAAATCGTCAATTAATTTTCATTATTTTTTTCATTTTTTGTCTCAAAAACATAGGTTATGACCCCTCATTGGAACGAGCTCGTCGAGCTCGTTCCAACGAGGGGTCATAACCTATGTTTTTGAGACAAAAAATGAAAAAAATTAGTTGTACAAGAATTATTTTTGCAAGTGTCGTCTGCTTTTCAGGTTAGGTAAAGGGTCAAAAAAAAACTTGTCTCAATCATGTCCTTGTTGAATGGCATATCACTCCAATTCTTAACACAAATGAGGACTTTCAGGAATATTTCACCAAATTTCACCCATGAATTTTAACCAACCTAGGTGGTCTTTTTAGAGAGAAGCCCTTCTGTCATTTTCAACATAATGTCAAGCGTAATGTAGGATGTCTGCTGGGAGTTGGGGGTTGAAAAACAGACATCATTTTTTTGGTAAGAATTCCTTTAGGCCTTGGTCTTCCTGATCCCTCAGCATTAATACCCTTATTCCTTGTAGACAACTTGATCCAGATGTGTGCGTTAGGCTTTCGCATTTCTGGTTTATATTTAACTGGTCTACAGGGGCTAATTATTTTTTAAATGGTCTCATTGGGCTATTAAAAAAAATATCTTGTTGAAGGCAACTCCCTTCTCTTCAAAATTTTACACCCATAAAAAATGTTTTTATCTATTTTTTTCTCCCCTCATTTCCTATGCAAGATATGCCTGTCTCATGTGAGAATGCCATTTCAGATAGATATTTATCTCACATGACCCACGTGACTGGCTTATTATCATATTTAATGAGTGCAGGACTATTTAATCATTACACATTCTTCTGTAAACAAACAACATGGTTGCCCAATTTCGGAAATATTAGCAGACGAATGTTTGTCAAAGAAAATAGAAATAAAAACACAGCGCAAAACCAAAGAACACTCGACTCTTTTATGTTTGAATTTCTGGGTGAATGCCATTATGAGTGGGGACAGTTGCACGAAATTCCCATCGAAAAGTTATTTGAATACATTGCAGAATTCATAATATGACATCATCAGAATGTGCCAATGTTCATTTCGCTACAAATCTTTAACCCCTGTCTTGCCCGTGTTGGTAGTTAATTTTGTGGTATATGCCAGTGATATATTCAGAACTTTTGTGCATGCTTTCCAATAAGCAAATCAGGGTTTTTTTTCAGAAATTGACAACAAAATTGTTCGAAATAGCTGCACGTGTCCCTGAATTACTTTTAATGACATTGGGGTGTTTTGGTGGGGGGTGGGGGGGGGGTGGGGGGGGTGGGGAGAAAAATAATCCCTTATAGGGGTGGGGTTAAGATGGAGAAATCAAACCCTTGGGACAAGATATTTGGTCCAGACACTTGACAAGCCTCGTGTCTGGCCCAAATATCAAGCCCTCGGGTGATATTTCCCCATCTCACACCCTCACCTAACAGGGATAATAAAAATTCCATCCAAATTTATAGTGACTAAAGCCAGTTCTTTTCAATTTTTAATATGTATTGAATCTGGATGAAACTCTGACATGTTAAAAACAACTGTTGGGTATTTAATGATCCCAGGATAGAAAACATTTCAAATTTCTGAGGCATTTCAAATTCTTTTCATTGCTTAACCCATTACCCAATTGTACACAACATCAAAATTTGTTGTTATTTTTTTTTTTTTTTTTTATCTTTCACATAACTTAAACGAACCATATGCACAATCAGCTCATTCCAGTTAGGGTTCTGGTTAAATTTTGAAAATTTGTACATTATGCAGGCAGATGCATCCGTTTCATTAGGTAAAGCTTCTTTTCTTTTTTTTTAAAAGCCTCCCCCCCCTCCCCCACCCCCCCATCACAAAAAAGTTCTGGACAAACATCCTGAGAAACAAGAATTTTATCTTTAATAAACTTATACATTTATTTGAATTTGAAAAGCCAAATTATATTGTTACAAAGTTATTTCTTTTTTCTTGCAGGAAGCTGCTGAAGTGATAGAATATTGCTATAATGAATACTGTAATGCTACACAGAGGCTATCAATACTAGAAGAGTTCTATGGACCAACTTTTCTTCTTTTTAAGGTTTCACTTTTTTTAATTTTTGAAATTTTAACCTTGTATTTTAACCAGTAAGTAATTCTGGAAATAAGTGTGGGCACCACTTTTGATAGCAGACGATCATGTGAGGCTTGTGTTGTTTGACTGTGATGTAATAAATACATATTCTGAAGTGAGATTTAATGCATGTGTTGTCTATAATTACACCGTGGTTAGTAACCGTGGGTGTAGAAGTGAGATTTAATGCATGTGTTGTCTATTATTATGCCTTGGTTAGTAACCGTGGGTATAGAAGTGAGATTTAATGCATGTGTTGTCTATTATTATGCCTTGGTTAGTAACCGTGGGTGTAGAAGTGAGATTTAATGCATGTGTTGTCTATTATTATGCCTTGGTTAGTAACCATGTGTATAGAAGTGAGATTTAATGCATGTGTTGTCTATTATTACGCCTTGGTTAGTAACCATGGGTGTAGAAGTGAGATTTAATGCATGTGTTGTCTATTATTATGCCTTGGTTAGTAACCATGGGTGTAGAAGTGAGATTTAATGCATGTGTTGTCTATTATTATGCCTTGGTTAGTAACCGTGGGTGTTGAAGTGAGATTTAATGCATGTGTTGTCTATTATTATGCCTTGGTTAGTAACCATGGGTGTAGAAGTGAGATTTAATGCATGTGTTGTCTATTATTATGCCTTGGTTAGTAACCGTGGGTGTTGAAGTGAGATTTAATGCATGTGTTGTCTATTATTATGCCTTGGTTAGTAACCATGGGTGTAGAAGTGAGATTTAATGCATGTGTTATCTATTATTATGCCTTGGTTAGTAACCGTGGGTGTAGAAGTGAGATTTAATGCATGTGTTGTCTATTATTATGCCTTGGTTAGTAACCGTGGGTGTAGAAGTGAGATTTAATGCATGTGTTGTCTATTATGCCTTGGTTAGTAACCGTGGGTGTAGAAGTGAGATTTAATGCATGTGTTGTCTATAATTACACCTTGGTTAGTAAACATGGGTGTAGAAGTGAGATTTAATGCATGTGTTATCTATTATTATGCCTTGGTTAGTAACCATGGGTGTAGAAGTGAGATTTAATGCATGTGTTGTCTATTATTATGCCTTGGTTAGTAACCATGGGTGTAGAAGTGAGATTTAATGCATGTGTTGTCTATTATTATGCCTTGGTTAGTAACCGTGGGTGTAGAAGTGAGATTTAATGCATGTGTTGTCTATTATTATGCCTTGGTTAGTAACCATGGGTGTAGAAGTGAGATTTAATGCATGTGTTGTCTATTATTATGCCTTGGTTAGTAACCGTGGGTGTAGAAGTGAGATTTAATGCATGTGTTGTCTATTATTATGCCTTGTTTAGTAACCATGGGTGTAGAAGTGAGATTTAATGCATGTGTTGTCTATTATTATGCCTTGGTTAGTAACCGTGGGTGTAGAAGTGAGATTTAATGCATGTGTTGTCTATTATGCCTTGGTTAGTAACCATGGGTGTAGAAGTGAGATTTAATGCATGTGTTGTCTATAATTACGCCTTGGTTAGTAAACATGGGTGTAGAAGTGAGATTTAATGCATGTGTTGTCTATTATTATGCCTTGGTTAGTAACCATGGGTGTAGAAGTGAGATTTAATGCATGTGTTGTCTATTATTATGCCTTGGTTAGTAACCATGGGTATAGAAGTGAGATTTAATGCATGTGTTGTCTATTATTATGCCTTGGTTAGTAACCGTGGGTGTAGAAGTGAGATTTAATGCATGTGTTGTCTATTATTATGCCTTGGTTAGTAGCCGTGGGTGTAGAAGTGAGATTTAATGCATGTGTTGTCTATTATTATGCCTTGGTTAGTAACCGTGGGTGTAGAAGTGAGATTTAATGCATGTGTTGTCTATTATTATGCCTTGGTTAGTAACCATGGGTGTCGAAGTGAGATTTAATGCATGTGTTGTCTTTTATTTCGCCTTGGTTAATAACCGTGGGTGTAGAAGTGAGATTTAATGCATGTGTTGTCTATTATTATGCCTTGGTTAGAAACCATGGGTGTAGAAGTGAGATTTAATGCATGTGTAGTCTATTATTTCGCCTTGGTTAATAACCGTGGGTGTAGAAGTGAAATTTAATGCATGTGTTGTTTATTATTACACCGTGGTTAGTAACCATGGGTGTAGAAGTGAGACTTAATGCATGTGTTGTCTATAATTACGCTTTGGTTAGTAAACGTGGGTGCAGAAGTGAGATTTAATGCATGTGTTGTTTATTGTTACACCGTGGTTAGTAACCATGTGTGTAGAAGTGACTTAATGCATGTGTTGTCGATTATTATGCTTTGGTTGGTAACTGTGGTTGTAGAAGTGAGATTTAATGCATGTGTTGTCTATTATTACGCCTTGGTTAGTAACCATGGGTGTAGAAGTGAGATTTAATGCATGTGTTGTCTGTTATTACGCCTTGGTTAGAAACCGTGGGTGTTGAAGTGAGATTTAATGCATGTGTTGTCTATTATTATGCCTTGGTTAATAACCGTGGGTGTAGAAGTGAGATTTAATGCATGTGTTGTCTATTATTATGCCTTGGTTAGTAACCGTGGGTGTAGAAGTGAGATTTAATGCATGTGTTGTCTATTATTATGCCTTGGTTAGTAGCCGTGGGTGTAGAAGTGAGATTTAATGCATGTGTTGTCTATTATTATGCCTTGGTTAGTAACCGTGGGTGTAGAAGTGAGATTTAATGCATGTGTTGTCTATTATTATGCCTTGGTTAGTAACCATGGGTGTCGAAGTGAGATTTAATGCATGTGTTGTCTTTTATTTCGCCTTGGTTAATAACCGTGGGTGTAGAAGTGAGATTTAATGCATGTGTTGTCTATTATTATGCCTTGGTTAGAAACCATGGGTGTAGAAGTGAGATTTAATGCATGTGTAGTCTATTATTTCGCCTTGGTTAATAACCGTGGGTGTAGAAGTGAAATTTAATGCATGTGTTGTTTATTGTTACACCGTGGTTAGTAACCATGGGTGTAGAAGTGAGATTTAATGCATGTGTTGTCTATTATTATGCCTTGGTTAGAAACCATGGGTGTAGAAGTGAGATTTAATGCATGTGTTGTCTATTATTATGCCTTGGTTAGTAACCGTGGGTGTAGAAGTGAGATTTAATGCATGTGTTGTCTATTATTTCGCCTTGGTTAATAACCGTGGGTGTAGAAGTGAGATTTAATGCATGTGTTGTCTATTATTATGCCTTGGTTAGAAACCATGAGTGTAGAAGTGAGATTTAATGCATGTGTTGTCTATTATTTCGCCTTGGTTAATAACCGTGGGTGTAGAAGTGAGATTTAATGCATGTGTTGTCTATTATTATGCCTTGGTTAGAAACCATGAGTGTAGAAGTGAGATTTAATGCATGTGTTGTCTATAATTACGCTTTGGTTAGTAACCGTGGGTGCAGAAGTGAGATTTAATGCATGTGTTGTTTATTGTTACACCGTGGTTAGTAACCATGTGTGTAGAAGTGAGATTTAATGCATGTGTTGTCTATTATTATGCCTTGGTTAGTAACCGTGGGTGTAGAAGTGAGATTTAATGCATGTGTTGTCTATTATTATGCCTTGGTTAGTAACCGTGGGTGCAGAAGTGAGATTTAATGCATGTGTTGTCTTTTATTACACTGTGGTTAGTAACCGTGGATGTGGAAGTGACTTAATGCATGCGTTGTCGATTATTATGCTTTGGTTGGTAACTGTGGTTGTAGAAGTGAGATTTAATGCATGTGTTGTCTATTATTACGCCTTGGTTAGTAACCATGGGTGTAGAAGTGAGATTTAATGCATGTGTTGTCTGTTATTACGCCTTGGTTAGAAACCGTGGGTGTTGAAGTGAGATTTAATGCATGTGATGTCTATTATCATGCCTTGGTTTGTAACCATGGGTGTAGAAGTGATATTTAATGCATGTGTTATCTACTAGCTCGACCGGTAAAGCGGTTACTCCATCTGGCTTCAGCTCCCTGTTGCAGCTAGTTCAACCGGTGAAGCGGTTACTCCATCCATGGGTACCGTGACACCGGGTGTGTCCGATGCGGTCGAAAGAAGTTGATTGGGTAGAATGAGCACTTTAAAATATAAACAGGCTCACCCTGCGACGACTGAACAGAAGAAGCAGCCGGCTTCGTTTCAAACTCTCATGCATTGTTGATGTGATGGTTTGTATACCTTTGTTGTCATCTCGGGGCTGTGATAGGTCACGATCGAGAAGTTTCACTGATGGAATGATCAAAGCACATGACGCCTCACTCATTGATGCTTCCTTTGTAAGTTCATTGAAACGTCTGAGTGTTGTGACAAGCGTTTGTATCAAGTTCCATTGATTAGAGTTGAGAGTTGGTAGATCATATGTTGTTGTGTATTCCACTATGGCAAGTTTCTGTTCTAGTAAATGTTCTAACATGAGAAAAGTAGAGTTCCATCTAGTTTGTACATCTTACTCTGAATGGTCCTCAAACAGTGATAAGGCAATGGTGAATGGTTAAAGTGTGTTTCGATTCTACTTGATATGGCTAACACATCATTCACGGATCTTTGAGCCGATATTCCATCTTTAATTATTAGCTGAATGGTGTGGATGAAACATCCGAAATGATCAAGATCTGCCTTCTCACATCCCAAAATTACATTGGCGGTATTGTCACAGACGACAGAAACCACACTGTCATTTAAGTTCCACTCTTCCAACATCCTGTTTAGTTCACTGGCAATAGCATCACCAGTATGACTCCCTTCAAGAGACGATGCATTAAGAATACACTTTTGGGGTCTGAACTCTTCTATGTAATGTCCTGTCAAGCTCATAAGTGAGTTAGATCCTGTTGAACTCGACCATATGTCCGTTGTTACACTGATGTGTTTAATGTTTTCCAGGTCAGATCGAAGTTTGGTAACTATTTTTTTTATAAATGTCTGGTATGAGTGCCCGACTTATGTGTTGGTCTGACGGCAAAGAATATTGTGGTTCTAAACCTTTGGTGTAACGAATAAATCCAACGTCACTTGTTACTGAAAATGGTTGTAAATCTAGAGCTACCATTTCGGCAAGAAGCTTTTTTTGGTTTCGTGTGCGGGTATCATTTGGACCCCATGGTGTCACTTTCTCAACCACATCAGTCAGTTCGGTTTGTTGATACACCTTCTTGGCCTCTGAGGACGATGATCCGGTCCCGTTGCCACTCTTTCGTTTTATCTGAAGTGCATCCTTTTCTGCTTTTTCCATTTCTTTCATGGCATTCGGGTGCTTTATTTTGAGGTGATTCCTCAAATTCATTGTTGTATACCTCTTTGCGGAAGAACCGACACGTGAAATCATGCTTTCGCAAATATTGCATTTTGCTTTTGAATCTTCTGGTGATGCAATTGTGTAAAGAATTTCCAAATAAGACTTCAGTGTTTGCCCTCTGCCATGATCTATTGTTTGTTTCTAGATCGACTGTTTGCTTTCCCATTAAATTAATTATTTAAATGATAGAGTAATAGTATTCTCATTACAAGGGCGTCTGCTGTTCAAAGACAGGCAGTTAATCTGGCCAACAAAAATTCTTGCGGCTGGCGAGGATGTGGTCATGGACCTGTTCAATGACCAACAGAGATCTGGCATTCCAGAATTGCAACAGTCGGCAGAACAGAGGCGGGTAGTTGGAAACTCTTCAAAAGCCCATCCAGTACAGGCGGTAGAGATAAGAGAAACAAAAACAACACAATCGTCCGTGATAACAGTGTCACAGGCGATTGTGTTGTTTTCGTTTCTTTTATCTCTACAGACTGTACTGGGCTTGTCATCAATCAGACTTCCTTGGATTGTTGCAGGTGTTCGACCACGCACGTTTCTGTTTTGGGGAACACCTGACTGTGAGTTTGTGACCCGAACGTCGACCACCTATTCCAGGGTTTCCGCTGTACCGACAGGGGGGGGGCCCTTCAACAACTCAGCCAACATTCCCATTTTGAAAATATCTATAGATAAAATTCATAAGTTTTTGTTTTTCGAACATTGCCTTCAAATGGAAAAATTGAAATGTTTCACTTTGTTTGTATCAACTTTTTTTCAAGTTTTCCCTAAAGAGTATAAGGCACGTGGTGAGTGGATTTATCATTGAAAAGCCCACAGACTGGAAATTCCTCAGTACCATTGGATCGAAGTTTATATTGGGAGGGGGGGGGGGGGAGCTGATATTGCAAATTCGAGTGAACTGGCTGATACTGAAGGATTGTTCCCAGCTTGGATAAACTAACAACGAAATATGCACAAATTATTTGGGGAGGGGGAGGCTTGAGGGGGGGGGGGGGGCTGTTGTTCCGATGGGCGTGTTCCACCTGGCTAATATCTGCTAGTGCTGAAGATATGTCATAGGATGGCAAGCAAAGTCTCAGCCAATGAACCACCAGGCTTAACTGGTAGAGTGCTGAATTATTTTTAGTCATCAAAATCTGTTCAAATATCTTTGCCTTGTTAGAATTTATGGGAGAGTGCCAATAGGCACTCTCCCATAAATTCTAACAAGGCAAATCTTAACAGACTAAATAGTTTATCTTCAAAGGTGATATGTTGAACAGCCACTGAATTTGAAGCCTTTAAGTTGTGGTACCAACACTTCAGAACAAAGCCCAAATATGGGCTTCCAGCACTCTACCAGTTAACCCTGAGGTTCTTTAGCTGAAGTTTTGCTTGCCAGCTTTGCCCCCTTGCATTGTTTTACATACATAAAGTTGTTAACCGGGTGAGTGTTTTAGTGATAATACATTCATATGTATTATGTACAGACCTGTAAAATTGTCACAAACTCGCAATCTCCATTAGCTACTTTATTGCATAGCTACAAGAAGATAAGCTTAAACACCAATATATAATTATTATCATTATTACTGGCCTTCCACTTCTACTAAAATTAAATTCAACTCATCACCTTAATTTTTGTTTTGAATTCCGAACAGAATAAAATCAAACATAAGTTTATTTAAATATTATGTTTCTGGTACCTCGAGTTACTAACTGTCATCAGTGAACTGATGAATTCCCCAGTATCGTTTGTTCGTTGATGACAGTAACTAGAAATTCCAGAAACACAAACAAGCCTCTATTGACAGTTTTGCAATTTGACACCAAAACGTGTTTTGGAATGTATGGAAATGTGAATTACATGTGCTCCTCAAATTCTTGGCCCAAATACTTGGCGATTTCACATTTAAAATCAGCTGTTTTTAACCACTTGGGTTCTGTGTTTGCTTTGAAAATTTGCTTGGAAAATCATTTGAATTGGAAATATATTAACTGTAAAATGATCATGGGTGAATCACTGAATGACTCTGTCAGAGAAGGATGCGAGGGTAGCATTGTAAGTGAAAAAAGTGTGACAATGGATTTCTACAACAAAAGAAAATAACGAAAAAAAATTCAGGTCAGTTCAAGTTAAATGTTGGTAATGCTTTTCTGAATTTATCGATTACATTCGATCTGTGTTTCCATATCCTCGTTGGGTTTCCTTATCGGTGATTTCAGCCTGCAAGACCGACACAATCCAGGGTCATGACCGAGTGCTTCTAAATCTTCCCCATGACCAAAATGGCCGCGTTTTTTTACCTTAGCGGATACACTGCCTATTGCTCCTTTCTCCATAATTACGAAGTGGACTTTTTCAGATTTGTGTCCCTGACAATCAAGCTTCATTTTGTAACAGTTTAGCCACAATTTTAATACCTTTATCAAAGAAATGATGGGATTAACAGACAAATTTCGGGTAAATTTTATTGAATAAAAATAATCGGAATCAGCCGATTATGGTTCGCTATAATCGGAAATCGGTCCAAGGGGTCTCTCTCTGATCAGTCGACCACTAGACAGCATTTTCTTCAAACAGAGCGAATTTAGACGTTATGTCTTACGCAGATCACCTTACAAGAGCTATGGTGCAACGTCTCAACGGGAAGGAATTTTAGGACGTTTGTACCTCTTTAAGAGTTCTTTCCAGGGCTGTTATGTTTACCACGTATAACTCCGCCTTAACAGTGGCTAATTTGGGAGTTAATCAGAGCCCTTGCATTGTCATCGTTAATAGATGACAAGGTGAAAAACTCTCTACAGATCGCTTGGGTAATCGGTCATAAATTTTTTAACGATAAGCTTTCATTGGTCTATGACAAAGCTACAAAGAAAGCGTTAAACACTCAGCTCCTTAAGTCGGCATCTAATCGACCCGCAGCAACAGAAAAGAGTAAGGGAGGACGTCCTGAACGGAAATTGTCTAAAGGGGACTCCTCGCGAGGGTATAAGAAATCCTTGTCCAGTTACTCTAGGGATCGTCAATATAGTGACCTGGGAAGGGAGTTTAAGTCTGACTGAGACAACCGGTCAGATGCCCCTAAGCCGACGACCCGAGGCTCTTTGCGAGGGAGATATGGTTTCTCCTCCTGTAAGCCTCGCAGGTCCTACAGGTGATGATCAGGACCTCTATTGCTTGCCAGTTGGCGGAAGGTTATCAAGATTCGCAACAAACTGGATAACAATTGCGGAAGACCAGTGGGTGAAAAGTGTGGTCTCGGATGGCCTTCGGCTATCTTTCCGAGCAAAACCACCGCTAACACGATGTCCGCGATGGATAAAATTCCCGCCAAATCCTTGCAAAAGAGAGTCTCTCCTATCGGAGGTAAAGTCTCTCTTGGCAAAGGAAGCAATAGAGGTCGTCGAGAACCAAAATTCTCTAGGTTTCTAGAGTCACCTGTTCCTTGTACCAAAGCCAGATGGCTCGTTCCAACCGGTAATAAACTTGAGCTGGATAAACAAACTTATCATAGCTCCAAAGTTCTATATGGAGACCATTCGGTTGGTAAGGGCGAGCATTCGAGTGAACGGCTATGTGGCAAGCATAGATCTAAAGGATGCATACTTTCATGTCCTGGTACATACGGCATTCAGAAAGTACCTTCGGTTCACCGTTCAGTTCCGAGTGATTTGCTTCGGTCTGAATCTAGCGCCCTGGGCATTCACTCGAATAATGAACTTGGTAATGTCTCACTTACGAGCTCATTCTTCTGCGGTAACTTGGCTTACTTGGATGACATTCTTCAGAGATACGGCAACAAAACTACTCATCAGAATGATGTTCAGAGTCTGCTTCTCTTGCTCCGATGTCTCGGCTCCATCGTAGATGAGAAGAAGTCAGATCTAGCTCCGTCCAAGTCGTTCATTCACTTGGGAATGAGCTTTGAGACTCACAAATCTGGTTTTTCTGCCGTCACCTAGAACGAAATTAGTCAGTTGTTATGATCGCTTTTGTCTACACTGAGATGCATTAACAGCGAGGGAATTTATGCAACTGATGGGGTTGTGCGGAGCGGCTGCAGATCTTATTCTGATGAGTCGCTTGCGCACACGTCCCCTCCAGATATTCTTTACCCGAACTGGAACGTGAAGATGTATTCGCTCGAGACCAGTATTGTTTTAACGGACCTGGAAAAACAAAAGGTCCAGATTTGGGCAGATATTCAGTGGTTAACTCCGGGAGTTCCGCTGCAGCTGCCGGATCCGGCTTTCACGATTATGACGGATGCGAGTCGAACAGGTCGGGGCTCGAGCCTGACAGACTCGAAATGGATCTTAGGGACCCTCGGTTCCTGAAGAAACACATAAACATCAAAGAAATGATGTCAATATGGTTAGCTCTCAAACAATGGATTCACATTATAGCGGACACGCTTGTTCAGATATTGTCGGACAACTCGACAGTAGTAGCGTACATCAGGAACCAGGGAGGCACGCATTCGATTCCGTTATGCGAACTAACGGAAAAAATTCTTCTATATGTCTTGAAGCATCATGTTCATCTATCGGCCCATCATATACCGGGCCGTCTGAACATACTAGCAGACTCACTCTCTCGGAAAGGTCGCCTGTTGTTATCGGAGTGGACTCTCAACAAGTGATTATTCAGACAGATTTGCTACCAGTGGGATCGACCTATTGTAGATTTGTTTGCGACACACCTCAACAATCAGTTGCAGATTTACGTGTTGCCATGCCCAGATCATCGAGCATATGCAGTGTGGACGCTCTCTCAATCTCATGGGACGGAATGATAGGATACGCATATCTTCCAACTCCGTTGATTCAGCAGATCTTGTTAAAAATCAAACAGTCTCGCTGCAAGATTCTGTTAGTAGCATCTCTGTCATCTCAGAAACCGTGGATCAGTCTACTCAGGTGTCTGTTATGGGACGTTCCCCCGGAAGCTTCCTCCGCTGGAGGACCTTCTTTATCAGGGAAGTCACTCACACTGCATCACAACCCGGAAGGTCTCAACCTTCACGTATTTCCATTGTGCTGTCCTTCTTGCACGGCAATCAATTTACAGGACGAGCAGTGGACACAATTTCTAACTGCAAGAGGTCCTCCTCTTTGCTGAATCACACAGCAGAGTGGAAGGTTTTCTTCTGTTGGTGTAAGGATCAGTTGATAGACGTCTATGATCCGTCCATACCAGACATTGCAAATTTTCTGGTCTACCTGTTTGACATTCTCAAACTGCAGCCTGTCACTATTAAGGGCTATTGGTCTATGTTATCGGACACTTACGCTCATCATGATAGCTTGGCAATTAGATTTAATGCTTCATTTTCCAAACTAGTTAGAAATTTCTCTATAAATAGACCTAGAACCCTCAGATTAATTCCTAAGTGGATATTTAGCTTGGGTTCTGTTGAAGCTTAAAGAAGCTCTGTTTGAGCCATTAGATGTTGTAGAGTTCAAATTCTTGACCTATAAAACAGCATTTCTTTTAGCCTTTGCTTCCGCTAGAGGAGTTAGTGAACTCCATTCTTTGTCTGTTGACGAATCTCACTATCATAGTGTTGGAAATACCATCACTTTAACTACAGAAGTGGGATTTTTGGCTAAGAATCAGGCTCCAGATAAATGGCCTGAGCCTATTATCATAAAGGTTCTGCCGTCTACGGACAACCGTAGACCTTTGCTGTGTCCAGTCAGGGCTATGCGCATATATAAACGCCGATCAGAATTTATTAGAAAAGGAAGAAAATGCTTCTTTTTATCATTGATTCCTAATAGAAGAGATATTTCTGTTCATTCAGTTGCTAGATGGATTCAGTTGACAATACGCATTGCCTATGAAAGTCTATCTTCGTATCAGCATTTTGTTTCTTGAGATTATTCAAACAGTATAGCCATCACTGATCTCATGAAAGCTGCATACTGGACACAGCCTTCTACATTTACCAAGTTTTACCATTTCCGGTGACTTTAGATGTTTAGGTCCTCTATCTGTTGCTCAGAATGTCGTCCACTAAATGATTACATCTATAGTTATCTAGGCAACCCATTCCAGCAGTGATGCTGTTCCGCTGCCCTCTTCGTTCTGTGGTCATGTACCTCAGAACAAGGGGAAGGGGATGGGGGACGTTTTTTTCCCTTATTATCATCTGGCTTTATAGTGAAAAGCAAGGGAAGACCTCCTTCGGTGTCAGTAGTCCTGAGTCGTGCTAAGATGGTTTTAATGTGTAGCTCGGTGTGAAGTAAATTAATATGTCTCATTTATGTATTGTTTTTAAAGTGTAGCTCACTGTGAAGCATTTGTAAACGGGCGCTAATATACAATCCTCGGACACTTTTAAATGAGTATAAAGAGTCTCATTCTCTGGACTATCTTTTTTTATTGGCTTCCCTACACCGAATTAGCATAATGGGTTATGCTGGCATTAAATGGAGAATTATATATTATGTAATGCTCAATTACATTGTTGGTGTTATGTCTTTCTCATTGAGAAAGACATATATAATTCCTTTCTCTTCTATTCTCCTGTAGGAGCTATCCTTTAAGAAGTGATTGAGTAATTGGGTTTTCCTTTATGTCCTAGGCCCTCCAACCTTTTTACGATTCTGCTAAGTCTGGGCCATTGGTTGTTGTATAAAAATATTATAAATTCAAAGTAATTTGCATATTTTTTATACTCCCCAATGGCCCAGATGGGGATGGCCCTCCCATGAGTGGGCACTCATGGTATGGCCCTCCCATGAGTGGGCACCCATACCTCCCTGCTGATTATAACATTAAGCAGGCACTGTAGAAAGAATGATGGTTGGCGCCAATTGTGGTGTCTTCCTGAAAACGGTGCATGCGCAGTTCACAAAAGTATGGAGGACCACATAGGACATATTTTTTCGGTTTTGCATGCAAATTTTTGGGATTGTGGGGGCAAAATGTGTGTTTGGCCCTGGATATTTTTGAGTTAGCACCAGCTAAGTCTGGGCCATTGGTAAGTATAAAAAATATACAAATTACTTTGAATTTATAATATTCCTACCCAGGACAGAAAATTCCTTCTCACTAGAACAGTTTTTGTTTTCAAATCTTTTAACCCAAATTTTCCACTTAAATTGTATCGTCGTTTTAACCACTGGTTTCTCGCGATACTTTTTATGAATTTTTCTTCATTTCCATTCATGCCTGCTTTACAGGATAGGAAGAACTTTAAAAATACTCCTTAGGTTAATTAGAGACTTTTACATATTTCATCAATATTCACAGCAAGTCTGGAAATAACTCATAAGTGATTGTTATTATGTCAGGGTTGCTTTAATTTTGAAATTTGTCAACGACCTACAGTTTATGACAAAACAATAAAATATAATCTAAATTCCTAAGGCCACACAAAGTAGATCTTCTGTTTCTCAGGCCATTATTTGTAAAATTGCATGCGGGCGAGCGTTTTTTTATTTTATTTTTTATTTCAGTAATTACTTCTTTGCCATCAAAAGTTTATGTTCTTGGTTCAAGTTTTAGGCCTCATAATCTACAGAATACCAAGGGTGGTAGTGTATTTCATCCCTTGAGCGCAAGAAGGCTTTGCAATGCTAAAGCATTGCAAAGCCTTCTTGCACCCAAGGGACAAATTCATCAATTTTTTTTTAACTTGAGTAAAATATCAGACATAAACCATTTAATTTTTATTTTTTTAAAGTTTAAATTGGTTATAAAAAGAGAGCATGCGGCAACCAAAAGGACCAAGCGGGAGGGCCTGAGAAACAGACTTTTTATTTTTTTTAAGCCTAATCCTGCATGTTTTGCCAGTCTGACCTGACAATCTTTCGGAACTAACTCAACTCAAAGGTTGTGCATTGCATCCACATTAATAGAGAGGCATACCATTTACATAAAATAATCAGCAACAACTGACCCGTGATCCCACCACAAGAAATACATTTAAGAGAAAAATGGTCTGGCACATGATTGCTCATTGGTTTGTGCATTAGATTTCAGATCGAAAAGTCGCAGGTTAGAACCTAAACCATGCCGTTGGTTTTGTAACTTGGGGCAAGACACTTAATCCTTATTGTTTATGCCTGGTTAGTAAGTTAGGGACTCGGTGACACATTCTCACTGCTTTTTGGTTGTTCTCATCAGGTAATCTGGCTTTCTTCACATATAAAAGGGCCCAACACGATATGACCTTTGGTGTTGAAAGTTACACTAAACTGAATAAACAAACAAAAATAGCCACTGTTTTCTTTATAAAATAATTGGTTGTGTCACTTGCTTGATCACTATGATATAAATGTATAATTTTGTGATTTATAGACACCATATATTAAGTCATTAGATCAGATCATGAGATTACAACCCCCCCCTCACTGTAATATAAATGTATAATTTTGTAATTTATAGACACCATATATTAAGTCATTAGATCAGATCATGAGATTACAACCCACCCTCACTGTAATATAAATGTATAATTTTGTAATTTATAGACACCAGATATTAAGTCATTAGATCAGATCATGAGATTACAACCCCCCTCACTGTAATATAAATGTATAATTTTATAATTTATAGATGCCAGATATTAAGTCATTAGATCAGACCATGAGATTACAAGCTACCTTCATCGTAATATAAATGTATAATTTTATAATTTATAGACGCCAGATATTAAGTCATTAGATCAGACCATGAGATTACAAGTTACCTTCATCGTAATATAAATGTATAATTTTATAATTTATAGACGCCAGATATTAAGTCATTAGATCAGACCATGAGATTACAAGCTACCTTCATTGTAATATAAATGTATAATTTTATAATTTATAGACGCCAGATATTAAGTCATTAGATGAGATCATGAAATTACAAGCTACCTTCATTGTAATATAAATGTATAATTTTATAATTTATAGACGCCAGATATTAAGTCATTAGATGAGATCATGAGATTACAAGCTACCTTCATTGTAATATAAATGTATAATTTTATAATTTATAGACGCCAGATATTAAGTCATTAGATCAGATCAGGAGATGACCACCGCCCCCACCCCTACCCCCACCCCCACCCCCACCCTCTCTCACCATAATAGAAATGCTTATTTTTGTAATTTATAGACACCAGATATTAAGTCATTAGATCAGATCATGAGATTACAACCCACCCTCACCATAATATAAATGTATAATTTTATTATTTATAGACATCAGATATTAAGTCATTAGATCAGATCATTAGATGACAACCATCCACACCCCAACCCCGTTTCACTGTAATATTAATGTATAATTTTGTAATTTTCTAGACACCAGATATTAAGTCATTAGATCAGATCATCAGATTACGACCCACCCTCACTGTAATATAAATGTATAATTTTGTTATTTATAGACACCAGATATCAAGTCATTAGATCAGATCATGAGATTACAGCCTGATAAGAGAGAAATGATACTAAGTAACATGAAGGAAACATTGTTGCCTCTCATTGACAAGTAAGTTTAAAGAACAAAGTAGATCTTCTGTTTCTCGGGCCATTTTTTAGCTCCACCTGACAAAATGTCAGCAGAGCTTTTCTAATGCAAAGTTGTCTGTCATCTGCCCCATCTGTCGTCAACTTTCTGTTTGTGCAAGCCATAAATTCTTAACCACTGATTATTTTTTGACAAAGCTTTATAACAATATGTGTTATCAGAACAGACAGTGTGTTATAAATTATAATATGGTATGTGTCCCTCAAGGTGAAGGTCACAGACCATATGTTACATTGACAGAAAACCCTTGACATTTCTCTGTAACCTTCGTCCTACCCATATAATGTGGAATGATTGACAGATCTTATTTATACTTTGTATAGTTTTTGCCCATGACTCAAAGGTGTGTCGCGAGTTTGACCCAAGGTCATATCATCAAAGTCAAGATCATGGGTAGCAAACCTTTTATTTTGTTATACAGCCCTTGTCTGGTCCATATAACTTGGTATGATGGACAGATCTTATTCATACTTGGTACAATTATTGTTCATAACTCAAAAGATGTGTTGCGATTTTGATCCAATGTCATGTCAAGTTCACAGGCAGCAAAACATTTATGTTGTTATACAGCCCTTGTTCAGTCCATGTAATTTGGTATGATTGACAGATCTTATTCATAGTTGGTACAATTATTGCTCATGACACAAAGGTGTGTCGCGACTTTGATTTAGGGTCATATAATCAAGGTCAAGGTCACAGAAGCAAACATATTGTTATACAGCCCTCGTCTGGTCTCTATAATTGAATCTATGTGACAGATCTTGTTCATACTTCACACAGTTGTTACCCATAACCTAACATGTCATGACCATGACCCATTGAAGGTTAAGGTCTTAAGCAGCAACACTTGAATTCTTGTCTTGTATGTAGCTTCCCCTAAAAGCAGTGACCTGGGTTGAGCTGTCTAGGCTGAGAGGCCTGTTGTTGTAAAATTACATGTGGGAAGGCATTTTTTATGCCCCCTGACTTAAGTCGGGTGGCATATAGTGATTGAAGTGTGCATGTGTCCGTCTGTGTGTGTGTGTGTGTGTGTGTGTATGTGTGTGTGTGTGTGTGTGTGTGTGTGTGTGTGTGTGTGTGTGTGTGTGTGTGTGTGTGTGTGTGTGTGTCCATGTGTGTGTGTCCATGTGTGTGTGTCCATGTGTGTGTGTCCATGTGTGTGTGTGTCCAAGCCAATAACTCGAAAACTGTTAGGCCACAGTCATCAAACTTCACACAATTATAAAGGACCATGGGAGGATGTATCACACACCATAGCCGGGTTCGTACCTTCAAGGTCAAGATCACACTAACGGGGGCATTGGCACACGCTTTGCGTTGCCCCTCTTGTTTATTATGTCTCCCCTTCCCAGAAGGGAGACATATTGTTTTAGTGTCTTCTTCTTCTTCTTCTTTCTTCTTCTTCTTCTCATACAAACTTTGTCCAGGCCATAACTTTTTTGTCTTTTGACAAAATGGATGTATCACCATGAGCCGGTGTGCAGTGTACCATAGTGACCTTCATGTGACTTTGACCTTTGACCTGAAGGTCAGATTTATGTGTTTTTTTAAGGGAAACATCACACAAACTTTGTCCGGGACATCACTTTTTTGTCTTTTGACCTACACCTTAGATACTTGGCATGTGGATGTATCACCATGAACCGGTGTGCAGTGTACCATAGTGACCTTCATGTGACCTTGACCTGAAGGTCAGATTTATGCACTTTTTAAGGGAAACTGTCTGGACCAGAACTTTTTTGTATTTCGAGTCAGGCTTTAGATATGTGGCATGTGGATGTATCACCATGAGCCAGTGTGTAGCGTACCATTGTGACCTTTATGTGACCTTGACCTTTGATCTGAAGGTCAGATTTGTGCTTTTTTCAAGGAAACTTTGTCCAGACCAAAACTTGTCTTTTGAGCCAGGCCTTAGATATTTGGCACGTGGATGTATCACCATGAGCCGGTTGTCGCATACCAATGTGACCTTCATGTGACCTTGATCTCAAGGGCAAATTTATGTACTTCAAATAGGGAGTAATTGTCCAGACCAGAATTTTTTTGTTTTTTGACCTAGGACTTGGTTATTTGACATGTGGATGTGTCACCATGAGACCGCATGTTGTGACCTTCATGTGACCTTGACCTTAAGGTCAAATTTATGTACTTCAAATAGGGAATAATTATCCAGACCAGAACTTTTTTGTTTTTTGACCTAGAACTTAGATATTTGACATGTGGATGTATCGCAATTAGACCGCATGTCACATGTAATCATGACCTTCATGTGACCTTGACCTCAAGGTCAAATTTATGTACTTTAGGGAAGAATTGTCCAAACCAGATTTTTTTTTTTGGACATGTGGATGTGTCACCATGAAACCACATGTCCGCAACCTTGATGAACTGCATGTGACCTTGACCTCTGACGTCAAGGTCAAATTTATGTACTTCAAATCGGGAATAATTGTCCAGATCAGAACTTTTTTCTTTTTTGACCTAGGACTTAGATGATTGACATGTGGATGTATCACAATGAGACCACATGTCATCATGACCTTCATGTGACCTTGACCTCTAGGTCAAATTTATGTACTTTAATTAGGAAGTAATTGTCCAGACCCGATTTTTTTTTTTTTTTGACATGTGGATGTGTCACTATGAAACCGCATGTCCGCTACCTTGATGAACTGCATGTGACCTTGACCTCTGATCTCAAAAAGAAGGGGAGACATATGTTTTAGTGTGCTAAAACACTTTCTAGTTTTATTTTTGTAATTATTTCTTTGCCATCAAAAGTTCATGTTCTTGGCTTATTTTTGTTTTAGGCCTCCATAATCTACAGAATAGCATGGGTGGTGGTGTATTTCATACCTTGAGTGCAAAAAGTCTTTGTAATACTTATCAATTTTTATACCCCCAGCGGGATTTATAGGATTTGCCTTGTCTGTCTGTCCATCCAACCATCCATCCATCTGTCTGTCCATCCGCCCCGAAATTCAATCATGAATAATTTGTAAAGTACTTGATTGAGTGACTTGATATTTGGTATGCAAGTGTATCCTGTTGCTGTATACCTATAGTGAAATGCAGGTGTCGTTCAAGGTTTTATTGCCTGAGTCATTGCCCTTTGTGGACTTAGAATTTGTTCGCCTTGAAATTAATTCATGAATAACTTGCAGAGTACTCAATGGAATGACTTCATATTTGATGTGCAACTCTCTTATTGATGTCTACTCACATTACAAGGTCTGTCCGTACGTATTCCCTTTCATCTGTTTGTCTGGAAATTCAATCATGAATAACTTGTAAAGTATGTGGTTGAGTGACTTTATATTGACTGCACATTGCGGGGGTGTTTCGTTAACTGTGCTTACGAACAGGTCTAGTATATTAACTTGGGTAAAATATCGGACATAAACTGTTTTATTTTTATTTTTTTAAGTTTGCATTGGTTATAAAAAGAGCCTGCAGCAGCCAAAAGGACATTGCGGAAGGGCCTGAAAAACAGATTTTTAACTTTTTTTAGGCCTTATATGTTCGTGTTTAAGGCCACTTTTTGCATCTATGGCCATAACATTATCGCTTCTCACATATGAAGCCAAGTTTAGCCAATTAGTTATACCAATCAAATTTATAGGCTTTCTACCCCCTGATGTTTATCACCAGGCCCTCTTCTACCAGCCAAACATAACTTCATTAATGAAGCACTGCTCCATTTCCCAGGGATCCCATGAGCATGGCTTCAAGGAGTACTTTTATAGTGTCAATAGATGACAATGTAGAGAGAAGAACTTCTGGATGAATAATACAATCTGCAGAGTGTCATATAGTTGAGGGAGGGGGCAGGAGTCTTGAGAAATTTTTCGTGTGTGTATTGAATTGTTTCTATGGTAACCCAGCAAATTGTTTTTGGGAAATAATTATAAATTTGTTTATTTTCAGGTCAATATTGATTCATTCTTTAGTTCACAAAATGTTTTTTGACTTCTTTACATATGCAAACCAGAAAATGAAAACGGTAGGTACATTATACACAAAAACTTAACTGCATTGTATAGACCCAAAATAATAAATATTTAAATGTTTTTATTAACTGGTTGAGTTTTAGAAGCCACTATCATAGCTCTATAGAAAAGTGCTAGAAGCCACTTTACTGGCTTTAGACTTAAGCATATCTTGTTGTTTGTTCAGTAGTAGAAGTAAAGAAAATGTGTAAAATCGTTTGGTTACAATTTATTGGAGAGTGTCAATATAACAATAACATGACTTTGGAGGGCATTGTGGTCTATTAACGGCCCAACAAGTGTGAATAACAGCCCGACAGCTTATAAAAGGCTCGAGACGAAGTCGAGGGCCGTTAATAAGGTGAAGGGCTGTTATTCACACCTATTGGGCCGTTAATAAACCACTGGGCTCCACAAAGTCATGTTATTACCATTATTACCACTGGGAGTCTGAGGAAGTTTTGACCCTGTATCTTACCTGAAATTTTTTAAGTGTCCAATATCGACAGATCGTCCCCTGAGTTCCAATGTGTTCTATGTGCCGACTGGCACATAGAACACATTGGAACTCCGGGGGCAAGATGATAATATCGTCTGTTGTCAAACAAACTGGTTTCACATGATTATCACATGATCGGCATTGGTAAACTTTCAATTGCAACAAAGTTAGAAAACTTAAAAACAGACCTGATGTTTACCGCTTTTAAGTAAGGAATAAAGGATTACAATGTATACAGACTTACCTATATACAGCTGCTTGGTCTTATGGGGCTAACTTTACTGGACATTTTACATATTTAATAGTTTTAATAAAATCATATTTTTTACAAGTTGAAGCCATTTCCATTTTTAAGTGAACAACAGCAAGGAACAAAAATCATGTGACGTGTCGGGCTGTTAATGAAAGTTTTTACTCATTAACAGCCCGACACGTCAAATGACTTTTTTAAGTTGAGTGTTATGTTCTTGTAATGCCCTGTTGTTAAACTTTGTTAATGTACTAGAGAACGCCCGATAAAGTGGTAATAATATATTACATGTATAACAAAGCAATTAGTAATGAACAAAATCTTGCGAAAGTAGGACTGCTCTAGCTGGTGGTAGCTTGGTATCTTTCACAGAAATACCTATGTTTCAAATCACTTTTGAAAAATAATTTAGCACTCAACCAGCTAACACTTAAGGGCCAGGACAAGGGTCTTGAATTCCCACCATTCCACAGTCTTTATATGTCTAATGGCTTTGCAGTCATTTCTAGTTGACTCCCACATTGTGTCCTTGGGCAAGGCACTTAACCCCGATTGTCCACATGGGGGCACGATGACTTCATGTACTAAGGCGTACTGCACGTCGATGGTGCACATATCTTCAACCAATCTAACCCTGCCTGTGCTGCAGTGCGGAATTATGATGTTGGAGAGCTGGCAGCTGCTCTTCGTTGCTCCGTGGTTCTCTCCGGGTACTGCAGCTTCCTCCACCCGTAAAACTGTCACCAAAACGATTTGACCTTGGCTGTTGATGTATTGTTAAACCTTAATAAATAAATAGTGATTTCAAGTTAAATCTTAGCTGCCTGTTAAGACAGCCAAGACTTGACCAGAAACCACTGTCTAGGTAATTTGTCTATTGTCAGCAGGACCTCCTCATGATGACATGTTAAAGGCATCTGTTCTGAGGTTGGAAACATCGGAAATAAGCCTCAAGGATTATACTTGAGGGAAATCATCACTGTAAATTTTGTGTTCAATACACTATAAAACAGAATTTGTGGTAGAATTTGGAATCTTTTACGGAATTAAACCGAGATTGTATCATAATAATTTAATTTGGATTTTTATTGCAGAGCAAGTGGCCAGACTAAATTTTTTTCTTCAATCAGTTTTACTTTAACAACACTGATCATGTTTTATTTAGACTGAAACTGCAAAAATGGTTTAAAATTGGTTAAATTCCCTTTGGTATTCAAATAAATTTGAAACAATATCGGAAAATTTCTGAACGATGATAAACAATATCAGACAATTTTATCTGATTTAAAATTAAATATTTTTTTAATTTATTCAATGGACAGGAAATGATTGAAGCATTGAGAGATGTGTTAATGTATATGATACACACAAGAGATGGTTCACGAGTTGCAATGCAGTGTGTTTGGCATGGTACAGCTAAGGTATGTACTGTATTTATAAGGTATAGTGACAGTGTGTGGAGATACACTTATTTGGGAGCGCAGTGGCTCAGTGGTAGACTGTTGGACTTCTATGCCAGAGGTCCCGTGTTCGATCCCCGTCTGGGACGACCCGTGTAGTGTCCTTGGGCAAGGCACTTTATCCCTGTTGCCTACATGGGGGTACAATGACGCTGTGTACTAAGGCATACTGCACGATTATGGTGCACATGTCTTCAACTGCTGTAACCCTGCTTGAGCGGAGCTTGAACAAAGAATGTTGAGGAGCTGTCAGTTGCTCGTGGTTCTCTGGGTACTTCCTCCACCTGTCAAACTGTTACAGTCACGATTAACCATTGTGCATAAGTATGTGACCTTCAACACCAACAAATGATAAGAATACACTTATGTAGAGGCCCTCTGTGCCTCCCGCCATATTTTCTTAGAGCTAAGGGGCAGGCACAAGCATATACCGGACATATATCCTGTGTGTGTTTATGTATGCCCCTATAACACCCCTCAGCCAATGTTCAGCCAAATCTCAAGCAAAAAAGATGGCCTATGTCGATCTATGAATATAAATCCAACTTGAGTAAAAAGACGTGAACCCATGCGGAAATATTTACTTAATTTACGAGACACCTCTTTGCTATGAATAACAAGGTTATTCAAGACTGAAATTAATTTGTTTCGCCTGTTGTGCAAAAACAAAGTATCTTTGTTAATTAGTGAACATTGTAAGATATTTTCTCATACAAATATATGACCTAGTAAATCCATTTTACCTTTTGTAATGAAAGTCCTAGAAAATGCTTGGAAAATCCCTGTTAAAGTTATTGAAAGTCCAGAATTTTTAAGTCTACATTCTGGGGAAAGATTACTTGTTAATATACTGAGTCAAAAAAGAAAGTATATTAGAAATAAATGTAAAAAAATAGCATAAAGGATGAAATATAATAGTTCTAATGTTGCATTTTTGTTGACAAGAAACGGTGCAAAGAGTTTAATGACATGTTGTTGTTGTCCACCCAACTGTATACAATTCTGCTATGGATTTCAAAATAGCATGTGCTACCCGAGAATGGCAAATTGAGAAGATCTACTTTGTGGGGCTAATCTGAAGTTGAAATATTTCAGGACAGAAAGGCCATTTTGAAGAGTATGAAGGGTAATGTTGCCAAAGTATGTAAAGAAGAATATGGTCATATGCTGCTGCTTTCAATTTTTGATTCTGTTGATGACACAAAGCTAGTGCAGAAAATAGTTCTAGATGTAAGTTGTAATCATTAGGTCGCCTACTATGAAGTTGGGGAAGTTCATTCTTAGACACCAAGTGTGTCATTCTCAATTTGTAAGAGTTTTATGTTCAACTCAGGTACTTTGAATCCCATGGTTACAAAGCTTTTATATTAACCCTCTGCACTCTAAGGTCAAAATACCAAAATGTCAACTTGCAAATTTTTCCCATGATGCAATTTGGAATTTAACTCTGTCAAGCAAGACTGAATTGGTGAAATTCCAAATTGCATTATGGGAAAAATTTGCAAGTTGAAATTTTGATGCTTTGACGTCAGTGTGCAGAGGGTTAACCGGTATGTAGCATTTAGCACTATCCTTACATGGTTTATCCTTATTTCTGTCATCATAGCCAAGTCGAGCTCTGTTTCTACATCTTTGTCCATCTCATTACGTGTACATTGCATACAAAACCGCACTTGTTAATACCCCGTCATTTGTGTAGAAACAACCGGGTATGAAAAGCTGTTTTAGTGCGGTCACGTGAGAAGAATTACATAACCAATTAATGTTTCGCGAGAAAAATCTTTCAGAGACTGTCCCTGATAAGCAATTATATAGTTCAGTCAGAAAATTTCTAAAACCTACATTTAATAAAATATTCAGATTGAAATGCCATATCTTTCATTCCCAGAACTCTGTACTGCGGTTTAATATAGGAATTGAAAAAATCTGTTCCTTAATTCGCGAGATTTTTGATTTGTTTTCATATTAAAATAAAATTTTCGCTGATATATGATTTGGATTCCCTCCTGAGTTTGTTCACCTGTCTCCAATGACTTCAGAATATTTCATGCAATGTAGATCCAATTGACGGAAGAGCCACACTGTTGCACGTGATCGGCGAAATTCTCATTTTTGGGTCAAATTTATCACCCAAAATAACGGGATTTACCAAACAGATTTTCACCTTTAAAGATTTTATTTGATATACAAAATTCCCAAACAAAATGTATTAGGTACAAAAAAAAAGATTTAGTGAACAGAAATTAATATGTTAATTGGCAAATCTTTTCCCAATAATGTCCAGTCAACACTGATTAGTGACTGAATGTCTGACATTATGTAATTACACACAACACACTCATTCGATTTTTGGATAATTTTTTCTTATGGAGTGTACATTAACTCTAGGCCTCTATGTGTTTGTTCCTCCCAATGCCCCCCCCCCCCCCCTCTCTCTCTCTCTCTCTCTCCATCTCTCTCGCTTTCGAGAGAGAGGGAGAGGGAGTGTTAATTCGGAACAAACCAAAAGTTTTTCCACCTGTAAACAACAAAAGGAGAAATATGACCTTTGAACTCATGAGAGAGAAAGACAGAAACAGACAAAGAAGATTAAATCAACCACGGTGACTGACAGAGGGTTGATCCTCATACTGTCTATATTTTTCAGGGAAATTTATTTGGGGGGGGGGGGGGGGGGAGTCTTCGTCATTTTCAATTGTCAGAAATTTCATTCAGGTTAGCACTGTTGCTTTAAGTCCTTGCATTACAGGTCAGTTAATGCTTTCATATGATGCTTTGGTCTTTGATAACTTTTGTTCACCTTATTAACATTTTTCTCACAAATGTGTCCTGTGCGGCATGCCAAAGGAATATATTGATGCACAACTGCACTAAGTTGAAATGTCTTGGCTTACGGCAGTGTGTTTTTGACAGAAGTGGAAGAAAATCGATAGCTTCCATCTGGGGCTCCCTGCACCCTTCACAATAATTTTTTCAAGTTGTGCTATTTTCCTCTGAAATAGATTCTTGAGATATCAGTTTGCTCTTCCTATTGATCTTACAATACTAAATTTATTTCTTGAACTTATGTCACATACATAGTGGTCATACAAATGAAGGTAAGGAGTACAGTAAAACCTGTTGTGAGAGACCACCTGTCTTGAGAGACCACTGTGGCCATGTACCGATTGGTTTCACTCTATAATGGACCTGTCATGAGAGACCGCCTGTTTTGAGAGACCACAAAACTGTGGCAAAAACAAAGTTTTTCACCTGTTTTGAGAGACCGAAAAATCAATTTTTGGCAATTTCAGAGTATTAAAAAATCAATAAACAGGTTGAGGGTTAGATTTTTTTTGGTGGTCTGCATTTGTTGTTCAAAATTTGTTTTATTAAAAATTATTGGAGAGTGCCTGTTGGCACTCTCCAATAATTTGTAATAAAACAAATTTATACAAACAAAATATGTGTGTTTGACTGAAGAGGAAACATGAGCAAGGAAAAAAATGGCTTTTGTTCTGGTACCCTCATTGTTGTAACTCAGCCAGTTAAGATCAATGTAGTGTGCACAGAAATCAATAGTTCAAAAATGTAACCAGGATATCAGTCCAACAGTGAAGTTTTTCAGTTTATGTACTTTTAACTATAATTTATTAAACAATGCCTTTGTACTTGTATTAAAACTGAATTAAAATAAAACAAGAATAAAAAAAATTTGAAAAATCAATTCTTCTCCATTCCTACAACAAATATTCTCCGGTTGGTCATTCACTGACTAGCAAAGATGTCGAACCTGTAATGAGAGACCACCTGTCTTGAGAGACTACTTTTGCTTGGCAAATCTGGTGGTCTCTCAAGACAGGTTCTACTGTATACAAGTTGATCATACTACAAATCATCACATTACAACACCATAGTTTACACACAAAGTGGTCATACAAATGAAGGTCAGTAGTATACAACTCGATCACACTACAAATTATCACATTACAAGAGCTGTCAGTTCACTCAACCTCTGAGTTACACGTCTACTCAAAATATACATTTTGATAAAGTCTTGTAGTGGGAGATGTGTGAATAAGAAAAGAATTTTCAAATCAATTGCATGCAGCGGCGCAGGTCCAGACCCGGTATTGGTCTTGGCTTGTTACCTGCATCGCCAGCGGCAGAGCAGGTCTAGTAACCACTCGACTCTGTCAGTCCGTCCGTCCATCAGTCAGTCCGAAACACTTCTTCCGTCAAAGTTTTCTTGGCTTCTGTGAAAGGGAATGATTTTATATTTGGTCTGCTGCTTCATAATGATGAGTTGTATCGTGTATCTAATTTTCAGATCTGCCGTGCAGCCACTTCCTGTTTGCCGATACTTTTCATGCAGCAATGCAGGTCCAGACCCGGTATTGGTCTTGGCTTGTTTGTATTTACATTTCATTAACAATCTCATGCAAGCAGTAACAAACTTAATAAGTTGCCACAATGATTGGCAGGAATCAAGATTGGCCTAATCTCATTAATTGGTCTGATCTTTCCATTGATTGCTGCTCATGACACACATGCCACATGTGTCATGACTTATTGAAATGCGACATCAGCAGAAACAAGTTAACAGCGCAGCATCTTTGATCAAAGACGCTGCGCTGTTAACTTGTTTCCACTGATGTCGTATTTTTATTTTAATACACACCCTGACATATTCTTGAAGTCCACAAACCAATCAACCTGACTGTACTGTTAAAATTAACCCTGTTCTATACATTCTTAACTGGTAGAGTGCTAAATTATTTTTGGCCATCAAAATTTGTTCACTTGTCTTTGCCTTGTTACAATTTATGGGAGAGTACCTAGAGGCACTCTCCCATAAATTGTAACAAGACATGTCCTTACAGACTAAATAATATTACTTCAAAGGTAATACGAAGCACATCCACTAGATATGAAGCCTTCAAGTCGCAGTACCTTCACCTCAGAGTAAAGCCCAAATATAGGCTTCCAGCACTCTACCAGTTAACCCTTTGAGACTTTAATTGTAATTATCCTGACGTCCAAACGTCACTGGGAACACTTGGGATCTTCAAAGTTTTTCAAAATGCAACGTCAAATGCAACGTCGGAAAGTACAAATAACAAGATATTTTTCACATTAGTGATTAACTAGTTGAAGGCTAGATTATTTTTGGTGGTCTGAATTTGTTATTCAAAACTTGTTTTATTACAAATGTTAGGAGAGTGCCCACAGGCACTCTCCAATAATTTGTAATAAAACAAATTTATATAAACAAAATATTATTTGTGTTTGACTGAATATGAAATATAAGAAAGGAAAGTGTTGGCTTTTGCTCTGGTATCCTCATTTTTTGAAAGCCTTGCTAGTGGCTTCTAGCACTCAACCAGTTAAGAAGTCTTGACAGCAGGATTATATTTGTATTTTAAGCTGAGATAACATTTGGCTCAACGGTTGTCACTGAGCACTATTCGGGACAAAATAGGAATTGAGGTTAAAACTTTAAAAAAATCGAAAAATAATAACAAAACAAATGACCACAAAGTATCAACGCACTGTTTGATTTCGTACGTCATAAGACGTACAAAAGTATCAACGCACTGTTTGATTTCGTACATCATAAGACGTACAAAAGTATCAAAGCGTTAAACATACTACTCCTTTTGGTTGTTACTATGTGACATCGGCACTCAAAATTGGCAGATTGTGTGCTCAACTATTCGGTAAAAGGATGACGGTCACAAATCCTTATCGGTTAGTCACTTAAAGTCATGCACCAAACAGTCTCATACTAACTAGAACTCCAGCCTCTGTGAGTTCACCACAAAATGGCCCTCAGGGGCAGTTTATTCCCCTAAGAGCCTATTTCTGACTTTGGTCATTTTTTACTGTATTAGAACAGCTGCTCCAACTTGCTGTGTTCGTGTAAACTTGCAAGGTATACTCTAAGTACATTGACAGTTGTTTCTAGGCAAGTCTAGGTAGGTCTGAATTTTTTTTTTTTTAAATTTTGTTTTTATTTAACACACCTCATCCTTCAAGAGAGTTTTTATGGGTCTTCTAATCTTTCACAGCACCCAACATTCTTTTAACACTTAAGGGTCTATTTCTGACTTTAGTCAATTTTTACTGTAATAGATAGAAGAGGTGCTCCAACTTGATGTGTTTGGGTAAACTTGCAAGGTATACACTAAGTACTTTGGCAGTTGTTTCTATGTAAGTCTTGGCTGCCTGTATAGGCAGCCAAGACTTGCCTAGAAACAACTGCAAAGTCACAGAACATTAAATGTTATAGTGTGGCAAAATGTATGAAAACGCTCCAGTCCTTTAAGGATTAAAAAGACCCCCCCCCCCCCCCCCCCCCCCCCCCCCCCCCGCAAACAAAGTTTGGAGGGGTATATAGGAATCACCCTGTCCGTCCATCTGTCTGTCCATCTGTCCATCCTTATAAGCGCTCTAAACCGTTTGAAGAATTTTCATGAAACTTTACACAATGGAAGAACTCCATATGCAGATGTGCATGAAGCAATATAATTCCATTCTGACATTTTCAAGGGGAAATAATCTAACTTATACATTTCAGAATGCGGGGGGAATCACTTTGTGAGCTTGCTCACAGTACCTCTAGTTTTTGTTGTATTCAAAGTTTTTGAGAATACCAATCTTGGAATTTTTGGATGTGACTTATACCCCGTTTACATGCAGCCGTATACATACGTATGTATTTATACCCACGTGTGTATATTTGCTCCTGGTATGTATATTGTGCATATAAACACAATTGCATACGTCAGTAAATATACACTAAGAGTATATTTACACTACCTCGGGAGGTCATGTAAAAGTATATTTGCACGTATGTATTTCTGCACACGTGAGTATATGTGTCATGTAAACGCTTCTTGATGAATGCACCTGTGAGTATATTCTGAGAAAGTAGATGAAGTATTTCATCATCCCTAAATTTACCATCAATTTTGGCGGGGAAATGTATTGCATCATTCCCTATTATAACTCAGCAGTGTGTGTTTCGTATCTGGCAGTCTCATAGCAGTCATGGCCGCAAAGAAAAGGCGAGGTCAAGCTTGGAGTGATGGTGAAACCAACTACCTTCTTGCTATCTGGAGTGAAGAAAATCTGGAAGAGCAAATGGATGATCCTAAAAAGAATAATGCATCAATCTATAAGATGATTTCTGACGAGATGGCAAAAAATGGCTATGAAAAGTCAAGTCTCCAGTGTAAAATTAGAATGCACACTTTGAAAAGAAATTATAGATCCTGCAAAAAACAACTTGGAAAAAGTGGCAAAGGTCGAAAGCTTTGTAAATTTTATGAGAAGCTGAATGAAATATTAGGTAATAGGCCTATATCATCTCCACTGAAAGTCATTGAAAGCATGGGTCCTAAAAGAAGCAGGGATTCCGATCAATCTGATTCACTAACGGATAATGACAATGAAGATATTGAGGATGACATTGTGCCATTAACAACTGAAGCTAGGGGTGATGTCCAAGAGGATGATGTCATTCCTGATGAGGATTCGAGTATGCCGAACAGTCAGATAGAAGAGCAGCACAGAGACAGCGTGCAGAAGAAAAAAGAAGAGAAAAAGAAATCAAAGGCAGTGCGGAAATCAAAATTTGAAAGTACAGTTGGTGCAATTATGAAAACTTACTCGGAGGGTAATGAAAAGTTTGAAGGCATGTTTCTGAAGGTTGAAGGCATGAAAGCTGAGGCAGAGCTACTAAAGAGGATTGAACTGGAACGACATCGCATTGACGCCGAGGAAAGACAAAAGAGAGAAGAGCGAGATCATCAGTTCAAGATGATGCAAATGATTCTTGGGCAAGTTTGTCCCCCATCTGGACCACCCATTGGACATCAAAATGATCCAAGCAGATGGATCCCCCCATGTGATCCATTTTCTCGTTCTGCCACTTCTTCTTCACAACCCACCCATGCACATGGTAGTGAGGACCAAACATACTACAACCTATAGTTGACATTTGTTCATAATATTAGTGCTGAATATATTCATTGTTCTTGAAGTGCGGAGCATTTTTCTTTACATGACTGATTCATCAGACTAATAGATATTTGTTTTATTTTGAAAACATGCGCAGCTGCATACTTTTGTTCCTTTCTTCTAAACACTGTTATTAGAAATATATATATTGTGATACAGTTCCATTTTTAAGTTGAGATTTTTATACGCCCGTTTTGAAAAAACGGTCGTATTATGTAATCAGTCTGTCCGTCCATCCGCGCTACCGCAGATGTAGTTCAGAGGTGCACGTCCGTTCGACCAGCGGTACCGTTGGTAGTTCTGGGGTTAGGGTTAGTACAGTTGGTACTTGTGAGGTGTGAGACCCACTTGTGAGGTGCAACTTGTGAGGTGCAAAATGCCGAAAAGATCAAAGAAAAAACCTCACAAGTACATCTGCGGTAGAATGTCCGTCCGTTAACAATTCGTGTCCGCTCCATAACTCCAAAGTCCTTAGTTGAATTTTGTTCATACTCGTAGAACTTAGTTCAGTCAGACCTCAATATTTCCCTTTGGCACACCCTACATGGTATAATTGTTCCTTATGAGGAGATGATGTGTCATGGCCAACAATTGTATTGGTCAGTTGAAGGTCAAGGTCAAAGTTCAAGGTCATTTATTGAATTCAAAGTCACTGGCGAGTGAATAGGAACTCAAGATTGCCACTACGGGCGTATAATGTTTCGCCCCAGCGTAGCTCTTGTTGACAATACAATGCCCCATGTGGCTTTGCGTAGATCTTCCGGGGCTCTATAAATAGAGCCACCACTGGTAGTTTGGCTGCCAGGCCCCAGGACACCTCAGGATGGCAGCCCGACTGTCCACCAGATACTTCATCATCCTCCCCATTAGATTCTGTGAAATCTCTTGGGTTGGATTTTGGAGCCTCTGGTGGATGCGCTTGTTAGTTCCGTAGCAGTGCTTGGTGGGTTGCAGGGTATGATACATTGATGAATCACGGGTCAATCGATGATTAGCCAGAGTAAACTGCCTTGAAGTGGGAACTAACGCAAGTCGTGATATGGCCCTAAATGTGGCTGAAACGACGTTAAACCCTAATCAAACTAAACCAAACTTTTGACAATATAGTTTTTAAATGTCAGGCTATAACTATAATTAAGCAATGGTTTTGTGATTATCTGAGTTCATACGATACGATTGACATATTAAACTAACATCATCCCTTGGATAACAAATTTGTGATTAGTCTTGCAATCGTCTCTTGGAAAAATAAAAGTTGAACAATGCTTTCTTATTTCACATTTTTACTAGAACACTGAAATGATATTTAAAATACACTTGAAACAGAGAACTGTTGGTTTGATTAACCATATGGTTTACATTTACACACAAGAACAGGCTACCGGTTCTGTGATGCAAAATACTGAGAAAGTTCATCTCTAAGAGCAATGCCATTGTATTCTGCTTCATCAACATCTGCGTTGATGTCCAGTCCATAATCTGGTTGAACATCAGCCTCCATTTCTTCTCTCCTTAACTCGCAGATGTTGTGAAGCACCACGCAAGCGTAAACAACATTTGACACAAACTCAGTAGAAACATCAAGTCTTTTTTGAAGACACCGCCAACGGCCCTTGAGGCGACCAAAGGCATTTTCAATTGTCATTCTTGCTCGACTCAAACGGTAGTTGAATTCCTTCTGAGAAGCAGAAAGATTTGCCTGATTTGTATAAGGCTTAAGGATCCATGGTTTCATAGGATAGGCTGCATCTCCAAGCAAAACAATTGGCATTGTAATATCTTTGGTGGGACCAACAAGCTTCCTTGTCCAGTCGGGAAACAAGGTTTTACTTTCACCTCTACAGAATATTTCTGAGTTGCCAAAGACTCTGGCATCATGGACTCTGCCAGGCCACCCGACTGTTATATCTGTGAAAATATACCTAAAATCGCAGATTCCTTGCATGATGATGGAATACCACCCTTTTCTATTCAGATAGTCTCCGTGAGCATATGAAGGGCCAATAATGGGTATATGTGTACCATCCACTGCACCAGCACAGTTTGGGAAATCCCATTGCTTCTCAAATCCATCAATAACGTGCTTTAGATCATTGCCTTCTGGAAATTTAACATATTTTGGGAGAAGAAAGTCTACCAAAGCATTGCAGACTTCTTTGACACACACACAAACTGTTGACTTGTGAACACCAAACAAATTACCACTAGTTCTGTATTCAGCAGATGATGCCAGCCAGTAAATTGTAATTCCGACCTTGTGCTCCATATCCAAACTTTGCCTTACAACTTTCGATGTAATTTCCAAAAATGGTCTCAGTTCCTCACAAACAAACTTGAATGTTGCTTTAGACATCCTGAAATTTTCTCTCCAGTCATCATCTGTAAATTCATGTTTCACAGTACGCTCCCACCAATCACTTGATCTTTCCTTTTTCCACAACTGTCGGTCTTTTGAGAGAGACAGAGTTAAACCTGTACTTAAAAGAAAAGGGAAGTCTATCCGTCGTTTCACAGCTAGCATCTGCATGGCTCGATGTGTTAAACAGAACTGGCAAATGTTTCAAAATCTGTAATGCTTACCCCTCCTCAATTGAAAATACTCACCCCTCTCTTTCCTCATATAAACGCATAGCAAATATACTTTTACACCTATATGCAAATATATCCCACGTGTATATATACTCACATGTGTATATTTCTGCATGTAAACAGGACTTTAGTCATAACTGGGTAAAAATGTCCTCTTATTAGCTGACTAACTAACCATTAGTAATTTCTTTAAAAACTGAAAAATATAGAGTTTTAAAGCATGTAGTAAAACATAATAATATTTTCATCCTCAAAACTGAGTCTGTGTTTCTACAGTTTATTTTACATTTATGAATTTCAAAAACTTCTTTGATTTGCCATTGTAACATTTTCTGTATTATATTATGGGAGCGGAGGTTTCTATTAAGTGGAAAGCACTTGTTCTCCTATCCCTTTTTGCTTAATAGTTATGGCATTTTAAAATATGTTTAACGTACAGAATGCTAATTTTGCAGTTTTATATTTTTTTCAATTTTCAGGAAATGTTGAAGTCTCTTCAAGACTTAGCTATGGATCAGCATGCTAGGAAAATTCTCCTGTATTTGTTGAGTCCACGTGACAGTGCTCATTTTCATCCAGATGTGATTAAAATACTTCAAGAAGCAGATAACAACAGCACAAGGTTGGCTTATTAGTCCCACGGTTTTACCGTTTCAATGCTGTACTTTCATTTTTATACCATTGGTGACACATAATATGAGGATGATGCACGTCAAAAAGTTTTGAAAAAAAATTCAAGATGTCTGACTGGAGTTCATTTTTGTTGGAAATTGAGTGTAATTCGTTATACGCTCAGAACTTTTGAACGACATTTCTGATTTCAATAAATTTTTGTATTGAGGTCTAGCAGCGTAAGATAAATAACATATCATACAGGGGTTTTTTTCTGGTACATAAATTATGCAAATTAGCCTTACTTAACCTTTTTCTCGGGTAATATTTTGTGCGTATTTTGTTGTGTACTGCTACCACCTGTATCTAAAAGATGCTTTTATGCTTTTGTTTCAAATTGTCAGATTTGAAGGGAAGGAACGTAAGATAAATAACATATTATGCAGGGTTTTTTTTCTTGTGCATAAATTATGCAAGTTAGCCTTACTTAACTTTTTTAAAGGTATTTGAATGCTTCCAGTACAACCACAGAAATATTGGGACTAGTTTCTGGAGTTGTTCCTTTGATATGGATATTTGTTTGGGTTTTATTGAGGAAATATCAATATATTTCACAGTAATCCACCTACCTTGGGGGATGATTGTCTGATCGCTGGTGATTGGCATTGCACTTGTTTTTCTTTTTTTAGCTCAACTTGACAAAGTCAAGCTGAGCTATTGCCATCACTTCTCGTCCGTCGGCGTACGTACGTACATTAGTACGTTAGTATGTTAGTACGTTAGTACGTACGTCCACAATTTCCTTTGGCACACCCTCACAGGTCGCATTTATGATCAGATTACTTTGAAACTTCTTATGCTTGTTTGGGGTGACCTCTAGATGGGAGCTATCGATTTTCTTCAATTTCCGTCAAAAAATGTTGCCGCGGCCAATGTTCTTAGAACTTAGTTTAGTCAAACCACAATATTTCCCTTTGGCACACCCTACAGGGCACATTTATGATTTGATTGCTTTGAAACCTGGTATGCTTATTTAGGGTGACCTCTAGATGGGAGCTATCGATTTTCTTCAATTTCCGGCAAAAAATGTTGCCACGGCCAACGTTCGTAGAACTTAGTTCAGTCAGACCTCAATATTTCCCTTTGGCACACCCTACAGGGCCCATTTATGATCAGATTGCTTTGAAACCTGGTATGCTTGTTTGGGGAGACCTCTAGGTGGGAGCTATCGATTTTCTTCAATTTCTGTCAAAAAATGTTGCCGCGGCCAACGTTCTTAGAACTTGGTTTAGTCAGAAGACTCGATATTTCCCTTTGGCACACCCTACAGGGCACATTTATGATCGGATTGCTTTGAAACCTTTCACGCTTGTTTGGGGTGACCTCTAGATGGGAGCTATCGATTTTCTTCAATTTCCATCAAAAAATGTTGCCACAGCCAACATTCTTAGAACTTAGTTTAATCAGACCACAATATTTCCCTTGGCTCACCCTACAGGGCTCATTTATGATTAGATTGCTTTGAAACCTGGTATGCTTATTTACGGTGACCTCTAGATGGGAGCTATCGATTTTCTTCCATTTCCGTCAAAAAATGTTGCCACGGCCAACGTTCTTAGAATTTAGTCTAGTCGGACCACAATATTTCCCTTTTGTACACCCTACAGGGCACATTTATGATCGGATTGCTTTGAAACCTGGCATGCTTGTTTGGGGAGGCCTCTAGATGGGAGCTATCGATTTTCGTCGGTTTCTGTCAAAAAATGTTGCCACTTGCAAAAAAAACTGACATTGGTCCCAATGATCTTCAATTTTGCCATTTCATTTATAACTTACCAAGTTCAAGTTTGTCAAGTTGAGCTACAGTGTCATTGACACTTTCATTTAACTCTTGGTGTGGAGCACAGGGTTCCCACAGTTCATTGAAATTATTTGAAGTCCAGGAATTTATGAATGCCTTGCCAGTGACCTGGGAGGTCCTTGAATATTTTGGCCTCTCTTGAAATATTATGTAACATTGGTTCAGAGCCTAGTATAAATTACTTGTATGCAAGCCTGAAAATAAGCAGACCGTCACCTGCAAAATGAGGTCCTCAGAGGGTGAATTTACCCTCTGTGAACCTCAGTCTGAATCAAGATCTGAAACCAAAATGGAAAGATGTACCTAGAGGATAAATTGGCCCACTGTTTGGGATAGTGTCAGCCAATTAACCCTCTGGGGACCTCATTTTGGAAATGGCAGCTTGCTTATATTCAGACATGCTTGTATGTAACTTTGTAATGATGGCCATTGGTGACAGAAGACCGTTTGTGTGTATTGCATTCTCCAAGACTTGACAGTGAATACATGACTGATCTTGATGCCAAAATTATATACCAAATTCTGGGTATATATCATTATTAATATTAATAAAATAACATCGCAACAAATTCAGACAATCAGATGAGATTCATTTCAATAATATTCATCTTGCTTCACAATAGAGATGGCAGTATTGGAATTTTGAGTTCGTTATTGGTTTCGGTATTTTTAGGAGGGTATACCTCGGTATCGGTTCGGTATTTGGAGTACTCAGAGAGAACCACCAGACTAGAGATGGCTGTATTGGAATTTTGAGTTCGTTATTAGTTTCGGCATTTTTAGGAGGGTTTACCTCGGTATCGGTTTGGTATTCGATATCTGACTTGGCGGAGATTTGCTGAAAGAACCAAAGAGGAATTCACATCAAGAAAATCAGAAAAGTTGTTGTTGTATCATTATACCCACTGCAAACAAAGTTTGGGGGGGGGGGGGTATATAGGAATCACCCTGTCTGTCTGTCCATCCGTCCGTCTGTCCATCCTTGTAAGCGCAACTCCTCCTAAACCGTTTGAAGAATTTTCGTGAAACTTTACACAATGGAAGAACTCCATATGAAGATGTGCATGAAGCAATATAATTCCGTTCTGACATTTCCAAGGGGAGATAATCTAACTTATACCGTCTGTCCATCCTTGTAAGCGCAACTCCTCCTAAACCGTTTGAAGAATTTTCATGAAACTTTACACAATGGAAGAACTCCATATGAAGATGTAAATGAAGCAATATAATTCCGTTCTGACATTTCCAAGGGGAGATAATCTAACTTATACCGTCTGTCCATCCTTGTAAGCGCAACTCCTAAACCATTTGAAGAATTTTCATGAAACTTTACACAATGGAAGAACTCCATATGAAGATTTGCATGAAGCAATATAATTCCGTTCTGACATTTCCAAGGGGAGATAATCTAACTTATACATTTCAGGCGTGGGTGGGGTATCACTTTGTGAGTTTGCTCACAGTACCTCTAGTTCTAGCACAATGCTATAAATGACACTGCCAATGAGCCCAACAGTGGCGTTCTTTTATTACCACAAATCATATCTACAGTAATTTTGTGACTTGTTCTAAACGCACCTTAATGTTTAAAGACCTATTTGAGGTTTTTGCATTCTCAGAGCATGTGCCCCGACCATGCCATCTTTGATGTTTCTTCCATGCAGAAACTTTGAAATCATTAGGTCTAAACAAGTTAAAAATCTGTTTCTCAGGTCCTCACGCATGGTCCCTTTGGCGGCCGCACGCACTCTTTTTATAACCAATGCAAACTTTAAAAAAAAGAAAAATTAAATGATTTATGACTGATGTTTTACCCTAGTTAATAAAATTGATAAATTTGTCCCTTGAGTTCAACAAGGCTTTGCAATGCGTTAGTATTGCAAAGCCTTTTTGCACTCAAGGGACGAAATACACCACCACCGATGCTATTATGTAGACTATGAGGCCTAAAAGATCAAACAAACCAAGAGTATATACTTTTGATAGCAAAGAAACAATTTTAAAATAAAAAGCTGCCCGCCCACATGCAATTTCACAAAAAATGTCTTGAGAAACAGAAGATCTACTTTGTGGGGCCTTATCAGTTACATGATCACATTTCACCGAATGTACTAATCTAGTAATAAATAGACTGTTCAGAAAAAGTGTTCATGGACTGAAAACAACTGAACCAAACTATGCATACATACAATATAATATTTTTATACTGTACCAATGACCCAGACATAGCTGGTGCTAACTCTTAAAAATCTAGGGCCAAACACAAATTTTGCCCCCCAATTCCCAAAATTTGCATCTAAAACCAAAGAAATCATGTCCTGAATGGCCTGTTACAACCGATAATGTTACAACGCCGCATAATGTTACACCAACGCATAATGTTACAAAAAATGTAGTAAACAACCGATAATGTTATAAACTCCTCATAATGTTATAACTTTTTTCAACCCGTTATGTTATAAAAATCGACGCATAATGTTATAACTTTTTTCAACCCGTTATGTTACAACAAATTAACCGATAATGTTATAACTTCAAATAAACATATCTTTGGTAATTTATACTGTCATGGCATCATCAGTTTCAGGTGGAGACCGTCGGTCTGAATTTGAGGGAACTCTTCAGTTCCCAGTGTAGAATTGGACCATTCTGACTTTAAATAATATAAAAATGAAAGCTATGAAAATGAGCGCAATGAGTACCTCTTCTTACGTCTCATACCCTCATTAAGGATACTATCCTACCTTTATATGGGAGTGTTTTCGGGAGTGTTTGCGTCTGTTTTCTGAAGATTGTCGGGTTGTTTGGATTAATTCGATATCTATTGTCAGGTTGTTAGGGGTGAGACGGAGCACATGACCCCATAACAACATGCGCTGCGCATACGCACTCCTACTACCTATTATCATGATAACGACCCCACAACATGGCCACCCACGTGCACTATCATGACAACCCAACATGACCGCCCAGTCACGTGACATGACGTCACTTCCAGGGTCCTGCCTCGGGGTCCTACAAAATGGCTCATTTTCAACATACATAACTACTCAACACCATCACCAACACCGCCACAACACCAACATCAACACAACTCCTCCTCTACAACCCCCTCTTTCTCCCTATACTGCCTGTTCTAGTGATTCCGCCTTTTCCAGAACCTGTAATCCCAAATTCATCACTTCCACTTCTTCCAGCATCTCCACCATCTATTTTATCATACCGTCTAGCACTACGGAAGCGTTGAGGCACCAGTTGAGTATTATTTCTATCTTGCACGTGCAAGTTAGCTATCTTGCACCTGCAAGTTACTATCTTGCACGTGCAGGTTAGCTATCTTGCGCGTGCAAGTTACTATCTTGCACGTGCAGGTTAGCTATCTTGCACGTGCAGAGTAGCTATCTTGCACCTGCAAGTTAGCTATCTTGCACGTGCAGGTTAGCTATCTTGCACCTGCAAGTTACTATCTTGCACGTGCTGGTTATCTATCTTGCACGTGCAGGATAGCTATCTTGCACCTGCAAGTTAGCTATATTGCACGTGCAGGTTAGCTATCTTGCACCTGCAGGTTACTATCTTGCACTTGCAGGTTACTATCTTGCAGGTGCAGGTTACCTTTCTTGCACCTGCAAGTTAGTTATATTTGATGAACATCATTATAGTCATATTTGAAGGCGAGTTCATCAAAAGTAGTATATAAGGATCCAACCTAGCCCCAATTTGCCGGACCTAGGTTCGGATTTGCCAGCCCCCCTCCCGGACTACGGAAATTCCTATCGCTGATACAACCACTATAGGCTCATTGGCCATGTTTGGCCGCCTGGATATGTACGTTTCGCATCGATTGCCTCGCAGGCTAGGTGTGGATGCTTTATGCTGGGGGTGTGAATGGGAAAAGTCAGGCATAAAGAGTGAAAGACGGTTAGAGTTGCAATGATGTCGGTGACGTCACGGTGAGCTCGCGATGCCAAGACGACGTTGACCGCAGTCGATGTCCACAGAGGTGAGTGACTGGACGTCCGTAGGGTCTTTTAAAGGCCGATGTCTCCCTATAGGTGGCCATGCCGTTGGGTAGACCCTGCTGGGCCGGGTCTCAATACCCCTTAACAGGAAGAGGGATGTTCCTTTTCAGGCTTTCGACCCTTCTTCTCCCTGGTCGACTCTGTCCTACTCTGTCGGCTCGAAAGGCTCGAAACAAGGAGCCACAAGAGCAGCCCCTCAAAAATTGACACCTCGAACGACTCATACAGATGGGTAACTGGGGAGCTGCCCCAGAAGCAGCTTTTCGAACGACTTCCTGAAATGAGCCTTCGAGAAGAAAATTAGTAATCAGGGGGTTAGTCCCAGCGACTCTTCGAACGATTCTTCTACATCTGGGTTATAGTGATCACCAGCAATGACTGACCTGTCAGGCGACTGTTCGAACTTGTTGAGGTAGGGGTACTGGAAGAAGGGGAAGAGTGTCAGTGCCGCTCTTAATTGGAACGTTCGGTGTAGGGTCCCTGGTTCACTGGCGCAGGTCGTGGAGGCCTGGGCTCGTGGAATAAGGTCGACATGTCTCTGATGTGATGAGGGTATTCGGTCGAGAAGGTAGGGTTAGGGAATCGTGGCGTGAAGGGCTTCTGGAAGAAGAGGAAGGGCGACTGTGTCGCTCTTGGTCAAGCGGCAGAGGTAAGGCCACCGTGTCAAATACGGGAATGTAAGCCACTGGGGCAAGTATGGAGAGCCGGGTCTCCTGAGATAGGGTGGCTGTCAAATATGGGAATGTAAGCCACTGGGGCAAGTATGGGGAGCCGGAACTTCTGAGATAGGGTAGCTGGGGTGGCTGTCGCAAGATAACTAACTTGCAAGTGCAAGATAACTAACCTGCACGTGCAAGATAGTAACTTACAGGTGCAAGATAATAACTTTCACATGCAAGATAGCAACTTGCAGGTGGAATATAGCAACTTGCAGGTGCCAGTCACCCATCTCTTTGGACATCGACAGCGGTCAACGTCGTCATGTCATCGCGAGCTCACCATGACGTCACCGACGTCATTGCAATTCTAACCATTTTTACTCTTTATGCCTGACGTTTCCCATTCACACCCCCCCCCCAACATAAAGCATCCACACCTAGCCTGCGATGCAAGCGATGCGAAACGTACATAGCCAGGCGAAAGGCAAGGCCAGTGAGCCTATAGTGGTTGTCTCCGCGATAGAAATTTCCGTAGACCTGGAGGGGGTCCTGCAAATTCGAACCTAGGTCAGGTAAATTGGGGCTAGGTTGGACCCTTATATACTAATTTTGATGAACTCGACTTCAAATATGACTAAAATGATGTTCCCCAAATATAACTAACTAGCAGGGTTACCCTGCGTTGCACTGGAAAATTTAGGGGTCATATGAAAAGTAACCCCAAAAAACAAAAAATAGGGCCGCGTATTTTTCGACCCAGCCCGCCTTACGGGCGGCACACTCGGGCGGGCCTTCAGTCCCGTCACTTTTTAACCCCCCACCATTAGATTCCTAGTAAAATGTTACCCCTGGTAGACCCCTTTGAGGACCTATATCAGTGATATCCATCAATTTTGCCCCTCCCACCCCACCCCCGCCACTTTTTTAAATACCACCATTAGATTCCTGATAAAAAGTTACCCCAAGTAGACCCCTTTGAAGACCCATATCGGTGAAAAAAAATTTGGTCTAACTTTTCGGTGCCCCCCCCCCCCCCCCCCCCTGCCTCCAACCCACCCCGCACACTTTTTTTAAACCTGACGAGGACCTCCGCCATAAAAAAGTACCCCTAGCAGACCCAATTTGGGCACTCTGGAATACCCTATATCCATATTCATTTCTATAGCAGACAGACAGACAGACAGGCAGGCAGGCAGGCAGGCAGGCAGGCAGGCAGGCAGGCAGGCAGGCAGACAGACAGACAGACAGACATTCTATAATATAGTATAGACTTGCAGGTGCAAGATAGCTAACCAGCATGTGCAAGATAGCTAACCTGCACGTGCAAGATAGTAACTTGCACGTGCAAGATAGCTAACCTGCACGTGCAAGATAGCTAACTTGCAGGTTCAAGATAGCTATCCTGCACGTGCAAGATAGCTAACCTGCCCGTGCAAGATAGCTAACTTGCAGGTGCAAGATCGCTATCCTGCACGTGTAAGATAGCTAACCTGCACGTGCAAGATAGTAACTTGCACGTGCAAGATAGCTAACCTGCGCGTGCAAGATAGCTAACCTGCATGTGCAAGATAGTAACTTGCAGGTGCAAGATAGCTAACCTGCACGTGCAAGAGAGCTAACTTACAGGTGCAAGATAGCTATCTTGCACGTGCAAGATAGCTAACCTGCACGTGCAAGATAGCTAACCTGCACATGCAAGATAGTAACTTGCAGGTGCAAGATAGCTAATCTGCACGTGCAAGATAACTAACCTGCACGTGCAAGATAGTAACTTGCAGGTGCAAGATAGCTAACCTGCACGTGCAAGATAGAAATAATACTCAACGGGCGCCTCAACGCTTCCGTATAGCACTACTCCCTTATAGCATTCTCAGATAGCCTTCTCTGCACAATCATCCTGATGTACTAATCCATGACCTCCTCTCTTTCTCAGTCTAATCCCTGCCCACCCCTTTCAATCCCCCTAAACCCCATTCCTCTTCCTACCCAGTCTCGCATCTTATTCTTGTTCCGTGCGACACTACCAACCCGCCACATCCACCATATGTACCTCGCTCCATCCAACTTTTTTACCTCTTTTAACTCCACCTCATTTTTGTTCGCTGTTAGTTGTTAAAATGTCAATTAATGAACAGTAAAATATTGTTATGACTTAGAAATATGCGACAAATGAGTTTCAGATGCCCAAAACAAGCAGAAATAGAGGCATCTGCCCATCCCCAAAGGTGTCAGGAGACTATGGTACACTACATTTCTGGAAGCGGAGACTAAGCATGTTGGTAAACGTACCAACCAAATAAAATAGAACTCCTTCCCCACCACCCCCGCCTTCACCATGTTGGGCACTTGATGATTATCGTAATGATGTCACACGATTGAGTTACCAGGATAATCCGCGTCTATGTAACGTGACTAGGTCATTCTATGATAAATCCCCGGAAGTTGGGGGGGGGGGGGGGTCTCCTCGCCTTAACCAGAGCAGAAACCTTTAGTATAAATATTACATACCTTTATGCGGCAATAAATGGTAAGTGGTAAAGTCCATCTACAATAGCTGTAACTGAAATTAGTATACAGAAGTTATAACATTATCGGTTAATTTGTTGTAACATAACGGGTTGAAAGAAGTTATAACATTATGCGTTGATTTTTATAACATAACGGGTTGAAAAAAGTTATAACATTATGCGGAGTTTATAACATTATCGGTTGTTTACAACATTTTTTGTAACATTATGCGTTGGTGTAACATTATGCGGCGTTGTAACATTATCGGTTGTAACATGGCCCTCCATACTTTGCCTCTACTGCGCATGCGCAGTGTCAAGGAGGTCCCGAAATTGGCGCCAATTATCATTCTTTGTTTGGCCCTTCATCAGTTCACATCTGACTGATCTTTGTGCTTGTAAATCTCAGTTTAAATGATGCCAGACACATAAATATTAGAGAAATGGTGGATCTAAAGAGGAAATAGAAGGAGGAGAGGAAAAATGAGTGACAGAAAATAATCAGGGCTGTAACTTAAATTTTTTTTATGAAATTATGTTAAGTTACCTATTTTCGAGGCATGGGCCTGTTGTTGTCATTCTTGCTATAAAGTTACACTGCTTGTTCAGTGTTTCCTCTCTCCCTTTCCTTTAAGTCCCCCCTTGCTATTCTCCCATGCTTTTGGCATATTTTCTATAATAATTTTACTAAAATTTCTTGGGAGTTTTAGCTGGGTAACAGAATGAATTCTGTTCTTTTCCCCATGTTTACGTCCTCACCCATGGGTGTTTAGGCATAGTGTTCTCAATCTACTGTCTGATGTTCTGCAGTTTCTTCCCTGGAAGTCTCTGTTTTGCATCAGATAGTGTATTATTGGTACTGCTTGTAAGAATGATAATTGGCGCCAATTTCGGGACCTCCTTGACACTGCGCATGCGCAGTAGAGGCAAGGTATGGAGGACCATTCAGGACATGATTTCTTTGGTTTTAGATGCAAATTTGGGGGATCGTGGGGCAAAATTTGTGTTTGGCCCTAGATTTTTAAGAGTTAGCACCAGCTATGTCTGGGTCATTGGTAAGTATAAAAAATATATAAATTACTATAAATTTTTTAACTTTTTTGTCAAAACAAACATAAACTCCCATTGGTATAAAGCTTGTTCCAACAAGGGATTATAAGCTATGTGTGGCAGCAAATATTGAAAAAATAATGAGATTTGAATGAGAATATTTTGTGCATAACTTTGTCTAGATTTTGCTGTTATATTTGGAAAAGTAATTAAGTTTGAGTAAGTTGGGTGTGTCTATATGTGCCATTCTGTCTTTTTTCCCAGTTGATCAATTTATAAGTTTTTATCAAATTTCAGTTCCTGCTTTACCTCTTTACCTAACGAATTGTCTGCATGTAATATACTAAAATAATCAACTTAATTAAATGTCCTTTCTGTTGAGGCCAAATGGTTGTAGCGTTTTGAAGGTGAAGATCCAATGGACTTCGGCCTCAACAGAAAGGACTTTTAATTAAGTTGATTACATTTGGTTTATAGATTGTTTCACTTTCTGTTGTTTACACCACATGCCCATATAATTCCAAGGGAAACTTGAACGACACTTTCACGTCACAAGTAGAGTGACGTAATCCATATCCCAACCGAGGGGGGAAGGTTACGTTCATTATCAGCGTGACCATGGCTAATTTCTAATGTGAATTCTGCGGAAAATTGTATCAGTTCAGACAGGGACTTGAACTACACATCAATAGTCATCACCTACATAAAGAACTCATCATTTGCAGCACCTGTAACATCACCTTCAAAAGAAAGGAATATCACTTAAAACATCAATTGAGGAAAATGCATAAAACCAACCCAAATTATTGGAAAAATGATACAGTACGAACAGACCATCTGGATTTACTGCAGTTGGCAATCTCGACAATTGGAGGACTCACCTAATTCAACCTTTGGAATCTGCAGTACCAACAACATCTCAATTGGACCCGAATCCGATCATCATGGAATTTGGAAGAATGGACCCAATCATTTCACCAATACCAGATTCACTGCTGTCTTGTACATACACAACTCTAAGTAAAAACTACACAAGAGATCATAAGGAGACGAACAGACTCCACTCCCAAACTAACCATCAATCCTGACATTAGCCCTCCCCATCCCAAATTATGGAGTGATATGGGGAATACCCCGGATGACATCCCCATAAGTGGACCATACAAAACACCAAAAGTTCTACAAATTGCCGCAGCTACTTTACATCACCAGATGTTCACTCGTCACATCATACCACGCATCCTCAATGCATGGAACTCTTTATTTAATTCTGTGTAAAAGATAAAAACAACACAATATATGTTTTTATTGTTATTTCGACCCATTTCACTCTTCTCATATTTACTTTTGTCGCCATGCTGATTCCTGTATCCACTAGATACCGATTCGCTCGTCTCCCTAGTGTAGCTCACCAGCCATCCAGGCTCCCTCTACAAGAGCTTTACCTTCACTTCTCTCTATTTTATCATCTACAAAACTAAAAAGATTTATTAATCATTCAGAATGAGGTTTCCATTACCTCCCTTTTCTGAGATTGAGATAGTATTTAAAGCTCAGCCACGAGTTGCCACTTTACCTCTGATGAAGTTATCAGTATATAACGAAACCGGTCAGGCACACTACACCGTCTATTACAGGATAATTATCCACAGGTCCCCTCAAACTCTTTCGAGTTGGTTTATATATATTGCTAGTAATATACAAATTTGACAGTTGAAAAAAAAATATTTTTCAAAAAATTTTAACAAACCATATCATGTGACCGTCTCCGTGGAATGACCTTGCTCCAGTGAGGCCGTCACATGATATGGTTTTGTCTTGAAATTTTTTTGAAAAATGTGTAAAAATAGTATTTAAAAAAAAAAAAATTTTGATATCATCTGCAATGCTTAAGGGATTAAGAGTGATATGGAAACTTTTTCTTTGTTCAGTTTATTTTTAGTCGAGTTGTGACGAAGTCAAACTTGACTTATAGTTTGATGAATGGCGGGCGGGCGTAAACAATTGGTTTCCAGATGATAACTTGATAATGGTTCAACCCATGTTCATGAAACTTCATAGGTAGGTTGGTATCGGTGAGAGGAAGAACCCTATTAATTTTGGACTTGCTTGGTCAAAGTTCAAGATCACAGTGCCTTGAACATAGTAAATTGTAAACAATTTGTTTCCGGATGATAACTTGACTATGGTTCAACAACCCACATTCATGAAACTTCATATGTAGGTTGGCCTTTGTGAGAGGAAGAACCCTACTTATTTTGAACTCACTAGGTCAAGGTCACAGTGACCCTGAACATAGTACATCAAAACAGTTGGTTTCCGGATGATAACTTGATGTTATGAAACTTCATAGTTAGGTTGGCATCAGTGAGAGGAAGAACCCTGTTTATTTTGGACTCGCTAGGTGAAAGGTCAAGGTCACAGTGACCTTCAACATACTAAATCGTAAACAATTGGTTTCCAGATGATAACTTGATAATGTTTCAACCCACGTTCATGAAACTTCATAGGTAGGCTGGCATCAGTGAGAGGAAGAACCCTATGTATTTTGGACTTGCTAGGTGAAAGGTCAAGGTTGCAGTGACCTTCAACATAGTCAATCGTAAACATTTGGTTTCCGGATGATAACTTTATAATGGTTTGACCCACATTCATGAAACTTCATAGGTAGGATGGCATTGGTGCAAGAAAGAGCCTTATTTATTTTGGAATCACTAGGTCAACGGTCAAGGTCACAGTGACCCTTCACATAGTAAATTGTAAACAATTGGTTTCTGGACGATAAGTTGATAATGATTAAACCCACTTTTGTGCTGTCACAACTCAACATTGGATCGGTGATCCTATCGGCATTTTTTTTAGTCTTGTGACGAAGTTAAACTCGACTTATAGTTTGATGAATGGTGGGTGTTTGGGCAGGTGTAAACAATTGGTTTCCGGATGATAACTTGATAATGGTTCAACCCACATTCATGAAGAACCCTATTAATTTTGGACTTGCTTGGTCAAAGGTCAAGGTCACAGTGACCTTAAACATAGTAAATTGTAAACAATTGGTTTCTGGATGATAACTTGATAATGGTTCGGCCCACATTCATGAAACTTCATAGGTAGGTTGGCATCAGTGAGAGGAAGAAACCTATTTATTTTGGACTCACCAGGTCAGTGGTGAAGGTCACAGTGACCTTGAATACACTAAATCATGAACAATTGGTTACCGGATGATAACTTGACTATGGTTGAACCCACATTCATGAAACTTCATATGTAGGTTGGCCTTTGTGAGAGGAAGAACCCTATTTATTTTGGACTCTTTAGGTCAGAGGTCAAGGTCACGGTTACCCTGAACATAATAAATCAAAACAGTTGGTTTCTGGATGATAACTTGATAAATAGTTCAGCCTACGTTCATGAAACTTCATAGGCAGGTTGGCATCAGTGAGAGAAAGAACCCTATTTATTTTGGACTTGCTAGGTGAAAGGTCAAGGTCACAGTGGCCTTCAACACAGTAAATCGGTAAACAATTGGTTTCCGGACGTTAACTTGATAATGGTTTGACCCACGTTCATGAAACTTCGAAGGTAGTTGGCATTGGTGAGAGGAAGAACCCTATGTATTTTAGACTCGCAGGTCAAAGGCCAAGATCACAGTTACCTCGAACATAGTAAATCATAAACAATTGTTTCTGGATGATAACTTGACGATGGTTCAACCCACGTTCACGAAACTTCATATGCAGGTTGGCCTTCTTGAGAGGAAGAATCCTATTTATTTTGGACTCGCTAGGTCAGTGTTCAAGGTCACAGTGACCCTGAATATAGTAAATCAGAACAATTGGTTTCCGGAAGGTAACTTTATAATGGTTCGACACACTTTCATGAAACGTCATAGGTAGGTTGGCATCAGTGAGAGGAAGAACCCTATTTATTTTGGACTTACTAGGTGAAAGGTCAAGGTCACATGGCCTTCAACATAGTAAATCCGTAAACTTGATAACGGTTAGACCCACATTCATGAAACTTAATAAGTAGGTTGGCCTAAGTGAGTGGAAGACCCCTATTTATTTTGAACTCACTAGGTCAAAGGTCAAGGTCACAGTGAACCTGAACATAATAAATCAAAACAATTGGTTTCAGGATGATAACTTCACCGGTATTAGTCTTTATTCAGTTTATTTTATTGTTTTATAGTAAGAAGGACAAGAGTATTCGAAGAGCCGAACTGTTAGAGCATGTTTCACCAGTATTATTACAATTTATTGTTGATCATGCAAAAGAACTGGTGCTGGACAATGCAAAATTATTACTGGTATTGGCAATAATAACACATGCAATGGGTGAGTTATTTTAAATAACGTTGTTGATGAATACTGTTCAACCCAGTTAATTGATTTGCAACGTTGCCAGTAAAAATTATTCAGTTAGGCCCCACAAAGTAGAACTTGTGTATTTTTATACTGTACCAATGACCCAGACATAGCTGGGGCTAACTCTTAAAATTCTAGGGCCAAACACAAATTTTGCCCCCCAATCCCCAAAATTTGCATCTAAAACCAAAAGAAATCATGTCCTGAAGGTCCTCCATACTTTGCCTTCACTGCGCATGCGCGGTGTCAAGGACGCCCCGAAATTGGCGCCAATCTTTGTTTGGCCCTTCATCAGTTCACATCTGACTGATATTTGTGCTTGTAAATCTCAGTTTAAATGATGCCAGACACATAAATATTAGAGAAATGGTAGATCTAAGGAGGATATAGAAGGAGGAGAGGAAAAATGAGTGACAGAAAATATTCAGGGCTGTAACTTAAAATTTTTTAATGAAATTATGTTAAGTTGCCTATTTTCGAGGCATGGGCCTGTTGTTGTCATTCTTGCTATAATGTTTCACTGCTTGTTCAGTGTTTCTTCTCTCCTTTTCCTTTAAGTCCCCCCTTGCTATTCTCCCATGCTTTTGGCATATTTTCAGTAATATTTTTTCTAAAATTTCTTAGGAGTTTTAGCTGGGTAACAGAATGAATTCTGTTCTTTTCCCCATGTTTACGTTCTCACCCATGGGTGTTTAGGCGTAGTGTTCTGCATCTACCATCTGATGTTCTGCAGTTTCTTCCCTGAAAGTCTCTGTTTTGCATCAGATAGTGTATTATTGGTAACTGATTTCGGGCCAGGGTTATCAGTGCCTGGAGTCATGTTTCTGGTGTTTATACACTTCTTGTTTACATTGGCAACAGTCTCTGTGGAGGGGGATTTTTTGTCTTTGTACTAGTTTAATCATTACAAGATACATTATTATTATTCGTTGTTGGATTAATTTTTTTAAAATATTTTTAAAATTTTTGTCCACACTTAGGCTTGGGATCCATTGGGGCTCAACGTTACTTTCAGAAACTTGGGCTTTGCTGAAAAAATATTTTTTCAAAACATTTTTTGGATTTCAATTATTTTTTCTATGTTAATGGATCATGTTATTATGTATCTTTGTTTTCAGGGGTTGGTGCGAGTACTAGGACTTTTTGTGTTCTTTTCACAATGAAAGGATATTGTTCAAATTGTAATAAGAGGAAATCTTCCTCTGACTTTCATGATCATTGTATTAATTGTAGTCAGTGTACTCGCACCAACTCCTGTTCAGTATGTATATATTGGGATGACAAACATTGGAAACGTGTGTCACGGTATGTTGTTAGCAGGGAGAAGGCCATGCCGGTCCTTTCTCCGCAGGGTCCCTCTAGTTTATCAATCTCTATTTCAGAGGAGCAAGAACAGGGTGATGTTTCCGTGATGTCTTCCAATAGTGTGCCTCCGTCGTCACAACTAAATGAAGAGCTAGTGGCAAAAGTGCTCATGGAAATACGCCAATTGCCTAAGAGGTCCCTAGTAGGATCGACGGCGTTGACGTCCGCTAGCTCGCCCGGTGTAGCGTCCATTCATCGAATGGTTCGGCAGCCAGGTTCGTCCGTTGTGGTCCAGGAAGGAGATTTGGGTGATGCGAGCACTATAAATATACAAGGTGCACACCCAGTGACGGCGGATCAGAGGAGAGAACAGATGAAGCCTATTAGTCCGGTTCCTAGCTCGTCCAGGTTCATCCGGGCTGCGAGCGAGAGAGGTCCCTCTCTCGTACAACAACATCTGGGACCAGATGTTGTGGTACAAAATGTTTCGCATTCGGAGCATACGTCCACCGCTCGGGATGCTCCGTTATATTATAGACAGTCCAGAGAGACTGTCCAAAAGGCTTCCTCATCCTCTCGGCAGCGCACACGACCACACCTTGGCTATGTGACCACGGATATCCAGCCAGCTTCGCCAATCAGGGATTCCACGGCGACCAGGTCACGCCATCCGGTAGCCAGGGACACGAGGCCTGTAGACTCCGGACGTTCGCATAAGAGAAGTATGCAGGAGTCAGTGTACACGGAGCTTCCAGCGGCTAAGCAACGTAAGACCGCTACTCCACAGGCCTCAGTGACGGACATGCTATCCCAAATAGCACAAATTATCGCAGCATCCCAGCAAACAACAGAATCTCTGTCGGATCAAGAATTATCCGACGACGCTGGGTCGGTACGCTCCGCTGATGCGTCAGGTACGGACGACCGAGAACATCATGCGGCCCGACAGGATGGCGAAAGGGATTCCGAGGATTTGGAGCTATCCCTTTTGGAACAACATAAAGCTGCCGTAGATTTCATCCGGCATTACCTTCCACAAGTTGTTCCGTCGGGCCAGACTGCTGCGATGCTGGATAAGAGACTGATAGCGTCATTGGACACAGAATTTTTTGATCGGTTCAGAGACATCGTCCCTGAGTTTCCATCACAGTCCAATAATGTCACAAGATCATTCGAATTATTGAACAACGCTGTCTATAAGCTTGCTACCAAAACAGGCAAGGCTGGTTTCTTGTCCGCTAATGCTCTCAATCTGCCTTTCATCAATTCAAGGAATAAATTCGAAACGGCAGGGCAGGGCATACCGAGAGTTCCTCTGCGTCTAGACGACGAAGCGGAAGACTTGGAATTGTCTTTACCGTCGTCTATGTCTATTCCAACCGCGACGTTGGAGACGATAGTTATGTCTAACAGAGCTAACTTAGACGCTTTATCATACGCAGACCACCTTACTAAGGCGTTATCATTGCGTCTTCAAGGGAAAGAATTCCAGGATATACAATCCTCATTAAGACTTCTTTCAAGGGCAGTAGCTTATTCCACGTATAACTCCGCCCTTTCAATGGCAAACCTGGAGTTGGTTAGACGTGACGCAGCCCTAGCTACATCCACGCGCGTGGATGGTAAGGTGAAGAACTCTCTCAGAGTCGCTTCGGTCTACGGAGAGCTTCTCTTCGACGGCAAGCTTTCAGCAATCTATGATAAGATAACTGCTTTTCAAATCCGCTTCTAAAAAGTCGGATACAGCAGAAAAGAGTAAGACAGGCACTTCTGGGACAAGTACGCCCAAGAGACGTTCCTATAGAGGTTCTTATACGTCCTCTAGGTCTTATTCTAGAGACCGTCAAGGCAGCGACTCACGTTCGGGACGTTATTCTGGCCGAGACAACCGGTCAGACGTTCCGAGGTCGACGGGGCGAGGTGCGGGTCGTGGAGGACGTAGTTTCTCATTCCGCAGGCCTCGCTGGTCCAGGAAGTGATGGTTTGAACCTCTATCGTGTTCCGGTAGGCGGAAGATTATCGAGTTTTATAGACGAGTGGGCGTCGATTACGGACGACCCCTGGGTCCGAGGGGTAATTTCGGAAGGACTAAGAATATCCTTCAAGCGAAAGCCTCCATTAACTCGAAGTCCAAAATGGACTCGGCTTCCATCAAATTCGCAGAAAAGAGATGCTCTTTTATCAGAAGTACAGTCTCTTCTGACGAATAACGCGGTAGAGGTCGTAGAAGACCAGGAATCACCGGGCTTCTACAGCCATCTGTTTCTGGTTCCGACACCAGACGGCTCGCTCCGTCCAGTCATAGATCTGAGCTGGATAAACAAGCTGATCGTCGCTCCGAAGTTCTATATGGAGACGATTCGGTCAGTCAGAGCGAGTATTCGGGTGAACGACTATGCTACAAGCATAGATCTCAAAAGATGCGTACTTTCACGTCATGGTACATCCGACATTCAGAAAGTATCTACGCTTTGCAGTCCTAGGAGTGGTTTATCAGTTCCGAGCGATGTGCTTCGGCTTGAATCTAGCGCCCTGGGCTTTCACTCGAATAATGAACTCGGTAATGATACATTTCCGAGCTCATTCGTCTGCGGTAACGTCGGCCTACCTGGACGACATTCTTCAGAGGTACGGCAACGAGTTAACGCTTCAGAACGATGTGCAGAATCTGCTTCTATTACTCCGACGTCTCGGTTTTATTATAAACGAGGAGAAGTCGGATCTGGTGCCGTCCAAGTCATTCACTCATCTGGGAATGAGCTTCGAGACGCACAACAATCTTGTTCGTCTGCCGTTAACCAGAGTGAAATTAATCAGTTGTTACGCTCGCTATTGTCTTCACTCGGACAAAGTCACAGCGAGGGAGTTCATGAGACTGATAGGTCTGTGCGGAGCCACTGCGGATCTCATTCCGATGGGGCGGTTACACACTCGTCCTCTCCAAATTTTCTTGACTCAGAATTGGAGTGTAAAGATTCATTCGCTCGATATAGACATTCTCTTGTCAAATCAAGTGAAACAAGAGATTCAGACTTGGGCAAACATTCAGTGGTTGACTAAGGGAGTCCCACTGCAGTTGCCGGATCCGGGTTTTACGATTATGACGGATGCCGGTCAAACAGGTTGGGGTGCAACATTGATCCCAACGGATTTGAAGTGCCAGGTCTTTGGGATCCGCAGTTTCTAGGCAAGCACATAAACATCAAGGAAATGATGTCAATTTGGCTTGCATTACGTCATTGGATGAACATTATTCAGAAAGCACATGTCCAAATCCTGTCCGACAATACGACAGTAGTTGCATATATCCGGAACCAGGGAGGCACTTATTCCGTTCCATTATTCAATTTAACGGAAAGAATCCTTCTGTTTGTGCTAGAACATCAAGTTCTACTTTCGGTCCGTCATATTCCGGATCGTCTGAATGTATTAGCAGACTCCCTTTCACGGAGGGGTCGCTTGTTGCCGTCAGAATGGACTCTCAACAAACAGGTATTCAATCAGATTTGCTACCAATGGGAACGGCCAATGATAGACTTATTTGCGACACAACTCAACAATCAGTTACAGACGTATGCGTCACCATGTCCGGATCCCCGAGCATATGCAGTAGTCGCTCTATCGGAATGATAGGATATGCGTATCCTCCAGCGCCGTTGATTCAGCAAATATTGCTAAAGATAAAACAATCTCAGTGCAAAATTCTGTTGGTAGCATCTCTGTCTCCACAGAGACTGTGGATAAATCTACTCAGGTGTCTGCTGTGGGACCGCGAAAACTTCCTCCACGAGAGGATCTTCTTTCGCAGGGGAAGTCGCGTCAACTTCATCACAACCCGCAAGGTCTCAACCTTCACGTATTTCTGTTGTGCGGTCCTTCTTGCACGGCAAGCATTTTACAGGACGAGCAGTGGATGCGATTTCTAACTGTAGGAGGACCTCCTCTTCGCTAAATTATGCGGCTAAGTGGAAGGTCTTTCATCGTTGGTGTAGGGATCATTCTGTTGATATTTTTGATCCCTCCATACCAGACATTGCAAACTTTCTAGTATACTTGTTTGACGAGATCAAACTGCAGCCTGTTACTATTAAAGGTTATAGGTCTATGTTATCTGATACCTATGCACACCATGATAGTTTACAAATTGGATCTAATGTCTCTTTATCTAAATTAGTTAGAAACTTCTCGATAAATAGACCCAGAACTCTTAGATTAATTCCTAAATGGAATTTAGCTTGGGTTCTTCTTAAACTGAAAGAAAAGCCATTTGAGCCTCTTGGGACAGTAGATTTCAAATTCTTGTCTTATAAGACAGCATTTCTCTTAGCTTTCTCTTCTGCTAGAAGAGTCAGTGAACTTCATGCACTATCGGTGGATGATTCTCACTATCATAGTGTCGGGAACACTATTACCTTTACTACTAACGTTGGATTTTTAGCTAAGAATCAGGCTCCTAATAAATATCCGGAACCTATTGTTATTAAGGCACTTCCGTCTTCGGATGGGCGTAGGCCTTTACTCTGTCCTGTTAGAGCTTTACGTATTTATATACAAAGATCTCAGTTTATCAGAAAGGGACGAAAACGCTTCTTTCTGTCTCTGATGCCTAATAGAAAGGACATTTCGGTCCATTCTATTGCTAGATGGATTCAATTAACTATCCGTACTGCTTATGATGATCTATCTTCAACTCAGCAGTCTGTGCTTAAGATTTCGGCTCATGAAGTAAGAGCTCTTTCTACATCTTGGGCTTGCGCAAATAGTGTTGCTATTACAGATTTAATGAAGGCTGCATATTGGTCTCAGCCATCCACATTCACGAATTTTTATCTCAGAAATATTGAGTCCATTTCTGGAGACCTGCATTGTTTATGTCCGTTATCTGTTGCTCAGAATGTCGTCCACTAAACAGTTGCAACTAAAGTTATGCAGGCTTTCTGTTCCGGCAGTGACTCCGTCCTGCTGCCCTCTTCGCTCTGGGCTATTTGACCCAGGGCAAGGGGAAGGGGGGGGGGGGGGAGGGTGTTCCCTTAGGTCACCTGCTTTATAGTGAAAAGCAAGGGGATTCCTCCTCCGGAGTCAGTAATTCTGAGTCGTTACCGGGATGGTTTTAAAGTGTAATATTAATGTTAAAAATTCATTCATGTCATATTTTTAAAGTGTAGCTCGGTGTGAAGCATTTGTATATGTCACGTGTCAAACGGGCGTTAATATACAATCCTCGGACACTTTTAAGAGAATATAAAGAGTCTCAATTCTCTGGACTAACTTTATTTATTGGCTTACTTTAAAAATAATTAGTATAAGGGGTTATACTGGATGTTAATAGAGAACATGAATGTTATTATGCTCAATTATGGAGGGTGTTGTGTCTTTCTAATTTATCATTAAATAAGAAAGATACATGTAAAGCCTAATACTCCTTTTCTCCTCGAGGGGTTGACTCTATTTATATAGTTGAGCTTATTGGATTTTCCTCTATGCCCTAGGCCATCCAGCCTTTTTACTATTCAGCTAAGTCTGGGTCATTGGTACAGTATAAAAATGTTAAAAAATTTATAGTAATTTATATATTTTTTATACTTACCAATGACCCAGACAGGGATGGCCCTCCCAGGAGTTGGGAACTCATACCTCCCCGCTGAGTACATAGCGCTGACCAGGCACTGCTTGTAAGAATGATAATTGGCGCCATTTTCGGGACGTCCTTGACACTGCGCATGCGCAGTGAAGGCAAAGTATGGAGGACCTTCAGGTCATGATTTCTTTTGGTTTTAGATGCAAATTTTGGGGATTGGGGGGCAAAATTTGTGTTTGGCCCTAGAATTTTAAGAGTTAGCACCAGCTATGTCTGGGTCATTGGTAAGTATAAAAAATATATAAATTACTATAAATTTTTAGCTCAACTTGACAAAGTCAAGCTGAGCTATTGCCGTGATATCACTTCTCGTCCATCGGCGTACGTACGTACATTAGTACGTACGTACGACCACAATTTCCTTTGGCACACCTCACAGGTCGCATTTATGATCAGATTACTTTGAAACTTGGTATGCTTGTTTGGGGTGACCTCTAGATGGGAGCTATCGATTTTCTTCAATTTCCATCAAAAAGTGTTGCCGCGGCCAACGTTCTTAGAACTTAGTTTAGTCAAACCACAATATTTCCCTTTGGCACACCCTACAGGGCACATTTATGATTTGATTGCTTTGAAACCTGGTATGCTTATTTAGGGTGACCTCTAGATGGGAGCTATCGATTTTCTTCAATTTCCGGCAAAAAATGTTGCCACGGCCAACGTTCGTAGAACTTAGTTTAGTCAGACCTCAATATTTCCCTTTGGCACACCCTACAGGGCCCATTTATGATCAGATTGCTTTGAAACCTGGTATGCTTGTTTGGGGAGACCTCTAGATGTAAGCTATCGATTTTCTTCAATTTCTGTCAAAAAATGTTGCCGCGGCCAACGTTCTTAGAACTTAGTTTAGTCAGAAGACTCAATATTTCCCTTTGGCACACCCTACAGGGTACATTTATGATCAGATTGCTTTGAAACCTGGCATGCTTGTTTGGGGTGACCTCTAGATGGGAGCTATCGATTTTCTTCAATTTCTGTCAAAAAATGTTGCCGCGGCCAACGTTCTTAGAACTTAGTTTAGTCAAACCACAATATTTCCCTTTGGCACACCCTACAGGGCACATTTATGATTTGATTGCTTTGAAACCTGGTATGCTTATTTAGGGTAACTTCTAGATGGGAGCGATCGATTTTCTTCAATTACCGGCAAAAAATGTTGCCACGGCCAATGTTCGTAGAACTTAGTTTAGTCAGACCTCAATATTTCCCTTCGGCACACCCTACAGGGCCCATTTATGATCAGATTGCTTTGAAACCTGGTATGCTTGTTTGGGGAGACCTCTAGATGGGAGCTATCGATTTTCGTCAATTTCCGTCAAAAAAATGTTGCCGCGGCCAACGTTTTTAGAACTCAGTTTAGTCAGACCACAATATTTCCCTTTGGCACACCCTACAGGGCCCATTTATGATTTGATTGCTTTGAAACCTGGTATGCTTGTTTGGGGAGACCTCTAGATGGGAGCTATCGATTTTCTTCAATTTCCGTCAAAAAATGTTGCCGCTGCCAACGTTCTTAGAACTTAGTTTAGTCAGAAGACTCAATATTTCCCTTTGGCACACCCTACAGGGCACATTTATGATCGGATTGCTTTGAAACCTGGCATGCTTGTTTGGGGTGACCTCTAGATGGGAGCTATTGATTTTCTTCAATTTCCATCAAAAAATGTTGCCGCAGCCAACATTCTTAGAACTTAGTTTAGTCAGACCACAATATTTCCCTTTGGCTCACCCTACAGGGCACATTTATGATTAGATTGCTTTGAAACCTGGTATGCTTATTTACGGTGACCTCTAGATGGGAGCTATCGATTTTCTTCCATTTCCGTCAAAAAATGTTGCCACGGCCAACGTTCTTAAAATTTAGTCTAATCAGACCACAATATTTTGTACACCCTACAGGGGACATGATCGGATTGCTTTGAAACCTGGCATGCTTGTTTGGGGAGGCCTCTAGATGGGAGCTATCGATTTTCTTCAGTTTCTGTCAAAAAATGTTGCCACTGGCAAAAAAAATGACATTGGTACCTATGACCTTCAATTTTGCCATTTCATTTATAACTTACCAAGTTCAAGTTTGTCAAGTTGAGCTACAGTGTCATTGACACTTTCATTTAACTTTTTGGGCCATTTTTGTAAAATTGCAGGCGGGCATTTTTTTATTTTATTTTTTATTTTTGTTATTATTTCTTTGCTATCAAAAGCTCATGGTTTGTTTTATGTTTTAGACCTCATAATCTTTAAGATAGCATGGGTGGTGGTGTATTTCGTCCCTTGATAGAAGAAGGCTTTGCAATGCTAAGAGACAAATTTGTCAATTTTATTAACTTGGATAAAATATTTTAAATTTTTTAAAGTTTGCATTGGTTATAAAAAGAGAGCATGTGGCAGCCAAAAGGACCATGTGGGAGGGCCTGAGAAACAGATTTCTTACTCTTTTTAGGCCTTAATAGTTTTCAATTAGCAGGGCTTGGTCACTTTCCTGTATTGTGGAGATACACAAAGTATCCATAATGTCCCCCTTCTGAGAGGATATACAGTAAAGAGCTGCATACTTTCGTGTGTTACAGATTACGTCTGTCCAACATGTTCACACCTCTCGAGGATGGACTGAAATAAACTTTGGCATACTTCTGCCTAATCATAAAGGAACAGATCCTATGGTAATAAATGACCCAACTTTAAGAGTTATTTTTCTTTGTTTCACATTATACATTATTAGCTCACCTGACTGAAAGTCAGGGTGAGCTTTTCTGATCACTTTTCGTCCGTCGTCCGGCGTCCGTCGTCCGGCGTGAAGGTGGTGTTTGGGTCTTTTTCTTCCAAACCACTGGCCGCATCTTAATGAAATTTCATGTGAGTAGGGGTTATATAGCGGCATTTTGATTTTTGGGCAAATTAGGTTTCGGCTCATATTGAGCAGAGGGGTGGGGCAAAAATGCTCCAATTCTTAAAAAATCTTCTTCTCAAGAACCAGCAATAGCAGAGACTTGATATTTGGTATGCAGCTTCCTTTTGAGGTGTAGACTCAAGTTTGTTCAAGAGAAGTTTGTAGGTCTATACTTGGCGATGTTATGGGAGGAGCAAAAATTTTGGCCCCACCCCAAATTTCTATTTTTTAAACCGAGAGGCCAATTTGAACCAAATTTTATGTGAGGGCTTATTGGGTCATAAGTACCTAATTTATGCAGAAATTTTTTTTCCTGTAGCCCCGTGGGAACCACAGGAGCTAAAAATAGAAAAAAATTAAAACGCCTATATCTCAAAAACTGCACGGCAGTGAGAATTTTTATTTGGTGTGAAGCTTTCTTGGGACCAACAGAAAGGATTGGTAAAAAAAAATTGCTATCGGTTTTATCATAGGGTACTTTTTCGGGACTCTGAAAAAGTGCTGAGTCAGTATTTTTTAACACAGTAGGCAATGGGAAAAAAATAAAGAATTGTTTTCTTCCAAACCACTGCTCTAAAAGCTTTCATATTTTACATATAACATCTTTGGAACATTGATTCACATATTTGTAGAAATCAAATTCCTCGGTCCATATTTGGGTTCCCTATGGGAACCCAAATGTTCAAATTAGTGCAATATGAGGGATATATTTTAAAAATCTTCTTCTTCGGATCCACAAATCAGAATCTTTTGATATTTGCTATGCATCATCCTTAGGGGGGTGAGATTGATGTTTGTTCAAGCCAAGTCCCTGAGTTCATATTTGGACTCCCTTTGGGAACCCAAATTGTAACTTAGTGCAATACGAGGTATATTCTTTTAAAATCTTCTTCTTCGCATCCACCGGTCAGAATCTTTTGATATTTGGTATACAGTATGCTTAGGGAGGTGAGATTCAAGTTTGTTCAAGTCAAGTCCTTCGGCTCATATTTGGTCTCCCTGTGGGAGCCCAAATTATAACTTAGTTCAATATGAGGAATATTCTTTAAAAAAAAATTTTTTTTCAGATCCACCAGTCAAAATGTTTTGATATTTGATGTACAGCATTCTTAGGGGCTGAGAGTGAAGTTTTTTGATATTTAGACTACCATGTCAGGTGAGCGCCCTCAGGCCCCCTGGGGCCTCTTGTATGAATTGATGGTAACATGGTCTGAGGTTTGCGGCTCGGAGCTTATGTTCAACCGAGACACGAAGTATTGAGGCTTGCTAGTCACTCCGTTGATGAAGCAATTATTTCAAATATTTTGCATTTTGACATCGGATAGTAACATTTGCTACTGGAGACATAAACATATAAAAAAAACTATACCAGCTTTTATCCAATCGGAGGGCGAGGATTTTACTCGTATTGGAATGTTGGTGATTGTTAAAAATATGTCCATCCCCTTTGTTAACTGGTAGAGTGCTAAATTATTTATCATCATCAGTTTATGGAAGAGTGCCTGTAGGCCTATAGGGTGAATAGAATTTCAGAGCATGAGACACATTCAGATTCACTTGCACTGTCTCATATTATGAAGGCTGCTAACTGGGTGCCACATTGTATATTCACTATCTTTATCTCAGAAAGCTGAAATTGGTGGTAAGGGATTGAATACCTTTAGTTCTCTGTTTGCGGCTCAAAATGGCCTACCGTAATATTTTTATGCGACAACCAATAACCCAGACTAGCTGGTGCTAACTCAAATTAATCCAGGGCCAAACACAAATTTTCCCCCTTCAATCCCCAAAATTTGCATGAAAAACCGAAAAAATCAAGTCCTAGATGGTCCTCCATACTTTCTAGATCTGTGCATGTGCAGTATCCAGGAAGGTACCAAAATTGGCGCAAACCATCATTCTTTGTTCGAACCTAAAGTCAGCAACAATGAACTGACATCTGTGCTTTTAAATCTCCTTTTTAGCTCACCTCGCCTAAAAGGCCATGTGAGCTTTTCTCATCACTTCGTGTCCGTTATCTGTCATCCGGTGTCCGGCTTCCATAAACTTTTCACATTTTCATCTTCTGCTCTGTAACTGCTGAGCTGGTGTGAACCAAACTTGGCAGGAATGGTCTACGGGAGGTCCTCTACAAACAGTCCTCATTTTGTTCCCGTCGGATGAAAAGGCTTCCAGAGGCATTTCTTTTATTCTGGTTGGTGGATTTTCAAAAATCTTCTCTGAAACCACCATGCCAAATGTTTTGAAACTTCACATAAATGATGACTGGGACCCCTTCTACCAACAATCCTCATTTAATGTTGATTGGGTCACAAACATGGCCGCAATTGCGGCTTATAGTTACTGTAGAAACTCTATGAGAAACATCTTCTCTGGAACTACTGAGCTGACATGAACCCAACCTGGCATGGATAGTCCTATGGGAAGTCCTCTACAAATGATCCTCATTTTGATCCCATGGGTTTGAAAACATGGCCGCCAGAGGCATTCTTTGATTCTGATTGGTGGATTTTGAAAAATCTTCTCCTCTGAAACCACAGGGCCAAATGTTTTTAAACTTTGCATGGTTGATGACTGGGACCCCCTCTACCAACGCTCCTCATTTAATGTTGATCAGGTTGCAAACATGGCTTCAATTGCGGCTTTTAGTTACTACAGAAAATCCTATGAGAAATCACATATTTTTATACTGTACCAATGACCCTTGACACTGCGCATGTGCAGTAGGGGCAAAGTATGGAGGTCCTATAGGACATGATTTCTTTTGGTTTTAGATGCAAATTTTGGGGATTGGGGGGCAAAATTTGTGTTTGGCCCTGGATTTTTTAGAGTTAGCACCAGCTAAGTCTGGGTCATTGGTAAGTATAAAAAATATATAAATTACTATAAATTTTTTAACTTTCATCTTCTTTTCTGGAACTACTGAGCTGACATGAACCAAATCTGGCAGGAATGGTCTATGGGGGGTCCTCTACAAACGATCCTCATTTTGTTCCCGTGGGTGGAAAAATATGGCCGCCAGAGGCATTCTTTGATTCTAGTTGGTGGATTTTCAAAAATCTTCTCTGATGAAACTGCCAGGCCAAATTTTTTGATACTTCACATAAATGATGGCTGGAACCCCCTCTACCAACAATCCTCATTTAATGTTGTTCAAGTTGTAAACATGGCCATAATTGTGGCTTATAGTTACTATAGAAACCCTATGGGAAATCACATTTTCATCTTCTCTGGAACTACTGAGCCGACGTGAACCAAACCTGGCAGGGATAGTCTCAAACATGGCCACAATTGCGGTTCATAGTTACTATAGAAAAACCCTGTGGGAAATCCCATTTTCATCTTCTCTCTGGAATTACTGTGACGACGTGACCCAAAACTTGGCAGGAATGTTCTGTAGGAGGTCCTCCACAAACGATCCCCTTTTTGTTCTTGTTGGTTGGAAAATATGGCCAGCAGAGACATTCTATGATTCTGTTTGATGGATTCAAATGTTTTGAAACTTCACGTGATTGAGGACTGGGTCACCTTCTACCAATGATACTCATGTAATGTTGATGTAATGTTGCAAACATGGCCACAATTGCAGCTCATAGTGACCAAGGAAAGCCTATGGGAAATCACATTTTTATATGTAGTTCCAGGTGAGCAATTATAGGTTCTTTAGAGCCTCTAGTTTGAGGATGCCAGACACAAATCAATGTTAAATTGGTGGATCCAAGGACATAAATGGATGATGGAGGTGAACAATGGTGGTTAGGAACGTTCAGGGCTGTAACTTTATAACAATTATAAAAATTATTTCATGTTTCCCAATTTTGGGACATCTGCCTGACATCATCATTCTTACTTATGATTTATCCACTGTTTGTTAAGTGTTCCTTCCCTATCCTTCCTTGAAGCCCTCCTGTTAAACTCCCAAGCTTTTTGGCTTATTTTTATTGAAATTTTTTATTAAATTTCTTGGGAGTTTAACGTGTATTACAGAATGTTTATTCTGTATATTCCCATGGTTACGTCCTCACCCTAGGGGTGTTGGGTCGTTTGGGTCATGCATTTTCTATCCGGTGTATCGTTTTTTCTTCGTTTAAAGATCTTGCTTTACATCTGGTAGTTTAAAATCTGTTACTGACTTTGGGCCTTTTTGTCACTGTGCCTGGAGTATTGTTTCCGTTTTTTTCTTGACGTTGTTTACATTGGCAGCATCCTTAAATATATATAGTATTCAGTTATTATTACAGTAAGATTGTTGTTAGATACATTAAATTATGTTCCGGAAGCGTAGCAATAATTTTTGTCCACACTTAGGCTCTATCGGGATACCCTTGGGCTCTTCACGTTTCCTTTGGGAACGGGCTTTTGTCAAAAAAATTTCAAAACTTTTTTTGAATTTAATTTTTCAATTTCGATTTTGATTGTTGTTTATTATGTATCTTTATTATATATTTATTGTGGAGTTTGTGGAAGTCTGATCGACTGTGATTATTATGGAAGCTTATTGCTCAAAATTCAATGCAAGGAAGTCTTCCTCTGATTTACATACGTGTTGCCTTGATTGTAGTCAATGTACTCCTACAAATTCTTTTCCTACATGTGTTGATTGGGATGACAAACGTTGGACGCAGGATTCATGATACATTGTTAGCGCAGAGAGGCCAATGCTGGTTCTCTCACCGCAAGGTCATTCAAGTTTTTCAGAGGAAGGAAGTGTAGTGGGTAGAGCAAGCACTTTAAAAACAAAACAAGCTCACCCAGGGACGGCAGAACTAGGGAGGAAGCAAGCAAGTTTTTTGTCGGGAGGCCTGGCGAGGTCGGATAAGGCAGCGATCTGGAGAGGTCCCTCTTTAACCCAGCAATATCTGGAGCCAGATGTTGTTATGAAAAACTTGCATGTGCCGGAGCATACGTCCACACCTGCCGCTCAGGATGCTCCATCTAGACTGCAGCCGGCCTCAGCTACAGTCACAGCTTCTTCTGCTACGATTATTATGCACACAAGACCACATCATAGCTATCCGACTTCGGATATCCAGCCTGCTGCGCGAAGAAAGACCCACTCTTCGCCCATGAAGTCAGACCATCCGGTTGCTAAGTATCTGAGGCCTCGATCATCGGGACGTTCGGAGGAAAGATCTACAGAATGTCATCCCAGGAGCAGCAAGCGGCTAAGACTCAGAAGACCGCTCCTCCTCAGGCCTCGATGACGGGGTTGCTGTCGCAGATTGCGCAGCTGATCGCAGCATCCCAGCAAGTACAGGAGCAGAACCTGAGCTGTCGTACGGTGCTGGGTCGGTCCAGTCGTCAGTTCACGCAGATGTAATGGACCGAGATTTGCAACTGATTCACTTGGATGGTGAAAGGGATAAGGACGAAGATTACCCTTCCCTTTCGGAGCAGCATATGGTTGCGATGGATTTTATCCATCAATACTGCCATGAGTTTGTTCCATCGAATCAGCAAACTGCGACAACAAGAGAGAAACCGCTGACGTCTCTTGGCGTAGACTTTATACGGAGGAAGGAAGAAGTTCTTTCTTTCCTGGTTCAGTCTGGGCAGGTGTCGCAGGCCTTCGGCCATGTAGAGAACGCCATATTTACCCTCTTCAGTGTGAGGAAAAAAGGCAGTTTCTTGTCAACATCTTATAAAAATATACCGTTCCTTGGACAACTTTCATTTAAAATGGTTTGAGAAGATGTGCAAAGAGCTCCTCTGCGTTTGGATGAGCAGGCCAAGGATTTAGATTTATACTTACCTGCATCATTCACTATTCACTCAGATGTAATGGAAACTACAATTTTATCAAATAGAGCGAATTTGGACACAATGTCCTACGCAGATCACCTTACCAGAGCTATGGCGCAACATCTCAACGGAAAGGAATTTGAGGACGTGTGTACCTCTCTTAGAGTTCTTTCCAGGGCAATTATGTATGCCATGTATAACTCAGTGGCTAATCTGGAGTTAATTAGATGTGATGCTGCCCTTGCGTCATCATTACTTATAGATGACAAGCATTAAAAGCTCTCTCCGGGTCGCTCCGGACATACTATTTTTGACGACAAGCTTTCGTTAGTATACGAACAAGCTACTAAAAATGCATCCAGTGCTTTGCTTTTGAAGGCGGCGTCTCAACAACCCACTTCAGCAGATCGCAGTAAGCGAGGGCGTTCCAAATCTAAGTCATCAAAAGGGAACTCCTCGTGAGGGTACAAGAAACCCTCAATACAATTACTCCGATAGTCATAAATATAACGACTCGGGGAAAGGGGCCTTGGCCTGATTGGTACCATCGGTCAGATGCCCCTGAGCTGACGGGGAGAGGATATTCGCGGGGAGGACATAGTTTCTCCCATAAGTCTAGCAAGTCCTACAGCTCAGGGTCAAGACCTCTATTGCTTGCCAGTTGGCGGAAGGTTATCAAAATGTGCAAGAAACTGGATAGCAGTCACAGAAGATCAGTGGGTGAGAAGTGTAGTCTCGGACGGCTTAACGGCTATCATTCCGAGCGAAACCCCCACTAATGAGATGTCCGCGTTGGACAAATCTTCCAGTGGATCCTTTCAAAAGAGAGTCTCTCCTAACGGAGGTAAGGCTGTCGTGTCCAGAATCAAAATTCTCAGGGTTTTTACTGTCACCTGTTCCTCATACCGAAGCCAGACGGCTCATTCCGACCGGTAATAGACATGAGCTGGATAAACAGTATTATCGTGGCTCCAAAGTACTATATGGAGATCATTCATTTAGTAAGAGCGAGCATTCGAGTGAACATAGATCTAAAGGATGCTTACTTTCATGTCCTGGAAACATCTGGCATTCAGAAAATACCTGCGATTTGCCGTACAAGGGATAGTGTATCAGTTCAGAGCAATGTGCTTCGGTCTGAACCTGGCTCCTTGGGCTTTCGCTCAAATAATGAACTCAGTAATGTCATACTTCCGAGCTCATTCGTCTGTGGTAACATCAGCTTACTTGGACGACATTCTGCAGAGATACGGCAACAGAATTATACTTCTGAACGATGTTCAGAGTCTGCTTCTATTACTCCAACGTCTCGGTTTCATCGTAAATAAGAAGAAGTCGGATCTTGCTCCGTCCAAGTCATTCACTCACGTGGGAATGAGCTTCTAGACTCACAACAATCTGGTTTGTCTGCTGTTACCCAGAGCGAAATTAGTCAGTTGTTATGCATGCTTTTGTTTACACTCAGATGCATTAACAGTGAGGGAATTTTTGCTACTGATGGAGCTGTGCAGAGTGGCTGCAGATCTTATTCCGATGGGCATGCGTCCCCTCCAGATATTCTTGACTCAGAACTGGAGTGTGAAGAAGCATTCGCTCAAAACCAGTATTGCTTTAACAGACCTTGTAAAACAAAAGGTTCAGATTTGGGCAGATCTTAGTGGTTAACTCGGGGAGTTCCACTGCAACTGCCTGATCCGGCTTTCACGATTATGACGGATGCGAGTCAGACAGGCTGGGGCACGACCCTAAGTCCAGCAGGCTTGAAGTGTCAGGGTCTTTGGTACTCTCGGTTCCTAGAGAAGCAAATAAACATCAAAGAGATGATGTCAATATGGCTAGCACTTCCAACATTGGATTCGCCTAATAGCGAAAGTCCACGTTCAAATTCCATCGGACAATTCAACAGTTGTTGCTTACCTCAGAAACCAAGCCAGCACTCATTCGATTCCATTGTGCGAATTAACGCAGACAATTCTCCTATGCATCATGAATCAGGGCGTTCATCTCTCTGTCCGTCATATACCGAGTTGTCTGAATGTACTAGCAGACTCGCTGTCGCGGAAAGGTTGCCTGTTACCATCGGAATGGACTCTCAACAAGCGAATATTCAAGCAGATTTACTACCAGTGGGATCGTCCCATGATAGATCTTTTTGCGACACATCTGAACAATCAGTTACCGACGTTCGTGTCGCCATGACCAGATCATCGAGCGTATGCAGTTGACGCTCTGTCGATCTCATGGGGCGGAATGATAGGGTATGCATATCCTCCAACTCTGTTGATTCAGCAGATTCTGTTAAAGATCAAACAGTCTCCTTGCAAAATCTTACTAGTAGCACCTCTGTCGTCACAGAAACCTTGGATCAATCTTCTCAGGTGTCTGTTATGGACATTCCCTGGAAGCTACCTCCACGAGAGGACCTTCTTTATCAGGGGAAGTCACGTGCACTGCATCACAGCCTGGAAGGTCTCAACCTTCACGTATTTCCATTGTGCGGTCCTTCTTGTACGGAAAACAGATTACAGGACGCGGAGTGGACGCAATTTCTAACTGCAGGAGGTCCTCCTCTTCGTTGAACTTTGCAACGAAGTGGAGGGTTTTCTTCCGTTGGTGTAAGGATCAGCTGATAGACGTATAAGATCCATCCATACCAAATATTGCCAATTTCTTGGTCTACTTGTTTGACGATCGCAAACTGCAGCCTGTCACTATTAAGGGCTATAGGTCTATGTTATCAGATACTTACGCTCATCATGATAACTTGGCTTTTGGATCAAATACTTCAGTATCCAAGCAAGTTCGAAATTTCTCTATCAAAAGAACCTTCAGATTAATTCCTAAGTGGAATTTGGCTTGAGTTCTGTTGAAGCTCAAAGAAGCTGCTTTTGAATCGTTGGATGTTGTAGAGTTCAAATTCTTGACCTATAAAACGGCGTTTCTCTTAGCCTTTGCATCTGCTAGAAGAGTCATTGAACTTCATGCTTTATCTGTTGATGAATCTCACTAGTGTAGTGTGGGTAATACCATTACCCTTACTATGGAAGTGGGGTTTTTGGCTAAGAATCAGATTCCAGACAAGCGGCCAGAGCCTATTGTCATTAAGGCTTTACCGTCTTTCGATAACTGTAGACCTTTTCTGTGTCCAGTCAGGGCTGTGTGCATTTATAAACGTTGATCAAATTTTGTTAGAAGAAAATGTTTCTTTCTTTCATTGATTCCTAACAGAAAGGATATTTCTGTTCATGCCGCTGCCAGATGGATTCAGTTGGCAATCAGCATTGCATATGAAAATCTATCTTAGGATCTACGTTCTGTTAATAAGATATCTGCGCACGAGGTTAGAGCACTGTCCACTTCTTGGGCTTATTCTAACAGTATAGCCATTACTGATGTCATGAAGGCTGCGTACAGGACACAGCCCTCTTCTTTTGCCAAGTTTCACCTGAGCAATTTAGAGTTCATCTCCGGTGACCTTAGATCTTTAGGTCCTCTTTCTGTTGCTCAGAATGTTGTCCATTAATGGTTACATCTATAGGTATTTAGGCAGTCCGTTCCGACATTGACACTGTTCTGCTGCCCTCTTCGTTCTGAGGGCATGTACCTCAGAACAAGGGGAAGGGGTGGGGGAGGGGACGTTGTTTTCCCTTATGATCATCTGGCTCTATAGTGAAACAAGGGAAGACCTCCAGTGTCAGTAGTCCTGTGTCGATGCTGGGATGGTTTTAATGTGTAACTCGGTGTGAAGCAATAACTATGTCTCATTTATGTATGGTTTTTAAAGTGTAGCTTGCTGTGAAGCATTTGTATATGTCACGTGTCAAACGGGTGTTAATATACAATCTTCGGACACTTTTACATGAGTATAAAGAGTCTCATTCTCTGGACTATCTTTATATATTGGTTTTTCCTTCACCGAATTAGCATGATGAGTTATGCTGGCATTAAATGGAGAATTATATATTATATAATACTCATTTTGTATACGACTTTTGGCATTTAGTATGGCCTCCTTTTCCTCAGTTTTTGTAAGCTAGTCTGTAAAAACAGGTGGGGAGGGTAAGCTCATTACTAATTTCAGCCACTTTCAGACACTTTCTGGGTTTAGAAATTCTTTTAGCTTCCCTCTTGAAAATACTAGGGTGTCCACAATCAGTGCCAGTGCTGGGTATATATTTATATATATTTTATCAGTCATGAGCTCATTCCATACAATAATTCATAATCTTATTGTTTCCCGACAAAACGTGGCTTGCAAGGGATATAGAAATGGATTCTGTCCGTTCATCATTCATCTGTCCATTCAGCCATCTGTCCGACCACAGCACCTTTGGACCTTCATATCTCATTTATTCATGGATTTAAATGATCTTTGGTATGCTGATAGACCACCATGGGGGAAAGGATATTCACAAGTAACAGGTTTTGTCCATTTTTTTTCTAAAATTATGGGCCTTTTTCCACTTTTTTCTACTTAAAAAATTTCAATTTTTATGGTTTCTGCTTGGTGGGGGATACAGGTGACGTTGCACCTTGTTTAAATTTTTTATGTATTGCCTCTGGATGTGTTTGTATGTTGGTTCCCTTGATTTAAATTATAGCATTTGGGGAAATGCTTGGGTTTTAAAGGAGGCATTACTATTTTTTACTCCTGGATAGGATCTTGTGTCCATAGATCCTGCATCTGTAAATAGCTATCTTATTCATATTTACAGATGCATGCTTCTTTTTTAATCTTTAATTGCTTGTAGAGAGTCCTCTGCTTTGGAGTTATTTATGCTAGCCTACTTTTAATTCTTCTCTTTGCCCTAGATTGGCCCTGCTACCTTTTATTTATTCAGCATGTCTGGGCCAGTAGAAGTGGTGGATAAAATATTGGCAGGGTTTCCGCTATACAGACATGGGATCCCATCAACGGCCCTAATCCCCTCGTTGCCTTTCCCCTACCCAAAAGGTCCTCGTAGGGCTCTCATCACAGACACTCTTAAGACTCGCATCAAAGGTAGAGAATTATAGGGAAAAAAGAACAGCAAAAAATCAACCAGATTCAATTTTTTTTAACAAGTTGCAATAACCTGGACTATGGAACGACAGGATCTGGTGATAGGTTAGATGGCATATGTGCACGATTTGGGTTGGGTTCCATTGGCCCACATTAGTAAATTTTGTGTACACTCAGAGGTCAGCCATTTTAACATGCACAAGGCATAGCTCCTCCACTTGAGTGTCTCAGATGTGCAGTTTAGACAGATGAGATCATGAGGCCAGTAATGGTGAACCTAAGGATTCGACGGGGCGACCATGGTCGCCCCGTCGGATCCTTGACTTCCCCATTACCGGCCTCAACATTTTTTTCCTAGCGGAAAGCCTGATATTGGAAATATAAAATGGTTTCTATATTGATCATACATACCACTGGCCAAGACAGGAAGTGTCCTCCTATGAGTTGTTCACTCACACCTCCCCACATTCAACTATAAACACTTTGCAGGCACCTCCCCACATTCAACTATAAACACTTTGCAGGCACTACAAAAGAATGCTTATTGGCGGGAATGGAAGTCCTTTAGTGGATTTGTGTGCACTGCACAGACATTTATCTATGGAGTGCCATGCAGAACTCTAGTTTTTTGTCACTTTGACGTAATTTGGGGGGGGGGGGGGGTTCTTTTTCGAGTGGAGTTGCCAGCATGTCTGGATCAGTGGTATGCTTGATAAATATAGAAATTATTTTCAATTTTCAATATCAGCAGCATGAGGATTCTTTAAAAAAAATTTCTTTTTCATATCCACCGGTCATCATCTTTTGATATTTTGTATGTTGCATCCTAAGTTTGGTAAGATTCTAGTTTCTTTCTTTAGTCATTTAACTCTTGCAACTTTTTTAGTCTGGATTTTGTGAAAATTGGTAATTTTCAGTTCATGTGAAGTATTTGTAATAATGCAATTTCCCTGTGGGAATTTGGAGACGGTCGGAATTTCTTAATCTCTCAAACCATTTCTGCAGTCATTGAAAAAAAAAGTAAATAATAAGTTACTAATTAATTTTATAAAATCCTTAACCCTTCAACCAACACACATGATATCAAAATTTAGTTTTTTAATTATGATTTTTAGAAATCTCTCATAAATATCAACAAAACCATATCATGTGACCATTCATTGGAACAAGCTCAATGAGCTTATTCAAATTAGGGGTCACATGATATGGATTTGGGGGAAAATTGTTTTTTTCAAATGCACTATTTGTAAATTACATTGGCAGATGCGGCGGATTCGTTAAGTAAAGGGTTAAATATCTTCACACCCCTTGTATCCTGTTGTGGAGAATCAATGGACCTTTGTCATGTGAGTGCTTCAGGCCCCTTGGATCCTGTTGTATTTATGATATGGTAATGTTTTAAATGACTAATGTAAAGTGGGTCTGTCCTTTTTAGACGAGCAATCACCCACTATAGTCCCCTGATTTTAAAATGAGGAGAACAGCAAATGCCCACCTAGGAAATTTTGATAGATTAAGAGATTCAAAAAATCTAATGGAAATATACCAAGCCTCTTCCAAACCTTAATGGTCTGAGAAATATTCCAAATCGTTTTACCACACCATACTTTGTGACTTAGTAGTGAAGTCAAGTCAAACCTTGAGGCAGTGAAGACTTGACTAGAATCCACTTGTACTGAAGGTTAACTGGATAATTGGTTTGAAACCGGTTAGCTACCCAACTGATTAGAAAACCCGTCAACCGGTTATCCGAAATAGTGATAGTGATCGTCATTCAACGTTTAAAATGTAGTAAATCTGCCACTTTTCATTTATGATAGATTACACATCGAAACCGCATTTTATATATTGAGAAATAATCAACTTTGGCGTTTAAGACTTCATTAATGATCGGCAGTTTCTTTGAGTAATGAGTAATTAAAGAAACTCTTCCGTATTGTGTATACAAACGAACGTTGTCGAGTACTCGAAAACGTTCGTTTGTATACACGCTACGGAATAGTTTGAGAATACTGCTTTCCAATTCCTATAGTTTTGATCCCATATTCGGTGAAATAATGTCCACAGATAACCAGATAGTATTCGGTTATAGTCGCTTACGAAAATGAGCCAACCGTTTCAGCCCTAGAAACCACTGCCAATGTAATAGTCCACTGGACCTCTTCGTGATGTTTGGCAAATTCGGATTAAGACATTTGATGGTTAACATCTCGGAATGATTTAATGTATTAACTGATTGAGTGCTAGAAGCCACCATCATGGCTTTATTGAAAAGAGCTGAAAGCAATTTAAGCAGCTGTACAATGTTTACATTAACTTGTTGGTGCTAAAGTAGATAAAAAATGTCTGTATATATTGTTTTATTACTATTTATTGGAGGTAATAGTAACGGAACATTTATCTTGGTAAACTAAGGCTTCCCTTGCTAGTAGCAAGGTATCACTGAAAAAAATACTCAAGTTTCAAATCACCTTAGAAAAATAATTTGGCACTATACCAGTTAACCCTTTACCAACGCAGACCATATCAAGATTTATTATTTTAAATATCATATTTTTTAAATTTTTCAGAAAATGTTAAAACCATATCATGTGCCATCTCATTGGAACGAGCTCGATGAGCTCATTCCAAAGAGGGGTCACATGATATAGTTTTGTTGAAATTTTTTGAAAAATATTTTTTCTGCTGCTGAATTTGCATATTACGCAGGTGGATGTGGCTGATTCATTTCGTAAAGGATTAAAGAAAGTCCAGTGGTAAAAGTATCTGTTACTATGGGGGAGTTGCCCTTCTCAACCTTTTCTGGGGGGGGGGGGAGGGGTAGGGGGCAGTACTCACTCTCTTGTGATTTACGAAATGACAGATGTGAAAAAAATGCCAGTGCATATAGAGGCACTTGATTTTCAATTCATGATTTGTATTGAAAGTGGTGCTTACAACTAGAATGCAAATGATGAATTTCTTTTCAACCTACTCACAATTGTTTACAATTGGCTGTAATGTAAGTGCAAGCCCTACTTCGGAACTAACTCAAGCTTTTAAGAAACTTTTCCAAACAAGTTGGAAAAGTAATAGAGTGCAAAAGCACGAAAAAGATCGAAAAATGGTCGAGCAAGACCAGCGCTCGAAATTACAGGTACTCTCTCTGCACACCTCTTGCGTTTACCGAGTGTATGTGCAACAACCGTGATGTCAATTCCTTTTATTTCCGCCATTGTACTGGTCGGAAATTTTTTGGCACTCGTGCTATTTCTTAGCTGTTATCTTCGTGAACAACTTATTTGTATGTGCTATCTTCATCTGATTATGTGCAAGTGGATTGTATCCTTTTCAAGCTTCTAAAATTATTACTATTTGATGATATTTTTGATAATTTTTGCTTGCTTTTTCACACATAGTCTTGTTTTTCCCCCACATGTGAACACAACCATTGTTCTGTTTTCCGTCGGTGGGAAGCTTGATTTCATATATCTTTTTCATATTATGCCTAAGACTATTCCTTGTTCCTCTTGCATGCAGGTGAAACATGTGGACGACTCTCATTCCACATGTGTCACTTGCAACAGTTGTACTCAGGCCCAATCATGTGATATTTGTGGGGTTTGGTCCTCAAAATTCTGGGCTTCTGTTAACAAGGTGGTTCTGTCTAGAGCTAGAAACCCTCGTTCTCGGGGTAAGGGTAGCCGAGCCTTATCAGATATTTCTGAGTGCACATAGTGACTTTGTCACACAGGATGCTGATCTGTCTTTTTCTATGGCGAGTTCCTCTGCAACTGTTGACGGTGCTAGTGCGGTGATACCTGACGTGGAGACCATGGTCTCTTTGTCTTCTGATGTCACTCTTGAGGCGTCGATTTTCGTAGAGAGCTTCTCCGAGGTCAGCTCGGTGACACTCTCCGATTTGCCTCCTACGCCATCGACAGTTGCTGAGGAAGTTGTTACTACAGATCCTATTCTGTATGATGGTGGCTCTTCCATCTCCTCTGGGGATGGTATATAGTCTCGGGGGCCCGAGACTGTATCTGCTGGTCTGTCTATGAGCTGTCAGCCTCCCCTGGCTTCGCGGCGAAGCTGTGCGGATCTGCTGTCTGCTCCATCTCATCTGGTTAGGTTTGCTCTAAGTTGGTTGAGCCATTCGGTCACTTCGGCAGCGATTCCTCGCCCCTCGAGCGATTCATTTATTGTTTCTCCTCCCCCTGCTAGTGTGCCGACTAGCAGGGTGGGGTTGGGACTTTGGCATCCAGGGCCTGCTGTTCGGCAGAGGTCAGTGACAGCCCCGGTTAGCTGTCATTCTCGGAACCTTTCTCCGGTGATTCCACACTGTGTTCTGAGTCTGGATGTCAATCGATGCTTGCTGTCGGTCTCAGAGGATGGGCAGTTGTGGCCTTCTGCCGCGCAGAGACCAATGGCAAGATCCTGTCATTCTTGGGACAATCCTCCGGTGTCTTCTCACCATGTCCCAGGTCCAGCTACCTGGAGGATCCTCTTTAGAGGATTTGCAGGCAGGACCTTCTATTCCACAGAGGTCAGTGATTGCCCCTGGGTGTCACAATCGGGACTATCCTCCAGTGTCTTCTCACCATCTCCCTATCCTGTCTGCCGATCGACGTTCGTCATCGGTCCCTTCTGAGGATTTGGGTTCTTCTACCAGAAGGGTCCATTGGGAGGACACTCCGTCAGGCGATGCTGCTGCAACGGATTCTCAGGGTGACCTGCGTCAGGCCGTTTTGGCGCTCACCCGGTTGCTTTCTAGCAACCCTCAAGTTGGTCTCCCTGTGCCTCCTGAGGCACCACCTCCTTTGGTCGGTCGCCGAGATGTCTCACCTGGCCCCTTGGATACTGCACAGTAGTCACAGGAGGTTTCTACTGGTCAGCCCGAGTTGGGCTACGTCTCCTCTGCAACAGAGGATGACTATTTTCTTGAAGGTGATGGGCCCCCTCGTCAGTCTTGGGGTAGGCTTTGGATTTTGTCTTTGGCTTATTGCCGGACATTCAACCTTCAGACCAGCCATCTGTGACCGTCCTGCCGCGGTCCTCTGTGGAGCACCGTAACCCTGTTGAGCCTTCTAGCTCGGGGGCTTTGCGTCCTCTGCAATCGGCTCAGGTTGTTGAATGCGTTCTAAGGCCCTCAAGGGTTCTTCCTTTTCTAGAGCTGATGCCTTTCTCCTTCCATCGCGGTTTCATGTTTACGATTCCGTCTGTCCACCAGTCTTCCAAGGGATGACTACTGTGGATGAGGATTCTTCTTCCCTCGGGTTAACTAAGCCTAAGTCGGCAGTTCTCCCGATGTCGGTAGTTGAGTCTATGGTGGGACTGTCCCGAGAGATGCTGGGTATGTTATCTCTCGCGGACCATGTCGTCGCTGCCCTGGCTGAATATTTTCCACCAGGGGAGTTTGATGATGCTCAGGTGCCTTTTCGCATTTTGTCACAGGCTCTCATGAACTTGACACATGCTCACACCTGTAACACGGCTAATTTGGAGATGGCACGCCGGGATGCGGTGTTGGATTCTTCTCCATCCCTTCCTTCCGAGCAGCATGCTGTTCTGAGGTCTGCCTCTTTGGTTGGACCTCAGTTGTTCCATGGTTCCGTGGAAGCTGTCCGTGGCGAGGTTCTTCGTCAATCGAAGGACCAGCTTTTGCTACGACAGCTGGACCAATCTGCTGCTGCGGGTGGTGGTCATTCCAGGCCCGGCAAGCATCCTGCTGCGTCTGCCTCGTTGGCTTCGCCTTCTGCTCCATCTGCTCGTTCTGCTCAGAAGAAGCGCTGATGCGGTCAGGCTCACTTGCAGCCTCAGACAGGAAATTCTCAGGACTCTGTAGCTTCTTAAGGTGATGGTTTCTCCTCTCAGGGGCCTCGTCGAGGCCGCAAGTGAAGGTCCTCACCTCGATCCGCCTCAAGTCGGGGGAAGGCTGTCGCTGTTTGACAACCGTTGGACAGGGATAACGTCGGACACTTGGGTCCTCGACGTCATACAATCCGGTCTGCGACTGTCCTTCCATCGGCACCCCAGTTTATCTCGGGTGCCCCTCCCGACTCAGGTCCCTTCCGATTCTCTACGTCGGGACCTTCTGGTGCAGGAGATCTCCTCTCCAAAGGGGTGATCGCGGTGGTCAGGAACACCCTTTCACCAGGGTTTTACTCGAGACTTTTCTTGGTGCCGAAGAAAAACAGCCAATTTCGTCCTGTCATCGATCAGGGTATTCTGAACTAGTACCTTATAGCACCTTGTTTCAGTATGGAGACTTTCCGGTCGGTTCGACGTTCAGTTCATCGGGGCTACTTTGCTGCCAGTATCGACCTGAAGGATGCCTACTTCCATGTACCCATTCATCAGTCTTCCAAGGGATGACTACTTGTCATCCCTTGGACCCATTCATCTGACGTCATGGAAATACCTTCGGTTCTCGTTTCGGGATCGAGTCTATCAATTCAGAGCTCTTGGGCCTTCACCCGACTGATGTCACATGTGCTTGCTTTCCACCATACTCAGTCAGCTGTGACTTCGTCAGCCTACCTGGACTGCATCCTCCAACGGCACCACGATGCTGCTGTTCTGGAGTCAGATGTCCGGCAGTTTCGTTGCCTACTAGCGTCGCTGGGTTTCAGAGTCAATCGCAAGAAGTCGGACCTCCTTCCTTCTGAACAATTTTGTGGATTGGGGATGGATTTTGACACTCTTCACAATGTGGTGTCTGTCCCCAATGCTCGGGTGACGATTCTTTCCACCTTGACTCAGAACCTGCTTCAATCTTCTTCGGTCTCGGCCAGGACTTTCCTTCAAATGCTGGGCCTTTGCGGTTCGGTGACAGATCTCATTCCGCCTGGTCGCTTGTTTGTCCGACCTCTCCAGCACTTCCTGTTGGATCATTGGCGTCTGAATGTAGATCCACTGGACCTGGATTCCTATTCCTTGGTCCCTGCTTTGTCACCTCCACCCTTGGGACGATGTTCCCTGGCTGACACAGGGTGTTCCATTGGATCTTCCTTTGGCCGATCACAATCTTACTGCGGATGCCAGCGATCGGGGCTGGGGTGCGACGTTGGATCCTCTCGGTCTGTCCACTCATGGCGAGTGGGACAGCTCCTTGCTCTTCTGTTGAGTTTTCGGCTTTGGATCCCTCACCTGTCGGACCATATTGTCCTACTTCTTTCGGACAATTCGACAGTAGTGGCCTACATATGGAATCAAAGAGGCAAACATTCGATTCCCATGTATCGGTTATCTCGGATCTTCTTCTGTTGGCGCGGGATGTAAACGCTCGGGTGTCCATTCGACACATTCCCAAGCATCTCAACATCCTAGCAGACTCCCTGTCCCGATACAACAGTGTCCTTCCAACCGAATGGATGCTACGTCGGTCGGTGTTTCAGGCGATTTGCGAGCGGTGGTGACGTCCTCTGGTCCACCTTTTTGCCACTCGCTGGAATCATCAGGTAGAGACCTTTGTCTCTCCTTGTCCAGAGCCTCTGGCATTTGCGGTAGACGCTCTGTCTCTGGACTGGACAGGTTGGATCGGCTATGCCTTCCCTCCGCACCGATTCTTCCTCAAGTATTAGCGAAGATTCGTGCTTGCAGTCACAGGATCATTCTGATCGCACCTTTGTCTCCTCAGAGGGTGTGGATCAATCTGCTGTGGCCTCTGGTGGCAGATCGGCCGATTCGTCTACCTCTACATCGCGATCTTCTTTCCCAGGGTCATCCCAGGAAGTATCATAACAACCTGGCGAGGCTGTCCCTTCATGCCTGTCTTCTATCAGGTCCTGTCTCCGACGTAGAGGTTTTTCGAGACGAATAGTGGTCCAGGAGTGCATTTCTGCATCGCGGCGACATTCCACTGGCATGACTTATGCTGCGAAGTGGAAGGTTTTCTACCGCTGGTGTACAGATCACAATGTGGATTACATGATCCGTCAATCACTCAAATTGAGGATTTTCTGGTATACCATTTTGACTCCAAGGGCCTCCAGCCTATTACGATTAAGGGCTATCAGTCTATGCTGTCTGATACTTTCTCTTATGTGGGAAAGCGGTGCATCGGTTGTAATCTTTTTCTCTCCAAACTCATTCGGCACTTTTCTTTGAAGAGGCCTCGAGTTTTGCGTCTTACACCCAAGTGGAACTTGGCATGGGTGTTGCACTGTTAGGAGGGGACGCCATTCGAGCCTTCATCTGAGACCGATATGCGTTTTCTCACCTATAAGATGGCTTTCCTTCTAGCGTTTGCTTCTGCTTGACGAGTCAGTGAGCTTCATGCGCTATCTGTTGATTCTACTTTCTTCAGAAATGAGGCTAACAGTGTCACCTTCACTACTGATTGCTCTTTTCTGGCTAAAAATTAACTTCCTGATTCAGTACCTCCTCCCATCTGCATTCGGGCTCTCCCTGCTGTCGATGACCGGAGACCTCTTCTTTGTCCTGTTCATGCGATCAAGACTTACATTAATCACACTCAGTTCATTAGGAGGGGTCGGAAGAGATTCTTTCTGTCTCTCATTCCTAAGAGGCAGTCTATCTCTTCCCATTCTATTTCCAGGTGGATCTGTCTTGCAATCAAGCTGACATATTCCCGCTTGGCTGCTTCGGATCTTGTTTCGAACCGGTTTAATGCTCATGAAGTTTGTGCCATTTCTACATCCTGGGCGTTCGCCAATTCTGTTTCGCTCCGGGATGTTATGAAAGCGGCTTACTGGAGGAATGCTTCTACCTTCTCCTCCTTTTATCTCTGCCACCTACAGCAGCAATCTGAGCACCTTTATTCTTTAGGCCCTCTCATTGCTGCTCAGGCTGTTGTGCACCCTCGTTAAATTTGTATTTATTGGGTTTGTGCTTTCGCTCAGCCTTGTTCTTTTCAGGTGCCTTCTCTCTATCTTCATTACAGGTTTCACTATTGTTCTCTGCCCTTCTTGCTTTTCTTTCTGCTGCTCTTGTTGGTATTGGTTATGTGTTTCACCTCCTCCTATTTTTTATTCAGCCAATTGTAAACAATTGTGAGTAGGTTGAAAAGAAATTAAAATTTTTTAGTAAATTTTGTTTCTTAACATACCAACCACAATTGTTTACCGGAGGCCCACCCTCCTTGGGGATATCTTTGATATCGATGCCTCCCCGCTAAATCACAAACTTCTCGTTGGCGGAAATACAGAATTGACATCACTGTTGTTGCACATGCGCTCAGTAAACACAGGCGTGCAGAGAGAGTACCTGTAATTTCGAGCGCTGGTCTCGCTCGACCCGTTTTCAGTCTTTTTCGTGCTTTTGCACTCTATTACTTGTCCAACTTGTTTGGAAAGGTCTCTTAAAAGCTTGAGTTAGTTCCAAAGTAGGGCTTGCACTTACGTTACAGCCAATTGTAAACAATTGTGCTAGGTATGTTAAGAAACAAAATTTACTAAAAAATTTTATTTTAATTTTTTTTGTTTTTTCAGGTGATCCAACTGCTGCTATGGAAGCCATAGCAAAAATAGCAGCCGAGCCATTTATAGTAGGAAGTTTGGAAAATCAGCATATTGTTGAACATCCTGCTGGTCACATGACATTGAAAAAATTGATAATGAATGACAGAGAAAGGATTAAAATGGGTCACAAAGGTATTATACTTCAAAAATAATTCTAACTCACTTATTTATTATTATGCCCCCGAAAAATTTTCGAGGCAGTATATAGTCGAGGTTTCCGTCCGTCCATCTGTACGTCTGTCCATCCATACAAACATTTTGTATTATAACTCGAGCATCAGTTGTCGGATTTTTTAATGTTCTTTGGTATGGTGATGCGGCAGCTTGGGGGAACGGATGCCCTCATACCTAACGTTTCGTCCATTCATGTTTGGTAGAGTTATTGCCTCTGTTTGTTTTTGGCCTCTATTTCTGACTAAGGTAAATTGTACCATAGCCTATAGGGCAAAGTGCTGCCCAATTTTTTTTTAGTTCATTATTTTTCTGCGGCCCATTGCTTGCAGGGGTGGTTGCATGACATTTTAACCTCTACATATCAATATATCCATATAAATATGGATGACACAAGAATTATATTGATTTTGATTCCAGACCATTTAAAATTGTATCACCGCACCAATCGATTTCAAATTTTATTTCCTTATTACTAATGTCAAAATACAGGTCAAGTTCGATTTGGAGGTTTACTCCGACCATTTTTGCAAGAGTTATGCCTCTTTTTTTAATTAAAAAATCACAAATTTCCCAATTTCAACTTTATTCTTAATGTCCAGTGCCTGTAGAGGTAGTTTTTAGTCCACTATATCTGTACTGCCCAGTGCTTGCAGGGGAGGTTGCTCTACATATCAATATAACCATATAAATATGAATGCCAATTTCAGCTTTATTTTTACTGGCCAGTGCCTGTGGGGGAAGTGCTGCCCTTTTTTTTTTAGTCTACTATTCCTGTGCTGCCCAGTGCTTGGTGAGGAGGTTGCATGTCATTTTAATCTACTACATATCGATATAACCATATAAATATGGATGCCAATTTCAGCTTTATTCTTAATGGCCAGTGTCTAAAAGGGGAAGTGCTGCCCAATTTTTTTTTTTTTTTAGTCCATTATCCCAATTTTTTCTAGTCCACTATTTCTGTACTGCCCAGTGTTTGCAGGGCAGGTTTTCATGTCATTTTAACCTACTACATATCAATATATTCATATAAATATGGATGACACAAGAATCAAAGAGTTTTTTAATTCCGTTCATTCAAAGTTGTTTGGATGAACCAATTCTCTTCAAACAATCAAAAGTTATTTATTTACATGCAAGTCCAACTTTGCTACCTTCGGGGGCATCATCTTGTTCTACTGTTTTCTATTATTAATGTAAAAGGTTGTGAAAATCATTCTTTATCTTGCATCCATTGTGCTTTTTAGAGGTTTCATTACTAATTTTGCTCATCAACAAACATCAGTTGCAGATGATAATTGCAAAAATAATTCTTAAAGAGCCAAACATTTTAGTTTTTGACCCCATAACATTGCTTATTATCCGTCATTGAATTAAGTTCAGCAAGGAGTCAACATGTTTTTGAAGCAAAAATTAGAAAAAAGGAAATAATTAAACTTTGATTGTGGATAGCACTACCCATTTTTATATGCCTGTTTGAAAAATGGTTGTTATGATGTAATCAGTCTGTTAACATTTTTGGTTTCTGACTGATAACTCCAGTTGGGATCATTTGATCTCAACCAAATTTGGTATGTGTATTACCCAGCTAGTAATAAAGGTCAAGTTCGAATATGAGTTCCGTCCAATTATTTTTACATGAGTTATGGCCCTTTTTCAGCAAAGAATTCGACCGTGTAATAACATTTTTGGTTTCTGACTGATAATGCCAGTTTGGATTATTTGATCTCAACCAAAGTTGTTGTATATTGTGTATTACCGAGCTAGTAATACAGACCAAGTTCAAATATGAATTTCCTCCAATCATTTTAACTTTTAATTTTTCAAGAAATTTTCAGCAACTTTGATTTTCGCCCAAAATAAAATATGCTGATGGCATGGGTATATTTTTACACTATAAACCAATGGCCCAGTCTAGCTGGTGCTTAACTCAAAGTTATTAAAGGCAAAACACACATTTTTGAACCCCTCCCACTCCCCAAAATTTGCTTGCAAAACCGAAAATTAAAAGTCCTATCTGGCCCTCCATACATTTACTCTCCGCGCATGCGCAGATGTCAGGAATTGGTGCCAACATCATTCTTTGTTTGGCCCTAAAAGTCATCAACAATGAAATGACATCTGTGCTTTAAAATCTCCTTTTTTGAGGATGTCAGACACAAATCAAAGCAAGAATTTGTGGATACAAGGCTGTTATTGGATGGATGAAGGAAGTGTTCAACAGTGGTTTTGGACATTCAGGGCTGTAACTTTATAATATTTATAAATATTTATAAAATTATTTTATGTTTCCCAATTTTGGGACATATGCCTGACGTCATCATTTTTAAAAATGACTATTCCACTGTGTGTTAAGTATTTCTTCCCTATCCTTCCATGAACCCTTCCTGTTAAACTCTTAAGCTTTTTTGGCTATTTTTTATTGAAATTTTTTATTAATTTTCTTGGAAGTTTAACATTTATTACAGAATGTTATTCCGTTTCTTCCCCAGGGTTACATCCTCACCCTAGGGGTGTTAGGCTGTTTAGTCTTGCATCTTCTATCCAGTGTATCGTTTTTTCTTCGTATGAAGATCTAGCTTTGGATTTGATAGCATTTCAATTGGTTCTGATTTTGGGCCTTTTTGTGTGCCGGATGTCTTGTTTACATAGACGTTGTTTACATTATCAGTGTCCTCATATTTAGGTACTTTCTTAGATTCTGTTACTGTAATATATAATAGAATACATGGATTATTATTCTGGTAGTGTAGCTCAAAACATTTTGGATTTTGTACACACTTAGGCTCTATCGGGATGCCCTTGGGCTCTTCATGTTCCTTTTGAAAAAAAAATTTTTGTTTACAAAAATATTTTGAATTTAATTATGATTGCTATTATTCATGTATCTAAGTTATATAGATATTGTTGTGGAGTTTGGACGACTCATATCGACTTTAGTTGATACACTCCTGTGGCCTCTTGTCATTCTTGTGTTGCACTGGGATGACTGATGTTGGAGTCGGGTGTCGCGGTACATTGTTGGCGGTGAGGTTCTGAGGATTAGAGCCTCTTACCACGTTTTAATTCATTCTATCAGTTTCTATTTCAGAAGAACATGAACATGGTTATGATATTCTGACACCCATCCAAGTGTGCTACCATCGTCGCGCTCCGTGGAGCATATAGAGCTAGCTGCAGTGCTCATTATTGCAAGAGTTAGGGCCTTTGGGTAAAGGTTTTTATCTCTTGCAAGCAGCTAGCTCGACCGGTGAAGCAGTACTCTGTCTGTGGGTGCCGGGTAAGTCAGTTGCGGTCTAAGAGGTCTAAGAGGCAGGTCATACAGATGATGGTTTAGACCTCGATTGCTGGCCAGTTGTCGGAAGGTTATCAAGCTCTGCAAAAAACTGGATAACAATCACGGAAGATCAGTGGGTGAGAAGTGTAGTCTCGTACGGCTTACATCTATCATTCCGAGTAAAACCACACTAACAAGTTGTCCACATTGGACAAATCTTCCATTAAATTCTTGCATAAGAGAGTTTCTCCAACCGGAGGTATGATCTCTCTTATCAAAGGAAGCAATTCAGGTCATCGAGAATCAGGATTCTCAAGATTTTTACAGTCACCTATTCCTCGTACCAAGCCAGACGGCTCGTTCCGACCGGTAATAGACTTCAACTGGATAACAAGTTTAGCAATGTCTGGGGTCAGATGTTGTTTTGAGAATCTTGCACAAGCCGGAGCATATGTCCGCCCTCCACTCGGGACGCTCTGTTTAGTCTGCAGCCGGGGTCGGCTCCAGTTACGGCTTCCTCCGCTACATTATTTAAGCACACACGACCGCATCCTAGCTACCCGATTTCAGACCATCCGGTAGCCTGGGAGACGAGGCCTTGATCATCGGGACGCTCGGAGAAAGGATCTGTTTCCGACACACCGTCCCAGGAGCAGCATGTGGCTAAGGAACGGAAATCCGCTGCTCCTCAGGCCTCGATGATGGACTTGCTGTCACCAATTGTGCAGCTAATCGCAGCATCCCAGCAAGTGCAGATGCAGCTTCCCTCAGACTCAGAATCTGAGCTGTCGGACGGTGCTGGGTCGGTCCAGTCGTCTGTTCGCACAGATGCAACGACCGGGATTCGTAACTGATTCTCTTGGATGGTGAAAGGGATAAGGAAGAGGATTACCCTTCCCTTTCGGAACAGTACATGGTTGCGTTGGCTTTCTTCCATTTTCCTACCCTGCTTTTGTTCCGCTGAATCAGAATGCTGCGACGACAAGAAAGAAACCTCTGGTGTCATTAGGCGCAGACTTTATCCAGTTTATCCGGACAAAGGAGGAAGTCCTTTCTTTTCCTGTTCAGTTTATGCAGTGTTGCAAGCCTTCAGCTATATAGATGACGCTGTATTTATCCTCTTGAGTGCAAGAAAGAAGGCAGTTTCTTTATCATCATCTTGCGTTTACATACCATTTTTTGGACCACGGTCATTTAAAAACAGTCAGGAAAGGTGTTCAGAGAGTTCTTCTGCGTTTGGATCGGCAGGCCAGGGATCTAGAGGTATCCTTTCCTGTATCATTCACTATTCGCTCAGATGCAATTGAGACGGCAATTTCTTCAATAGAGCGAATTTGGACATTATGTCTTACGCAGATCACCTTACAAGAGCAATGGCGCAACGTCTCAAGGGAAAGGAATTTTGAGGGCATTTGTACTTCTCTTAGAGATCTTTCCAGGGCAGTTATGTATACCACGTATAACTCCGCCCTAACAGTGGTTAATCTGGAGTTAAGCAGACGTGATGCTGCCCTTGCTTCGTCATCACTGATAAGATGACAAGGTGAAAAGCTCTCTCCGAGTCGCTCTGGTTTCCAGACATTTTATTTTCGAAGACTAGCTTTCGTTAGTCTATGAACAGGCTACTTAGAAAGCGTCAAATGCTCCTATTTTGAAGTTGGTGTACCAACGACCTGCTTCAGCAGACAAGAGTAAGGAGAGCATTCCAGACAAAAATCTTCAAAAGGAAACTCCTCACGAGGGTACAACAACCCCTCTTATAATTACTCTGGAGGTCGTCAGTATAGCGACTAGGAAATGGGGCGTAGGTCTGATCAGAACTATAGGTCAGACGCCCCTTGGCTGACGAGACAAGGTTTTTCGCAGGGAGGACGTGGTTCCTCCTCCCATAAGCCCCGCAGGTCATACAGATGATGGTTTAGACCTCGATTGTTGGCCAGTTGTCGGAAGGTTATCAAGCTCTGCAAAAAACTGGATAACAATCACGGAAGATCAGTGGGTGAGAAGTGTAGTCTCGTACGGCTTACGTCTATCATTCCGAGTAAAACCACACTAACAAGTTGTCCACATTGGACAAATCTTCCATTAAATTCTTGCATAAGAGAGTTTCTCCTACCGGAGGTCTGATCTCTCTTATCAAAGGAAGCAATTCAGGTCATCGAGAATCAGGATTCTCAAGATTTTTACAGTCACCTGTTCCTCGTACCAAGCCAGACGGCTCGTTCCGACCGGTAATAGACTTCAACTGGATAACAAGTTTATCAAGGCTCTTAAAGTTTATTTATGGAAATCATTCAGTCGGTAAAAGCGAGCATTCGAGTGATCGACTATGTGGCAAGCACAGATCTAAGGATCCGTACTTTCATGTCCTCTTACATCCTAAAAGTACCTGCAGTTCGCCGTACAAGGGAAGGTGTATCAGTTCAGAACAATATGCTTTGGTCTGAATCCAGCCCCATGGACGTTTCACTCGAATGATGAACTCGGTAATGTCTTACTTACGAGCTCATTTGTCTGCGGACTTAACCCCCATTGTCCACATGGGGGCATGATGACGCTGTGTACTAAGGCGTACTGCATGTCGATGGTGCGCATGTCTTCAACCAGTCTAACCCTGCCTGTGCTGCAGTGCAGAGTTACGATGTTGGGGAGTTGGCAGCTGCTCAGTGGTTCTCTCCGGGTACTCCGGCTTCCTCCACCCATAAAGCTGTCACGGTCATGATTAGCCATTGTGCATAAGTATGTGACCTTAAACACCAATAAATAAATAAATAATTTGTCTGCGGTAACGTCAGCTTACTAGGACGACCTTCTACAGGGATATGGCAACAGAATTATTCTTCAGAACAATGTTCAGAGTCTGCTTCTATTACTCCGATGTCACGGTTTCATCGTAAACGAGAAAATGTCGGATCTAGCACCGTACAAGTCGTCTGTTCACTGGGGATTGAGCTTTGAGACTCACAACAATCTGGTTCGCCTGCCGTTACCCAGAGCGAAATTAATCAGTTGTTATGCTCGCTTGTGTCGACACTCGGACGCATTAATAGTGAGGGAATTCATGTAACTGTTGGAGCTGTGCGGAGCAGCTGTGGATCTCATTTCGATGGGCCGTCTTCGCGCATATCCCCTCCAGATATTATTGACCTACTCCTTGAGTGTGAAGATGCTTTCGCTTGAACCAGTATTATTTTAACGGACCTAGTAAAACAAGGGTTCAAATTGGGCAGATATTCAGTGGTTAACTCAGGGCGTTACGCTGCAACTGTCGGATCCGGCTTTCATGATTATGATGGATGTGAGTGAAACGGGTTGGGGCACGACCCTAAATCCCGCAGCCTTGAGGTGTCAGGGTCTTTGGGACCCTTGGTTCCAGGAGAAACACATAAACATCAATGAGATGATGTTAATTAACTGGCGCTACAACATTGGATTCACATAATAAAGGACATCCATGTTCAATTTGGTCAGACAACTCGACAGTAGTAGTGTACATTGGGAACCAGGGTGGCACCCATTCATTTCTGTTATGCAAATTAATGGGAGAAAATTTTCCTAATACATCATGAATCTTCATGTTCATCTTTTTATCCGTCATATACCGGGTCGTCTGAACTTACTAGCAGACTCCCTCTCTCAGAAAGGTCGCCTGTTGCAATTGGAATGGACACTCAACAAGCGAGTATTTGGACATTTTTTGCTACCAGAGGGATCGCCCCATTATTAATCCGTTTGCGACGCACCAGAACAATCAGTTACTTTCGTTTGTGTTGCCATGCCCAGACCATTGAGCACATGCAGTAGACGCTCTGCCGATCTCATGGGGATGGATGATAGGATACGCATATCCTCCAATTCATTTGATTCAGTAGATTATGTTTAAGATCAAACAGTCTCGTTGTGAATCCTACCAGTAGCACCACTGTCGTTACAGAAACCTTGGATCAGTCTTCTCAAGTGTCTGTTATGGGACGTTCCCCAGAAGCTTTCTCCACGAGAGGACCTTCTCTATCGGGGAAGTTTTTGTTCTTCACATTCTTCTCCACCCATAGTGGCATAATGGAGTCGGTTAGACGTGAGGGAACCATTGCGGTTCCTATATTATGACTAACACAAGAACGATTATGACTTCGAATCCACCCCCACACACATACCACCAATGTGTTTAGAGGCGTTTACTGGGCAAGACGTAATTTTCTTCGTGCAAGCCTCGTATAAGTTTAAATACAAACATGCATTTCTTCACTTCTCAATTGGCAGCTGGGTCGTGTTCTGTGGCGACCTCATGGGCACATCCAATTCAGTTGGATTGGTTTCCTGTGATTATTCGTCTATATGTCATATATGTGCGCATATTTTCTTTGTCTCAAATTTCAGAAATTTTCACTGGGGAAACTCCCCCTCCTCTCCATCGAGACGGGGTGCCTCCCTCTTATGCTCACTTCCATCTCACCGCTACATGGCTTGGATGATGCTGCACATCCTATTCTCCCCAACATCGTAACTCCGCACTGCAGCACAGGCAGGGTTAGATTGGTTGAAGACATGCGTACCATCGACGTGCAGTACGCCTTAATACACGGCGTCATCGTGCCCCCACGCAGGCAATGGAAATGAAGTGTCTTGCCCAAGGACACTACGCGGTTGCCGCTGGTGGGATTCGAACCGAGGACCTCTCGGCTTGCAGCCTGCACCTCTACCTACTGAGCCACCGCGCCCCCAAGAAGTCAGTGAATAACCAACCACAAAATTCAGAAATGGAGAAGAATGGATTTTTGTAATTACTTTGTAGTTGTTCTTTTTTTATGAAGTTTTTGTAACAAATTGAAATGGACTGTTATAAAAATTATTAAAATAAATTAGTGTTGAAAATCTTCATTGAAGATTTTCAACACAAATTTATTTTTATAATCCTATCTGTCACATTTCAGGTATGTATGAAATTGTTTATTCAGCAATAATTCTAATCTTTTCACAGGGGTCTTATAAACACATCTCAATCTTCATTGAGTTTGTAACTGAATAGTAACTGAAACCCAATTAAGAGCTTTTAATTCTTTTCATTATGTTAGTATAACCACAATGTATTTTCCAATTTCAGAACAGGTAAAAAGTTTTTGTCATGGTTTCAGCCTTCAAAGGGGCAGTCTCTCAAGACAAGTTGGTACCAGGTCACAGTGGTCTCTCAAGACAGGTAGTCTCCCATAGCAGGTCCATTATAGAGTAAAACCAATCGGTGCCTGGCAGATGTGGTCTCTCAAGACAGGTTGTCTCTCAAGACAGGTTTTACTATAACTGAGAGAGAATTCCGTGTGATCTGTACTGACCTTGTATATTTGTATATTCTTGGTTAACTAGCATACGATTATTGGGGTCTGTCGGTGGCCAAGTGGTGTGCGTGGTTCTTGGTTTACTAGCATACAATTATTGGGATCTGTTGGTGGCCGAGTGGTGTGCATGGTTCTTGGTTTACTAGCATACAATTATTGGGGTCTGTCGGTGGCCGAGTGGTGTGCATGGTTCTTGGTTTACTAGCCTACAATTATTGGGGTCTGTCGGTGGCTGAGTGGTGTGCGTGGTTCAGTGTAGTTTTACTAGGCGGTTGGTGCCGAAGGAAACTCTCTTGGTGTGGGTTCGAACCCCCATTATGCCATTGTATCCCTTTAAGTGTGATATTTATCAATTCACATTGTTCTTTTATCTTTCAGTACTCTTTGCCAAAGTATTATTACAGACCTTGCCTGAAGGGAGATTAAAGTCATGGGCTGCATGTAATAGAGGCTGTTTTACACTTGTTTCGTAAGTTTCAGTCAAAACACCAAAATTTCAAGCTGCAAATATTATCCATGATGCAACTAAGAATTTAATTAATTCAATCTCGTTTAACCCTTTACCCAACGAATCGGCCACATCCACCTGCGTAATATGCAAATTCGGCAGCTGAAAAAATAAAATATTTCAAAAAATTTCAACAAAACCATTTGTGTCCCTTCTTTAGAATGAGCTCATCAAGCTCGTTCCAATGAGGGGTCACATGATATGGTTTCGTTGAAATTTTTTGGAAAACTTAAAAAAAAATGATATTTAAAATGATAAATTTTGATATCGTCTACGTTGGGTAAAGGGTTAACAAAGCTCAGGGAGTTCTGTCAAACAAGATTGAATGGGATTAATTTTCTTGTTGCATTATGGAAAAAATTTGCTACTTGAAGCATTGACATTTCAACATCAGTGTACTGAGAGATATGTGTAATATTAAGGAAAAGATTTTGGTGAATATAATGAAGAAATTACACAGGTACTAATAGATTGATGATGATACATACATAGGGTGAGCTATAATTACATTTATTACATACCTGTTTTATGTAATCCCATCTTCAACAACACTAAACCATGCAGAAAATGAAAATCTGTTCCACGCATATGTGCGGAACGGAAATTGTTAACGGACTACTTTCCCTGTGGGAACCCCGGGAGGTGAAGCAGTGCCTGTTCACTGCAGTAAACAGGCTCTGTTTTACTGGTAAAATAGGACCCAGTCACCAATGCTTGGGAGGTGCAAACCCTCTCTAAAATTGGCAACATGGCTTATTAATACTCACCTCTGGTCTTGAATTGATACTCATGTTGTGGTCATGATTAGCCATTGTGCAAAAATATGTGACCTTAAACACCAGTAAATAAATATAAATAAATAACGGACTACTTTTAAATAAAAGCAAAATTTCACTGGAGTTTTCTACAAATCGTGCAACGCAATTACAGTTCGAATCTCTTGCAATAACAATTCCCGTCGCGAATTTGGTTGGCGATAAAATGTGTTCTTTTTGTTGATAGTTGTCAAATGAATTGCTGAGTGTCATAATAATATTTTTTTATAGATGTGAAGGCATGTAATAAACATAGAACGACACGTGTGTGTGAATGAGTCAATCGATATGGCACTTGTGCCATCACAGAAGGATAAAACTCGAGGTCTGTGGCCTCTCGGTCTATCTTTCCAGGCTGGCACTTGTGCCATATCGATTAACCCATTCACACACGTGTGTCGTTCTGTGTATGAGCTGTACAGTCTTGTCCTTTCTGACACCAATAAGTTTACCACACACACAAGAGAATCTTCACTTGTTATTCCATATTGAATATGGGAATAGTTCTGCATAACTGAATGCATTGGTGTCCTTGTGAAATTTAGAAAGAAAAATATTAGGGTCCTGCAGATCATATATATTTTTATACTGTACCAATGACCCAGACTTAGCTGGTGCTAACTCCAACAAAACCAGGGCCAAACACAAATTTTGCCCCCCAATCCCCAAAATTTGCATCCAAAACAAAAAGAAATCATGTCCTAAAGGACCTCCATACTATGCCTCTACTGCGCATGCGCAGTGACGCTGTCGTCCCGAAATTGGCGCCAATTATCATTCTCTGTTTGGCCCTTCATCAGTCAACATCTCACTGATCTTTGTGCTTGTAAATCTCAGTTTAAAGGATGCCAGACACGTAATTTTTGGAGAAAATGTGATTCTAAGGAGGATAGAAGGAGGAGAGGAAAAAGAAGTGGCAAAAAATAATCAGGGCGTTACTTAAAATTTTTTGATGAAATTATGTTAAGTTGCCTATTTTCGAGGCATGGGCCTCTTGTTGTCATTCTTGCTAATTGTTGCACTGCTTATTCAGTGTTTCCTCTCCCCTAGCCTTCTAAAGTCCCCCCTGGCAATTCTCCCATGCTTTTGGCATATTTTTGAGAAATTTCATTTCTAAAATTTCCTGGGAGAGTTGCTTGGTTACAGAATGTTTTCTGTTATTTTCCCCATAGTTACGTTTTCACCCATGGGTGTATAACGTTTGTGTTCTGCATCTTCCATCTGATGTTCTACAGATTCTCCCCTGGGAGTCTCTGTTTTGCATCAGATAGAGTGTAATTGATGACTGATTCCGGGCCAGTTTTTTCAGTGCCTGGAGTCATGTTTTCTAGTGTGTTTACACTGTTTGTTTTCATTGGCAACAGCCTTTTTTGAGGGGGGCTGTTTGCCTTTGTGGTAGTTTATCTCATTATAAGATACATTTATATTATCCGAAAGTGTCTCATTAATTATTTTATATAAATTTAAAATTTTTGACCACACTTTGCCATCGGATCCATCGGGGCTCAACGTTACTTTTCAGCAACTTGGGCTTCTCTGAAAAAATATTTTTTCAAAATTATTTTGTTTTGCAATTGTTTTTTCATTTATTAATGGATCATGTTATTATGTATCTTTGTGTCAGGGGTTTTTGCGAGTAACTAGGACTTATTGTTGTTCTTTCACAATGAAGGGACATTGTTCAAATTGTAATAGGAAGAAATCTTCCTCTGACTTTCATGATCATTGTATTAATTGTAGTCAGTGTTCTCGCATTAATCCCTGTCCTATATGTGAACATTGGGATGAGAAACATTGGAAACGTGTGTCACGATATGTTGTTTCTGGAGAAAGAGCGATGCCGGCTCTTTCTCCACAAGGTCACTCTACTCTCTCAGTTTCTATTTCAGAGGAACCAGAACAGGGTGATGTTTCCATGTTATCTTCTTCAAGTGTGCGTCCGTCGTCACAAATGAATTCAGAGCTAGCGGCAAAAGTGCTCATGGAGATTAGACAAATGTCGTCCGCTAGCTCGCCCGGTGTAGCGTCCATTCACCGAATGGTTCGGCAGCCGGGTTCGTCCGATGCGGTCCAAGAGGAAATTTTGGGTGATGCGAGCACTATAAACATAATAGATGCACACCCAGTGACGGCGGATAGTAAGCGAGAACGGAGGAAGCCTTTTAGTCCGGTTCCTAGCTCGTCCAGGTCCAGCCGGGCCGCGAGCGAGAGAGGTCCCTCTCTCGTACAACAACATCTGGGACCAGATGTTGTGGTACAAAATGTGTCTTTAGCGGAGCATACGTCCGTCGCTCGGGACGCTCCGTTGTATAAGCAGTCCGCAGAGACTGTTAAGGCTTCCTCTTCTCGTCAGCGCACACGACCGCACCTTGGCTGCGTGACCGCCGATATTTTACCAGCTTCGCCGATGAAGGATTCTTCGGCGACCAGGTCACACCATCCGGCAGCCAGGGATTCGAGACCGATGGGCTCCGGACGTTCGCATAGGAAAAGTATGCGGGAGCCATCTGATGCGGAGCTGCCCTCGGCGAAGCAGCGAAAGACTGCGCCTCCGCAGGTCTCGACGTCGGACATTCTTGTGCAGATAGCACAGCTTATCGCAGCATCCCAGCAGCCGACAGAAACGGTGTCGGATCGAGAATTATCCGACGGCGCTGGGTCGGTACGCTCCGCCGAAGCATCGGGGGCGGACGACCGGGAACATCGGGAGGTCCGACCGGATGGTGAAAGGGATACGGATGACTTGGAGCTATCCCTTTCGGAACAACATAAAGCTGCCGTGGACTTCATCTGGCACTTTCTCCCTCAAGTTGTTCCGTCGGGCCAGACTGCTGCGCTTCCGGACAAGAGAATTATAGCGTCATTAGACTCTGAATTTTTTGAGCGGTTCAGGGACATCGCTCCCGAGTTTCCGTCGCAGTCCAATAATGTTGCTAGAACATTTGAATTATTGAACGACGCTATATTTAAACTTGCTTCCAGGACGGGGAAAGCAGGTTTCTTGTCCGCTAATACTCTCAACCTGCCTTTCATTAATGCAAGGAATAAATTCGATACGGCAGGACAGGGTATACCGAGAGTTCCTCTGCGTATGGACGACGAGGCGGAAGACTTAGAGCTATCATTACCGTCGTCAGCTTCTATTCCAACCGCGGTGTTGGAAACAGCTATTGCGTCTAACAGAGCCAATTTAGATGCCTTATCTTACGCAGATCACCTTACTAAGGCGTTATCACTGCGCCTTCAAGGGGAAGAGTTTCAGGATATACAATCCTCTTTAAGACTTCTTTCAAGGGCAGTAGCTTATTCCACGTGTAACTCCGCCCTTTCAGTGGCAAATCTGGAGTTGGTTAGACGTGACGCAGCCCTAGCTACATCCACACTAGTGGATTCTAAGGTGAAGAACTCTCTTAGAGTCGCTTCGGTCTCAGGAGAACTTCTCTTTGACGGCAAGCTTTCCGCTATTTATGATAAAATTAAAAAGAAAGCTAATGATTCTCTGTTGTTCAGATCGGCTCCTAAAAAGTCGGATACAGCAGACACGAATAAGACAGGCACTTCTGGGTCTAATGCGCCCAAGAGAGGTTCCTATAGAGGTTCCGGTGCGTCCTCTTGGTCTTATTCGAGAGACCGTCAGGATAGCGACTCTCGTTCGGGACGTCCTTCAGGCCGGGATAATCAGTCGGACGCCCCGAGGTCGACGAGGCGAGGTGCGGGTCGTGGAAGACGTGGTTTCTCCTACCGCAGGCCTCGCAGGTCCAGGAGATGATGGCTTAAACCTCTATCGCGTTCCGGTTGGCGGAAGGTTGTCGAGTTTTTCACAAGAGTGGGCGTCGATTACGGATGACCCTTGGGTGAGAGGAGTGACTTCGGAAGGTCTAAAGATATCCTTCAAACGAAAGCCTCCATTAACTCGAAGTCCAAAGTGGACTCATCTTCCGTCAAATCCACAGAAAAGAGACGCTCTGTTATCAGAGGTGCAGTCTCTTTTAATGAAGAACGCGGTAGAGGTCGTAGAAAACCAGGAATCTCTGGGATTCTACAGCCATCTGTTTCTGGTTCCGAAACCAGACGGCTCGTTCCGTCCAGTCATAGATTTGAGCTGGATAAACAAGCTGATCGTCGCTCCGAAGTTTTATATGGAGACGATTCGATCGGTCAGAGCGAGTATTCGGGTGAACGATTATGCAACGAGCATAGATCTCAAAGATGCGTACTTTCACGTCATGGTACATCCGACATTCCGAAAGTATCTACGCTTCGCAGTCCTAGGAGTGGTGTATCAATTCCGGGCGATGTGCTTCGGATTGAATCTAGCACCCTGGGCTTTCACTCGGGTAATGAACTCGGTAATGATCTACTTCCGAGCTCATTCGTCTGCGGTAACGTCGGCCTACCTGGACGACATTCTTCAGAGGTATGGCAACGAGTTAACGCTTCAGAACGAGGTTCAGAATCTTCTTCTATTGCTCCGACGTCTCGGTTTTATAGTAAGCGAGGAGAAGTCGGATCTGGTGCCGTCCAAGTCATTCACTCATCTGGGAATGAGCTTCGAGACGCACAACAGTCTCGTTCGTCTGCCGTTAACCAGAGCGAAATTAGTCAGTTGTTACGCTCGCTATTGTCTGCACGCAGACAAAGTCACGGCGAGAGAATTTATGAGACTGATAGGTCTGTGCGGAGCCGCCGCGGATCTCATTCCGATGGGGCGGCTACGCACACGTCCTCTTCAAATTTTCCTGACTCAGAATTGGAGTGTGAAAATTCATTCGCTCGATGTAGACGTTCTCTTGTCAGATCAAGTGAAACAAGAGATTCAGACTTGGGCAAACATTCAGTGGTTAACTCAAGGAGTTCCGCTGCAGTTGCCGGATCCGAGTTTTACCGTTATGACGGATGCAAGTCAAACAGGTTGGGGTGCATCATTAATCCCAACGGATTCGAGATGCCAGGGTCTTTGGGATCCGCAATTCCTGTGCAAGCACATAAACATCAAGGAAATGATGTCAATTTGGCTTGCGTTACGTCACTGGATGGACATTATTCACGATGCTCATGTCCAAATCCTATCCGACAATACGACAGTAGTGGCGTATATACGGAATCAGGGAGGCACTCATTCAGTTCCGTTGTTCAATCTAACGGAAAGAATCCTTCTGTTTGCGTTAGAACATCACGTTCTTCTTTCGGTCCGTCACATACCGGGTCGTCTGAATGTGCTAGCAGACTCCCTTTCACGAAAGGGTCGCTTGTTGCCGTCGGAGTGGACTCTCAACAAACAAGTATTCAATCAGATTTGCTACCAATGGGAACGGCCAATGATAGACTTATTTGCGACACATCTCAACAATCGGTTGCAGACGTATGTGTCTCCCTGTCCGGATCCAAGAGCATTTGCAGTAGACGCTCTGTCGATCCCTTGGGACGGAATGATAGGATATGCGTATCCTCCAGCGCTGTTAATTCAACAAGTATTGCTAAAGATAAAACAATCTCAATGTTGGTAGCATCTCTGTCGCCACAGAGACCGTGGATAAATCTACTCAGGTGTCTGTTGTGGGACCTACCGCGGAAGCTTCCTCCACGAGAGGATCTTCTTTCGCAGGGGAAATCGCGCCAACTCCATCACAACCCGCAAGGTCTCAACCTTCACGTTTTTCCGTTGTGCGGTCCTTCTTGCATGGCAAGCACTTTACAGGTCGAGCAGTGGACGCGATTTCTAACTGTAGGAGGACCTCCTCTTCGCTAAACTATGCGGCTAAGTGGAAGGTTTTTCGTCGTTGGTGTAGGGATCATTCTGTAGATATATTTGATCCCTCTATACCAGACATTGCAAACTTTCTAGTATACTTGTTTGACGAAATCAAACTGCAGCCTGTTACTATAAAGGGTTATAGATCTATGTTATCTGATACCTATGCACATCATGATAGTTTACAAATTGGATCTAATGTCTCTTTATCGAAGTTGGTTAGAAACTTTTCGATAAATAGACCCAGAACTCTTAGATTAATTCCTAAGTGGAATTTAGCTTGGGTTCTCCTTAAATTGAAGGAAAAGCCATTTGATCCTCTTGGGACAGTAGATTTCAAATTCTTATCTTATAAGACAGCTTTTCTCTTAGCTTTCTCTTCTGCCAGAAGAGTCAGTGAGCTTCATGCACTATCGGTGGATGATTCTCATTATCGTAGTGTTGGGAACACTATCACCTTCACTACTAATGTGGGTTTTTTAGCTAAGAATCAGGCTCCTAATAAATATCCGGAACCTATTGTTATTAAGGCTCTTCCGTCTTCAGACGGGCGTAGGCCTTTACTCTGTCCTGTTAGAGCACTACGTATCTATAAACAGAGATCTCAGTTTATCAGAAAGGGACGGAATCGTTTCTTTCTGTCTTTGATGCCTAATAGAAAGGACATTTCAGTCCATTCTATTGCTAGATGGATTCAGTTAACTATCCGTACTGCTTATGAAGATTTATCTTCTTCTCAGCAGTCTGTGCTTAAGATTTCTGCTCATGAAGTAAGAGCTCTTTCTACTTCCTGGGCTTATGCTAATAGTGTTGCTATTACAGATTTAATGAAGGCTGCTTATTGGTCTCAGCCATCCACATTTACGAATTTTTATCTCAGAAATATTGAGTCCATTTCTGGAGACCTGCATTGTTTAGGTCCGTTATCTGTTGCTCAGAATGTCGTCCACTAAACAGTTGCAACTATAGTTATGCAGGCTTTCTGTTCCGTCAGTGACTCCGTCCGGCTGCCCTCTTCGCTCTGGGCTATTTGACCCAGGGCAAGGGGAAGGGGGGGGGGGCGGGTGTTCCCTTAGGTCACCTGCTTTATAGTGAAAAGCAAGGGAATGCCTCCTCCAAGTCAGTATTTCTGAGTCGCTTCCGGGATGGTTTTAAAGTGTAATATTAATGTTTAAATTCATTCATGTCTTATTTTTAAAGTGTAGCTCGGTGTGAAGCATTTGTATATGTCAAGTGTCAAACGGGCTTTAATATACAATACTCGGACACTTTTAAATGATTATAAAGAGTCTCAATTCTCTGGACTACTTTATTTATTGGCTTGCTTTAAAAATAATTAGTATAAGGGTTATACTGGATGTTAATAGAGAACATGAATGTTATTGTGCTCAATTATTAAGGGTAGTGTATCTTTCTAATTTAATATTAAATAAGAAAGATACATGTAAAGCCTAATACTCCTTTTCTCCTTAAGGGGTTACCTCTTTACTATATAGTTGAGCTTATTGGATTTTCCTCTATGTCCTAGGCCCTCCAGCCTGTTTACTATTCAGCTAAGTCAGGGTCATTGGTACAGTATAAAAATGTTAAAAAATTTATAGTAATTTATATATTTTTTATACTTACCAATGACCCAGACGGGGATGGCCCTCCCTGGAGTTGGGAACTCTTGCCTCCCCGCTGAGTACATAGCGCTGACCAGGTACTGCCAGTAAGAATGATAATTGGCGCCAATTTCGGGACGACTGCGTCACTGCGCATGCGCAGTAGAGGCGTAGTATGGAGGTCCTTTAGGACATGATTTCTTTTTGTTTTGGATGCAAATTTTGGGGATTGGGGGGCAAAATTTGTGTTTGGCCCTGGTTTTGTTGGAGTTAGCACCAGCTAAGTCTGGGTCATTGGTAAGTATAAAAAATATATAAATTACTATAAATTTTTTAACTTTTTATTCGAATTGATTCTCAATTCCAATTGAGTCTATTATTCAAAATCAAATTGAACCTCAAATCGAATACAAATCAAATCTTTTAGTCCCAACTGATAAAATATTCTAACTAGGTTATGCCTTATATTGCTTTCTCCATAGAGGTTTCAAGATAGCAGTCTATAGAATTCTGAAGTGTCATTGTCGTCACTTCGGGAAATCAAGTTTGGTGAGTTTTCTAAACACGTTTCCTTAACCCTTCACTACGGTCCTGCGAATCACATATTTTCGATTTGAATCGAATCTCGACTTGAATCCAATCTAATATTAGAAATCGAATCGAATACAGGCGTCCCGGATGATAAAATATTCCAACTACATCATCAAGGCATGCCTTTGTCGAAAGCATGCCTTGATGATGTAGTCGGAATATCACCCAGTAAGGATTTTTGTTCAAAAACAGAAATGGGTGGGAGAATTCTGTACTGAGCACTGCACGGGTCCGGCCGCTAGTAACCGTGAGCTCATCGTCGCTATTGCTTGGGAACTTTAAATTTGCTTTCAGCAGTGGTAGTGACTAGTGAAACTGGAATTAGCAAGGATGGTGGCATGAGTACAGATACTTTTTTATGTCTATATAACAGAAATTACACTCGCTTTTTATTTTCAACATTATTTATGTATAATTTCCATCTCAGCTATACGTTTTGTGAGATGACTGACATGACTGATACCAAGTGAAATTCCAGTGAAAAGATTTGAAAGAAAACAAATCAGACAGTCGATTTCGAATTAAACCAAATACCAACTTAAAATTCAAAATTGAATCGAATCTCGAACTTTTGCAGGGACTTATAAACAAGCCAGAAAATAAGCAGGCTGACATCTGCAAAATGAGGTTCCCAGAGGGTGAAATTAGAGATGCTACCCTGCACAGCAGGGTAGCATCACTAAATTTACCCTCTGTGAACCTCAATCTGAATCAGGGTCTCCAAACTAAGCAGAAAGAGGTACGCACATAGAGGATAAATTGGCCCGTTGTATGGGATAGCATCATCAAATTCACCCTCTGGGGACCTCATTCTGCAAATGTCAGATTGCTTATTTTCAGGCCTGTTTAAAAATTATTAAATTTTGATAGGTAGAAAAAAAACTAATAATTTGATACAAAATTTAACTTTTTCATGAGTAAAAATCAAAACAAAACAGACAAAACCTTATAATTATCTCCTCTTATCTTAAACTTGTAGAAGACATCACTCATATCTTTTCCTAAATAACGGAATAATTTTATTGATTATATGTTATCTTGAAGAGATAGCGGGAATGTCTGGCCAATACATTTTGATATATGTTGTCATGATAAGATATAGGAGAATATCTCTCCTCCAGAAGTGATACTCATCATACAATAAATTTAGACCAGTACCTCTGCAGATTTTCGGCATTTGGATGTTAGCAATTAAAACATCACAGCACATATAATCCAAAAATAAGTACTGTTTTTAGACTGCAAGGAAATCTTAAGTTTTCATCATCGGCTTTCAACCACTCATGAAAACTTATATTTCATTACAGTCAATCATGTGATAATTCTGATACCTATTAAATAATGGTTAGGCCACACAAAGTAGACCTTCTGTTTCTCAGGCCATTATTTGTAAAATTACATGCAGGCGAGCGGTTTTTTATTTTATTTTTTATTTCAGTAATTACTTCTTTGCCATCAAAAGTTCATGTTCTTGGTTGAAGTTTTAGGCCTCATAATCTACAGAATAGCATGGGTGGTGGTGTATTTCATCCCTTGAGTGCAAGAAGGCTTTGCAATGCTAAAGCATTGCAAAGCCTTCTTGCACTCAAGGGACAAATTCATCAATTTTTTTAACTTGGGTAAAATATCAGACAAAAACCATTTAATTTTAATTTTTTTTAAGTTTAAATTGGTTATAAAAAGAGAGCATGCGGCAGCCAAAAGGACCATGCGGGAGGGCCTGAGAAACAGATTTTTTATTTTTTTAGGCCTTAGTGTCCTATGTCAGTTGCTTCCAAAACTTTGTTCAAAAGCTGTTTCGGTTCCTAGAAATGAGAAATTAACCGAATTTGAATAACTGTTTTTGGGTTGTTTGTTTTCTCCTCTGCATTTAATTAGGTAAGGGGGGGGGGGGGGGGGGGGGCATGGTGGATCATTTGGTAGAGGTGCAGACTGCAAGCCAAGATGTCCTCGGTTCGAATCCCACCTAGGAATCAACGTTGTGTCCTTGGGCAAGACACTTCACCCCCATTGCCCACGTGGGGCTCAGTGACGTTGTGTACTAAGGTGTACTGCACGCCGATGGTGCACCTGTCTTCAGCCAATGCTAACCCTGCTTGTGTGAAGTTAGTATGTTGGGGAGGTGACAGTTGCCAGCCGTTGCCCAGTGGTTCTCTCTGGGTATTCTGACTTCCTCCATCCATAAAACTGTCATGGTCATGATTAGCCATTGTGCAGAAATATGTGACCTTAAACACCAATAAACAAATAAAGAATTAGTAAAGTGTGAATTTATGTTCAGAATATTTTTATACTGTACCAATGACCCAGACATAGCTGGTGCTAACTCTTAAAATATAGGGTCAAACACAAATTTTGCCCCCCAATCCCCAAAATTTGCATCTAAAACCAAAGAAAACATGTCCTGAATGGCCCTCCACACTTCACCTCCACTGCGCATGCGCAGTGTCAAGGACGTTCCGAAATTGGCGCCATTAATCATTCAAAGCTTGGCCCTTCATCTGTTAACATCTGACTGATCTTTGTGCTTGTAAATCTCAGTTTAAATGATGCCAGACACATAAATATTAGTGAAATGGTGATTCTATGGAGGATAGAGAAGGAGGAGAGGAAAAATGTGTGACAGAATGTTATCAGGGCTGTAACTTAAATTTTTTTAATGAAATTATGTTAAGTTACCTATTTTCGAGGCAGCAGCCATTTTGTTGTCATTCTGGTTATTTAGTTACACTGATTTTTTAGTGTTTTCCTCTCTCCCTTTCCTTTAAGTCCCCTCTTGCTATTCTCCCATGCTTTTGGCATAGTTTCTGTAATTATTATTACTAAAAATTCTTGGGAGTTTTAGCTGAATAACAGAATGAATTGTGTTCTTTTCCCCATGTTTACGTCTTCACCTACGGGTGGTTAGGCATTGTGTTCTGCATCTACCATCTGATGTTCTGCAGTTTCTTCCCTGGAAGTCTCTGTTTTGCATCAGATAGTGTATTTTTGGTAACTGATTCCGGGCCTGGGTGCCTGGAGTCTTATTTTAGTGTTTTTACACTCATTGTTTACATTTACAACAGCCCTCTGTGTGAGGGGGGGATTTCTTGAAAATAATATCTTGTTGTTATTTTAATCATAACTAGATACATTATTATTGTTCGTAAGTGTTGAATAAATTGTTTAAAATATTTTTAAAATTTTTGTCCACACTTAGGCTTGGGATCCATTGGGGCTCAACGTTACTTTTCAGAAACTTGGGCTGTTCTGAAAAAATATTTTTTCAAAATATTTTGATTTCAATTATTTTTTCTATATTAATGGATCATATTATTATTATGTATTTTGATTGCCAGGGGTTGGTGCGAGTACCAGGACTTTGTTTTCTTTTCACATTGAAAGGATTTTGATCAATTGTAATAAGAGGAAGTCTTCCTCTGACTTTTATAATCATTCTGTATGTGGTCAGTGTACTCGCATTAACTCCTGTTCTGTATCGTATGATTTTGATGACAACATGGGAAGCGTATGTCACGGTATGTTAGTGGGGAATTGGACACTCCGGTCCTTTCCCCGCAGGGTCACTCTACTTTATCAATTTCTATTTCAGACGATCAAGATTAGGGTGATGTATCTGTGATGTCTTCCAACAGTGTGCCTCCGTCGTCACAATTAATGAAGGGCTAGCGGAAAAGTGCTCATGTAAATACGCCAATTGCCTAAGAGGACCCTAGTAGGTTCGACGGCCTTTGACGTCCGCTAGCTCGCCCGGTGTAGCGTCCATTTTTTTGTCCGTTGCGGTCTAGAAGGAGTTTTGGGGTGATGCGAGCACTATAAATCAACCAAATGCACACCCAGTGACGGCGGATTAGAGGGAGAACGGAGGAAGGCTTTTAGTCCGGTTCATAGCTCGTTCTGGTCCATCCGGACGGCGAGCGAGAGAGGCCCCTCTCTCGTACAACAACATCTGGCCCCAGATGTTGTGGTACAAAATGTTTCGCATTCGGAGCATACGTCCATTGCTCGGGACGCTCCGACATATAGGCAGTCTGGAGTGGACTGTCAATAAGGCTTCCTCATTCTCATGGTAGCGCACACGACCGCTCTTGGCTACGTGACCTCGGATATCCAGTCAGCTTCGCCAGTCAGAGAATCATCGGCGACCAGGTCACACCATCCGGTAGCCAGGGACACGAGGCCTGCAGACTCCGGACGTTCGCATAGGAAAGTGTGCGGGAGTCAACGTGCACGGAGCTTCCGGCGGCAATGCATCGTAAGACCGCTACTGCACAGGCCTCGGGAACGGACGTGCTTTCCTAAATAGCACAGCTTATCGCAGCATCCCAGCATCAACTGAATCTGTCGCATATTTTTTATCCGACAATGCTGGGTCGGGACGCTCCGCGGAAGCGGGTACGGACGTCCGAAAATTTCATCCGGTCCGACGGGATACCGAAAGGGATTCGGAGGATTTCGAGCTATCCCTTTCGGAACAACATATGCTGTTGTGTATGTCATCTGACTTGATCTTCTACAGCTTCTTCGTCGGACCAGAATGCTGCGATGCCGGATAAGAAACTGATAGCGTCGGTGGACTTAGAAATTTTTGGTTCGGTTCAGGGACATCGTCCCTCAGTTCCGACATAGTCCAATAATGTCACACAACTTTTGAATTATTGAACGACGCTATGTATATTATTATTATATGCTTGCTATTACCAAGCATTTCTGGTTTCTTGTTCGCAAAGTTACGGAGATGTCTTTCAAAAGTGTGCCTCTGTCGTCATAGTTAATGAAGAGCTAGCGGCAATAAGTGCTCATGGAATATGTCTATCGCCTAAGAGGTCCCTTGTAGGATCGACGGAGTGACATTCGCTAGCTCACCCGGTGTAGCGAACATTCATCGAATGGTTCGGCTGCCGGGTTCGTCCGTTGCGGTCTAGGAAGGAGATTTGGGTGATGCGAGCACTATAATTACTTCAGTACTCACCCAGTGACGGCGGATTGAGGACAGATCGGAGGAAGCCTGTTAGTCCGGTTCCTGGCTTGTCCAGGTCCGTCCGGGCTGTGAGCGAGAGAGGTCCCTCTCTCGTCCAACAACATAGGGGACCGCATGTTGTGGTTCAGATATTTTACATTCAGAGCATATATCTGTCGGTCGGGACGCTCCGTTATATTGACAGTCCGAGAGACTGTAGATAATGCTTCCTCATCCTCACAGCAGAGCACACTACTGCACATTGGCTACGTGACCTCGAGTATCCGATCAGTTTCGTCATTCAGTGATTCCACGGTGAATAGGTCACGCCATCCGGTAGCCAAGGGACACGAGGCCTATACACTCCGTTCGCTCGCATATTAGTAGTATGCACGGGGTAACGATCACGGAGCTTCTAGCAGCAATGCATTGTAGGACCGCTTCTCCACAGGCCTCAGTGACGGACGTGCTATCCGAGTTAGCACAGTTTTTTCGCAGCATCCCAGCATTCGACAGTTTCTTAGTCGAATCAGGAATTATCTGACGGCGCTGGGTCGGTGCGGTCCGCGGTTGCATCAGGTACGGACGACCGAACGCTTTATAGGGATTCGGAAGATTTCGAGTTTTCCCTTTCGTAGCATCGGAAGCTGCCATTCATATCTTCTGGCATTATCTTCCAGTGATTGTTATTTCGGACTACATTGCTGCGATGTTGGATAAGAGACTTATAGCGTCATTGGACACGGAATTTTGGATCGGTTCAGGGACATTGTCCCTGACTTACCGACACAGTCCAATAATGTCATTAGAACATGTGTATTATTTATCGACGCTATATATGCATATAAGCCTGCTACCAAGCATGATAGTTTAGTTTCTTGTCCGCAATGCTCATTTCTGCCTTTTTATCATTTATACGAATAATTTATTTTGGCAGAGCAGGGCATACCGAGAGTTCATATGCGTCTAGACGGCGTGGTTAAGACTGGAAATATTCTTTTTCGCCGTCTATGTCTTTTCCAACCACAATGTTGGAATCGACAATGATGTCTAATAGACTTAACTTAGACGCTTTATCATACGTAATCCACCTTACTGAGGCGTTATCATTACGTCTTCAAGAAAAGAATTACGGGATATTATCCTCAATGTGATTTCTTTTGAGGGCATTAGTTTGTTCATGTATAACTCCGCCCTTCAGTGGCTGATTGGAGTTGGTTAGACGTGATGCAGCCCTAGCTACATCCATGCGCGTGGATAGTAAGGTGAAGAACTCTCTCAGAGTCGCTTCGTTCTCGGAGAAGCTTCTCTTCGACGGCAACTTTTCAGCAATTCATGAATTGCTCGATTTACACGTTCTCTTGTCTATCTAGTGTTGCAAGAGATTCAGACTGGGGCAAACATTCGGAGGTTGACTCAGAGAGTGCCACTGCAGTTGCCGGATCCGAGTGTTATAATTATGACGGTTACCAGTCAAACAGGTTGGGATATAATATTGATCCCAACGGATTCGAAGTGCCAGGGTCTTTAGGTTCCGCAGTCTCTAAGCAAGCACTTATCTTCCGCGGAATAATGTTTTTTAGGCTTGCTTTATGTCATTGGATGAACATTATTCAGAAACGCATGTCCAAATCCTGTCCGTTAATTCGACAGTAGTGGCGTATCTCCGGAACCAGGGAGGCACTCATTCGTTTCCGTTATTCAATTTAATGGAAAGAATCCTTCTGTTTGTTATAGTACACCAAGTTCTGTTTCGGTCCGTCATATTCCGGGTCGTCTGATTGTTTTACCGGACTCTCGTTCACTTATGGGTCGCTTGTTGCCGTCAGAATGGACTCTCAACAAACAAGTATTCAATCAGATTTGCTATCAATGGGAGCGCCCAATGATAATTTATTTACGACACAGCTTGCTAATCAATTGCAGACGTATGTGTTTGCTTGTCCGGATCTCGGAGCTAATGTTGTTAACGCTCTATTGATCTAATAGGACGGAATGATAGGATATGCGTATCTTCCGGCACTGTTGTTTCAGCAGGTATTGCTAAGATAAACAACCACAATACATTTCTGTTGATAGCATCTCTGTCTTCACAGAGACCGTGGGTAATTTACTCTGATGTCTACTGTGGGACTTATCGCGAAATCTTCCTTAATGTGAGGATCTTTTTTCGCTGGGTAGAATCGTGTGATCTTTATCACAACCCGCAAGGTCGCAACCTTCACGTATTCCGTTGTGTGGTCCGTATTGCATTGTTAGCATTGTACTGGACGAGCTTTGGACGCGATTTCTTACTATAGGAGATCCTCTTCTTCGCTATTCTATGCGGCTAAAGTGGAGGCTCTTCCGTCGTTGGTGTAGGGATCACTATGTTCATATTGTTGATCCCTCCATACTACTCATTGCAACTTTTTAGTATACTTGTTTGACAAGATCTACTGCAGCCTGTTATTATTAAGGTTATAGGTTTATGTTACCTCATACCTATGCACTCTAGGATAGTTTACAATTGAGTCTTATGTCTCTTTATCTAAGTCAGTTAGTAACTTTTTGATAAATAGACTTAGAATCATTAGATTAAATTCCTATATGGAATTTAACTTCGGTTCTTATTTAGCTAATTAATCATTTGAGCCTCTGGAAACAGTAGTTTTCAAATTCTGACCTTTTAGACAGTAATTCTGTTGGCTTCTCTTTTACTGTAGAGTCAGTGAGTTTCATGCACTATCGGTGGATGATTTTCACTTTCGTAGTTTCGGAATCACTACTTCCTTTTCTATTTAGGTTGGATTTTTGCATAAGAGTTAGGCTCCTAATATCCGGAACCTATTGTTATTAAGGTCCTTCCGTTTTCGTACGGGCATAGGCCTTTACTCTGTCCGGTTAGAGTTAATGTATTTATAAACAGATATCTGTTTATTACTACGGGCGTAAACTTCTTCTGTCATTGATGCCTATAAGAAGGACGTTACGCTCCATTCTATTGCTAATGGATTCAATTAACTATCGATACTGCTTATGGTATATCTTTGACTCAGCAGTTGTGTTTGAGATTTCGGCTCATGAAGTAAGAGTTCTTCTACATCTTGGGCTTACATTAATAGTGTCGCTATTATAGATTTTTGAAGGCTGCTCATTGCGCTCAGCCATCCACATTCATGAATTTTTTATCTCAGAAATATTGAGTCCATTTCTGGAGGCCTCTATTGTCAGGTCTATTATCTACTGCTCAGAATGTCATTCACTTAACAGTTGCTACTATAGCTAGGTAGGCTGTCTGTTTCGGCAGTGACTCCGTTCTGCTGCCCTCTTCGCTCTGGGCTATTTGACCCAGGGCAAGAGAAAGGGGGGGGGGGGGGGAGGGTGTTCCCTTGGGTCACCTGTTTTACTATGAAAACAAGGGGATACCTCCTCCGGAGTTAGTAATTCTGAGCTGTTATTGGGATGGTTGTTTAGTGAGAAGTTTATGTTTTAAAAATTCATTCAAGTCTTAGTTTTTAAAGTATAGCTTTTGAATATAGCACGTGTCAACGGACATGATTATGCAATCCTCAGACACTTTTAAGGACTATAAAGAGTCTCTATTCTCTAGACTTACTTTATTTATTGGCTTACTTTAAAAATTATTAGTATAAGGATTATACTAGATATTAATAGAGTACATGGATGTATGATGCTCAGTTTGGAAGGTGTTGTATCTTTCTAATTTATCATAAATAAGAAAGATACATGTAAGGCCTAATACTTCTTTTTCCCTAGAGGGGATGTCTGTATTTTATATTATTGAGCGTATTCCATCTTGCTCTATGTCCTTGGCCCTCCAGCCTTTTTACTATTCAGCTATGTCTGGGTCATTGGTACAGTATAAAAATGTTAAAAAATTTATAGTAATTTATATATTTTTTATACTTACCAATGACCCAGACGGGGATGGCCCTCCCAGGAGTTGGGAACTCTTACCTCCCCGCTGAGTACATAGCGCTTACCAGGCACTGGTTATTAGAATGATTAATGGCGCCAATTTCGGAACGTCCTTGACACTGCGCATGCGCAGTGGAGGTGAAGTGTGGAGGGCCATTCAGGACATGTTTTCTTTGGTTTTAGATGCAAATTTTGGGGATTGGGGGGCAAAATTTGTGTTTGGCCCTATATTTTAAGAGTTAGCACCAGCTATGTCTGGGTCATTGGTAAGTATAAAAAATATATAAATTACTATAAATTTTTTAACATCACTTACTTTATGTGTTTTTGCAGACAGTTTGACCATTTAATAGAAACCATTATACTGTAGAATATCACTCACTTTGTGTTTTTGCAGACAATTTGACTACAGGGATATTTTTGGGTATCTACAGGGGTCGTTTATGGGACCCTTTCCCAATGACATTTGGGCATGATTTTTCCCAATTTTGAACCCCAGATTTCCCAATCTCAGTTCCCACTCACGCAAAAATTTAATACAAAGCTTGTACCCTGAACTTGGTAGTCATAAGGCCTCAGAAAACCATTGATTTTCTGATGCCTTGTGACCACCAAGTTCAGGACAGCAATTATACATTCAATTTTAATTGCTTGCCCAACGAAGTCTCTAATATAAAAGGTAAATGACAAGATTTTAAGTAGTATGAAAATAATGTAATAGACACTACAGAGACTGTGTGAACATGATTGCTTATATCTGTTTATTGGTGGCATTGCAGCAACCAGTTCTCGTCAGATCACCGAAGTTAAGCAACGTTGAGTCCAGTTACTCCTAGGATGGGTGACTGTCTGAGCGATCGATTCGGACTCCCGCATTGTGTCCTTGGGCAAGGCACTTAACCCCGATTGTCCACATGGGGACATGATGATGCTGTGTACTAAGGCGTACTGCACGGAGGTGGTGCGGATGTCTTCAACCAATCTAACCCTGCCTGTGCTGCAGTGCAGAGTTACGATGTTGGGGAGCTGCTCATCATTGCTCGATAGTTCTCTTCGGGTATTCCTGCTTCCTCCACCCATAAAACTGCCATGGTCATGATTAGCCATTGTAAGTATGTGACCTTAAACACCAATAAATAAATAAATAACTGTTTATTACACAACTTAATTATAGTATACATGTAGTTGGTCAGGTATCGGCCTTAAAGTTCTCTGTTCAATTCAATGGTAAAATTTCTTAGTCTTAGTATGTTTTTTTCCCCTCCAAAACAAATTTCCAATTGGAGCCCCCTTGACGGCAATTTTTCCGAATGGCAAATTTTCCCAAAAGCGACAAAATTCCCTGGACTATTTACTTGAAACCATTATATTGTTAGTATTTCTGTCGGAAGTATTCAGAATCTTATTTTCTTCTTTTAGTTTATTGGAGTTAGAACATACAGAAGTTACAAGACAAGTAATATCAGAACTGAGCGGCATCAAGAAATCTATACGTAAAATGACATTGAAAGGAGCCCAGATTTTATTACAGAAGTTGGATTTGCTTTCCTGAATATTTCAACATTTACTGCTATTCACGAAATTAAACATGAACTGGGGAAAACTCTTCCATATAGTTGTTTGTTGGGCCAGTGATAATCACATTTTCAGTGGATATATGATTGTGTAAAGGAATTTTCTATATCATCTTGTGAAGGATCTAGTCACATTGGTTTCCAGTGTGTGGCTGACTACCAGAATCTCTGTTTCGTCTAATATTGGTTGTGGGTGGTCTGGTAGTCCCAGGGATGAGAGAGAGAGAGTTCAGCTAATTATCTGATTACAGCTTATGGATGATCAAAAATGATGAAATTTTATTTTCTATGAATTTACATGGAAGTGGTCTCGAAGGCCATTTTCAGGTAAATTTGCAGGAATAAAATGTCAACTCCCTTGTATGTGGTTAGGTCCATATGTCACTAGGATTCAACTCTTTGGAGGCAGTTAGGTCTTTGTGTCACTAGGAGACAACTCTGGATGCAGTTAGGTCCATTTGTCACTAGGAGTCAACTCCTTGGATGTGGTTAGGTCTGAGTCAACTCTGGATACGGTTAAGTGGAGTTTTCAGTCCATTAAATTGGTGCTTGATTCAGTGGTATAAATATACAACATATCATCTCCAATTTGTTAACCTTTTTTCTTCTGAATCTTAAACTTCTCTTAATTGTATTATTGAGTTGGGATTATGGAAATTTAACCCTTAAGCCCCCATATAGCCCCAAACCGCCACTTTTATATTGCATTGAAGCTGGTGCTCCCTTGTGTAATCTTTTTTATTACTCTTGTGTGTAGACTGAATTTTCCCTGGCAGTGGTTCTACATCACTGCTGGCTGCCTGTATAGGCAGCCAGCAGTGATGTAGAACCACTGCCAAGTCATCAATAACTATGTAAACAGAAAAAGGCCATAAATACTTTAAAATTAATCTGAGGACTTAAGGGTTAATGTCAGGTGTATGGAAAAGATATGTAAAACCAAATTGACTAGTCTGTATGAACCATGCTCTATTGATATGCAATGCAGTATAATATTTGGTCGCATTGATGGTGATTCCCATCGTGGGAGGGGTGGGTCCACTATTAGTGTATACTAGAACTGCTAAGACTATCACTTTTCCGAATCAACAGATATTTGACAGTCAGTTGATAAATCATCCATGATACAGACCCAATGACATAAAAGATCAAACTTCGAAATGTTAGAGCTGAACCAAATTGAACGGTATCGGAAACTTTGTTCAAAGCAAGAGACAATGCAACACAGATATTGGTAATTTTATGTGAATATACAGTGATATGGGTGCAATTACATTAATTAACAATTAGACATTTTTTTGTTTATAAAGTCTAGCACTCTTGTAGCACAACTGAATTTTCTCCAATCAGACTGTTTTTCTCTTGTTTAACTATGGATTTAACCAATTATATCTTGTTTGACAGAGCTCATTGAGCTCTGTCAAGGTATATTTGGATAAATATCAAACTGCATGGGAACGCGGTGGCTCAGTGGTAGACTGTTGGACTTCTATGCCAGAGGTCCTGAGTTTGATCCTCGTCCGGGACGACCCACATTGTCTCCTTGGGCAAGGCACTTTATCCTGGTTGCCTACTTGGGAGTACCATTATGCTGTGTACTAAGGCGTACTGCACATCGATGGTACACATGTCTTCAACTGCTGTAACCCTGCTTGAGTGGAGCATGAACAGAGTTAGAATGTTGAGGAGCTGACAGTTGCTCGTCAATGCTTGGTGGTTCTCTCCGGCTTCCTCCACCTGTAAAACTGTCACAGTCACAATTAGCCATTGTGCATAAGTATGTGACCTTAAACACCAATAAATAAATAAATCTGACTGCATTATGGGAAATATTGCTGCTGAAAACTTTGCCATTTTGACACCAGAGTCCATTGGGTTGTCTTGTGGTTTTATCATGTTTTACTAACCATGATTATCAGAAGCAGCCTTTTATGGTAATATAATATCACTGACAGTGCTCAACTGTATAATTATAGTTACCTCCCCTGATTTGTCAGATATTGTATCAAGTTGAAATAAAAATTGATGCTTGTGATATTTTAATTGTGATGCCTGGTGTTTTCATTACTTCCAATCAAGGATTAGGAAAAACTTTTCAACGATCTTGATTTCAGAATCTAATTATTCACTAATGACTAACTGATATGTTGCTAATGACTAACTGATATGTATGTGATGAGTATGTTTATTTTGACTTGTTGCCGCTCAATTTTCAACCCTCTGCGACAGATTGACAGATGCACATTTCTCCCCCTACTGCATATGTAACATACGTGTGTCCCGGGTGAGATAGCAGGGAGAGACAGATGTATCCCACTCCCACCACGTGACGTTATACATTTATGACGTTATTATGACGTTATGCATATCGTATCAGTTTCTTGCTACCAACTAATTCATATTGACATCATCGGAATGCCGTGTGATCAAAATTTGATGCTCTAAAACTCTTCAACCCTCAAGCTGCCACCGTTCCTAATCGATTTTGTGGTATATACCTTTGGTATATACATACCTTGTGCATGCTCTTTCCGATGGTGTCATCAGTTTCTCAAAACAGTGAATACAAAATGAGTTGATTGAATCAGCACATGACTCCCGATTACCTCTGGCTAATGTAATCGCTGTATGGTGGGGGAGAAAAATCATCCTCTATGAGTCTGAAGGTGGGAATGGGGAAATCTCACCCTCGGGGCAGGATATTTGAACCAGACCCTCGGCAAGCCTCGGGTCTGGTTCAAATATCTTGGCCCTCGGGTGAGATTTCCCCATCCCACCTCCAGACTCATCGGGGATAATAATATTCCAGCTCTGGATTGTTATCATTCATCAAAAGTAAAAAAACTCAGAACAAAATGTCTTCAGCTGTGAAACTTTACCCAATACTGTTGTCTGTGGTTATATCGAACTGTCTGCTTATTCATGTCAGGATAGTCGGGGGGGGGGGGGGGGGGGGGGGGGTTTGGCAGAGGGGGGGGGGGTTGCATTCTTCATTATTAACTGGTTGAGTGCTAGAAGCCACTATCATGGCTTTATTGAAAAAAGCTAAAGCAATCTTCAACATTAACTGATTGATTGCTAGAAGCCACGCCACCATCATGGCTTTATTGAAAAGAGTTAAAAGCTATCTTCAACATTAACTGGTTGATTGCTAGAAGTCACCATCATGGCTATATTGAAAAGAGCTAAAAGCAATCTTCAACATTAATTGATTGAGGGCTAGAAGCCACCATAATGGCTTTATCGAAAAGAGCTAAAGCATTCTTTAACATTAACTGGTTGAGGGCCAGAAGCCACCATAATGGCTTTATTGAAAAGAGCTAAAGCCTTCAACATTAACTGGTTGAGGGCCAGAAGCCACTATTATGGCTTTATTGAAAAGAGCTAAAAGCATTCTTCAATATTAACTGGTTGACGGCCAGAAGCCACTATTATGGCTTTATTGAAAAGACCTAAAAGTATTCTTCAGCATTAACTGGTTGAGGCCCAGAAGCCACTATTATGGCTTTATTGAAAAGAGCTAAAAGCCACTTTAATGGCTTTACATTGTATGCATTAGCTTAATGTTTGGTCAGTAATAGAAGAGTTTTTTATGTAAAATGGTTTGCCTATTGACACACCAATAAATTTATGAACAAAATCTTCCTAAACTATTCATGCAGAGTGTCTTTAACCCTTTACCTAACATGAAAAGCAGACGACACTTGCAAAAAAAATTCTTGAATAACTATTTTTTTTCATTTTTTGTCTCAAAAACATAGGTTATGACCCCTCATTGGAACGAGCTCGACGAGCTCGTTCCAATGAGGGGTCATAACCTATGTTTTTGAGACAAAAAATGAAAAAAATAATGAAAATTAATAGGCGATTTTTGAGAATAGCGCTGGCCGGTTTTGGCCGTTGCGTTGGGTAAAGGGTTAATGAAAAACATACCCATGTTTCAATTCACCTTTGATAAATAATTTAGCACTCAACCAGTTAACTGTGTTTCAACCCACAGGACAGTGATAAAAACACTGTCAAATTTAGCACTCAACCAGTTAACTGTGTTTTAACCCACAGGACAGTGATAAAAACACTGTCAAATTTAGCACTCAACCAGTTAACTGTGTTTCAACCCACAGGACAGTGATAAAAACACTGTCAAATTTAGCACTCAACCAGTTAACTGTGTTTTAACCCACAGGACAGTGATAAAAACACTGTCAAATTTAGCACTCAACCAGTTAACTGTGTTTCAACCCACAGGACAGTGATAAAAACACTGTCAAATTTAGCACTCAACCAGTTAACTGTGTTTCAACCCACAGGACAGTGATAAAAACACTGTCAAATTTAGCACTCAACCAGTTAACTGTGTTTCAACCCACAGGACAGTGATAAAAACACTGTCAAATTTAGCACTCAACCAGTTAACTGTGTTTCAACCCACAGGACAGTGATAAAAACACTGTCAAATTTAGCACTCAACCAGTTAACTGTGTTTCAACCCACAGGACTGTGATAAAAACACTGTCAAATTTAGCACTCAACCAGTTAACTGTGTTTCAACCCACAGGACAGTGATAAAAACACTGTCAAAGAAATTTGCTGCTGACTCCACAAATATTTATTTATTTATTTATTGGTGTTTAAGGTCACATATTTCTGCACAATGGCTAATCATGACCTCGACAGTTTTACGGGTGGAGGAAGCCGGAGTACCCGGAGAGAACCACCGAGCAACGGCGAGCAACTGTCAGCTCCCCAACATACTAACGCCACACAAGCAGGGTTAGCATTGGTTGAAAACAGTGCACCATCGACGTGCACTATGCCTTAGTGCACAACGTCACCGTGCCCCACGTGGGCAATGGGGGTGAAGTGTCTTTCCCAAGGACACAACGCAGTTGCTGCAGGTGGGATTCGAACGAGGACCTCTCGGCTGGCAGCCTGCACCTCTACCTACTGAGCCACCTTGCCCCACGACTCCACAAATAAAGGTAACTGTTGATGACAGCATTTGTTGACGGTTAGTTGATTAATTGACCAATCACAGCTGCCCTAGTAAATACCTTTGATATATATGGAACAATTTGATAATCTTTCCAATTTTACACTTAATTTTTCTCTACGATCAATCAGGAGAACAGTTAATTTCCGTGTGGTGGTGGAAAAATCATCCTCAAGCAGTGTAGGGATGGGTTGTGGAAATCTCACCTAACGGGAAAGATATTTGACAAAATATTGTTGCTTGTTACAACAGACAAGTGCTTGTTAAAACATTGGGGCTTGTTACAAAAGATCAAACAAGCTGCTGTGCAGTTTACCTCATTAAAGCAGAAGTGGAGTCGATTGAATTACATTTTACTTCCAAATAGGGCTGCAACGATATGCTTCCCTAACGATATGATATGTATCACTATTTAATCTGCACGATACGATATGTATCATGATACACATGGTCTCTGCAAGTACTACTATCAAATAATATGAAAAACATGTATTCATTTCCAGCAGCTTCCTTGAAAAACATGTATTCATTTCCAGTAGCTTCCTTTTATTACAAATTTTTGAATGCACTCTTTAAACAATACGTACCTTCTCAAAGTGACCATTGGCATTCATTTATTTGAGGTTTTGATTTTATGACCATTTCTGGGGTGTTTTTTTCTGCTCAGACAATATGTTCAAACAATTTAATCCCTTATATCTTGTTTGACAGAGCTCTGTGAGCTCTGTCAAACAAGATATAATGAATTAACCAAATAAATATTTAGCAAATTAGACGGAATTCACCAACCGTTAGTCAACAGAATTGAATAATCCTGTGTTAATGGCATATTTAGCACTGTCAATGCTGGTATGCAAAAACACTTGGTATCACTGCACCAGCTTTCAAAATCTACGAAATTGATTTGAAATGATCAAAGTAATTTGTGATGGTTTTGCTGAGTATGTGAGAACTCCCCAATATAGCCATTGAATGCTCAGGAATTTCTTTTTGTCTCCAGGTGTACCATCCCTGTTCTAATATAAGCCCCAGTCAGTTGGAAATATTTCATGTATATATTTCACATCCTTGCAAGACCTAGTGAAATTTACTATTTATACACTCACTTTACATGTTGAGAAATTTAATTTCGGAACTCCAGATTACCAGAAATTGTTTGAATCAAACTGGGGTTGGTTGGTGGTTGAGACCACTTGTTGACCAGTTAGTCATTAAAATATGAAAACAACTAAAATAAATTTACAAATGGACTGTACATGTATATTGAAGAGAAAAAATTAAATTTGACATTTGATGTTAATACGATCCTTAATACATCTCATTTAATTGAAGGACATATTTAATTATATATTAAGTTGGCCAGAGCTATTAACAAAAATAACCCTTCAAATTTTAGTGGGTTTTTTTTCAACTTTGACTCCCAAAACATAGCTTATGACCCCTCATTGGAATAAGTTGGTAGAAGAGAACCCATTAGCCAATGCCAGAGTAAAAGTTTTTGTAAGCTGACATCATTGATAATAAATAAGTGGCTGATCTTGACTTTATCCTTGTGTTGTGGTCATGTTATAGCCATAGATGGTGAAAATGTCTGAATGTCAGTAAACTTTACATATAAATGACTGAATCAGCCCAGTGCTATGTGTTCTGATGTTAAATTTAATATTTTGCCTGCTGCAAGTAGGTTTTGTGTCTAATTTTTTTATTTACTGGGGTTTAATGAAACTTTATACACCCAAGCTTGCATTGTGTCAGTGCAGACAGTTTTCCAAGTGGAAGAAGCTGGAGTACCCATTAAGAAGCGTTTGCAAGTAACTGTTGGATTTCCAACTTTCTAAACTGGTCCGAGCAGGTTAGCATAGGTTGAAGACAAGCATTCCATCATTGTGACCTTTACCTTAACTCTTAGAAGCCAGGCAATCAGAATGAATTTGTTGAACATGACATACCACGGAAAACATGCAATAAAGCGGTGCTTCTAGTTAAGTGTCGTCTGCCTATTCAGGCAGACGACACTTGACTAGAAGCTCCTGCTCAGTGTTTTATTCTCCCTCAGCCCAAAGATAGCCAAACCATCACAGCGAGATTACCTGCCGAATTACATCACAGGCAAGAAAACGCGACTCGCAGCTTCTAAGAGTGAATACACAACACCATTGTACTCTCACTTGGGATAAAATGACTTACTCAATGACACAATGAAGAGAATGTGGATTTAAATTGAACAGCTGTCTTCTCAATCTTAAGTCCATGCAATAAATCAAGAGACATTGTTCTCTTTTCCTTCCTCATACAACAATAGTCGGTTACATTCAAGAGGTATAACCCTGGATCTCTATCACTAAATATACCCCTTTGGATTGAAGTACTGGTAAACATTTTTCATCCAATCATTATCTCATGGCTTCTTTATAGATTTGATTTTATAAGAAATTAAAAATAGAATTTTCTTCACTCCAGAAGAATAGCTTATGACCCATCATTGGACCAAGCATATTGAAATTGTTGTACTGGGAAGTCTCAGCTTACATTTCCATGACCATTATGGAATACTGTGACATGTGCTGTACAGGCATAGAATAGTATTTTCAAGGAAACAACAAATACCATCTCTGATACAGGGTTCCCACGGGCCTTGAAAAGCCTGGAATTTCAAAAAGAAAATCAAGGCCTTGAAAAGCCTTGATTTCGCTCCCTGGGCCTGGAAAAGCCTTGAAAAATAAAGCATTGCACGCCAAGTTGAATTGAATGAAATACGTCCGAGAGTTGTTCGAGTGGTTCAACTACGATAAGCCTGGAAAACCTTGAATTTAACTTTCTATTAGCCTTGAAACTCCTTGAATTTGGAGTGTATATGGCCTGGAAAAGCCTGGAATTTCATGTCAGGTCAGGTGCAGGAACCCTGTGTTAGGGCCCTGTGAATATTTTCGATTTGAATTACCCAGTACCGTATTTACTCTATGTATTGGGACACTCTATGATTTGGGACACACATTTTTTCCAGATAACTATATTTTTTTATGCTCCAAAGTTTGGGACATTCAGGAGACTTGTTTCCAGTTGGCCCGTCGCTAGTAGCAGACGACACTCATAAAAAAAATTCTTGAGTAACTAAAAAATTTTTTATTTTTTGCTTCCAAAACATAGCTTATGATCACTCATTGGAACAGGCGCACTGCACTCGTTCCAATGAGGGATCATAAGCCATGTTTTGGAAGCAAAAAATTAAAATATAACAAAAAATTGGACGGCAATTTTCGTATATAGTGATGGAAAATGAATCACACACAACTTTATTCAGCATCAAATCAAGACCAGGCTGTGTTCTTTCTCCATTTTCTAATAATTGGGACACCTGTGAAAATAATTATTTTTAGCTGTCCCAATACATAGAGTAAATACAGGTATTCAAAATCAAACCTCGAATTGAAGCCCTGACTGATAAAATATTCCCACTACATAATCAAGGCTTGCCTCGATGATGGAGTTGGAATACATGTATTACCCAGTATGGATTTTTGTTCAAAAACAGAAATGGGTGTGAGCATTCTGTACTGGGCTCTGTACAAGGGGCTAGCTGCAAGCAACTGTGAGCTTATCGTTGATATTGCTTGGGAACTTTAAATTTGCTTTCAGCAATGGTAGTGACTAGTGAAACTGGAATTAGCATGGATGGTGGCATGGCCACATATTCTTTTTATATTAATATAGCGGAAATTACAATCGGTCTTTATTTTCAACATTATTTATGTACAATTTCTATCTCGACAAAATGTTTTGTGAGACCACTAAGATGACTGACACCAAGCGAAATTCCAGTGAAAAGATTTAAAGTAAAACGAATCAGAAAGCTGATTTTGAATCTAACCAAATACCAACTTACAATTCGAAAGCAAATCAAATTGCAAAGCTTTGCAGTGCCCAAATCTCTTATAAACCAGAATAGTGATGTTTGTAGAAGTGTCAAGCTTTTGGAAACATGATCTAATAAATAGACAGAACGCGATGTGTGTTTGAATCAGTGGATGTTTTACATAACGAGTTGGAATGTCGTAGTCATATTTTGTGAGAGCCTTTTCGAACCATTGTTTGTTAAAAATCGTACCGCTGTTTCTTTTCGGCTGGTGCCCATTCACGCCTAACCATTTGGTGGCTATTACTGTTAGTAAAAATATAAGTACAAATTTTTGCAGATTTGCAAATTAGCGGGGAGAAACAGTTTTAAAAGAAGTTTGAAGCATGTCAAGATGTACAAAGATTTACCGAAATAAAGTTGACCAATTTAGATATAACGGATCCACAAAACGAGACGGCCATGGGACTGGGTTAATGTTCTGGTTGGAAATGATTGGGGTTTTTTTTTTTAAATATTATCTCATTTTTGGTTAACCAATTTTTTGTGAACCGACTTTATTTTGTTTTGGACGCTTTCATTTTCACACTATGCGACAGACTGTCGATAATTGTTTTACGAAATTTGGAAACGTTTCGAAGTATATCTAATGACTCGATGGGAAAGGAACTAGTATGAACGGTGATGGGGAAAAAAGTTCCGGCTTGTACATCACCCATTGAATACAGAATCATTTATGTCATAGCGGCTATTCCGTTAAATACAAGGGTTTAAAGTTGAATGGATGTGTAATAAAAAACTGATTTAGATATTATCTTTGCTCTTTAAATTATCCATTACAATCATCCGAACAGCCTGTCCCTTGTTTAGAAAATAAGTTAGAAATAATACAGGCAGAAAAAAATAAGAGACAATAATGCCTAAAAAAGTTAAAAGTCGGTTTCTCAGGCCCTCCCACATGGTCCTTTTGGTTGCTGCATGCTCTCTTTTTATAACCAATGCAAACTTAAAAAAATAATTAAATGGTTTATGTCTGATATACTGAGTCAAAAAAGAAAGTATAATAAACTTTAAGGAGCAATATTTTTAGTATTATCGACTTTAATCCCAAACAAATTATTGTAAATTCATATTTCGAGTCTAGCTGTATGAATTTGCATAATTTCATGTTCTAACTGTTGCCAGCGTTATGTCAGGACGTCGCAATTCAGACATTGGGTGAAATGAAAAGTTCACACATGCAGTCAATAACGTGTATGTCCACCAGTTGCCTCTTGGATGGCAAGACATCGATGGCGCATGGACCTGATAAGTCTCTGGATATCACCCTGTGTTATTGCGTTTCACTCCTGCCTTAGAACATAACATAAATCGCATAACGTCTGAAGATCATGAAGTTATACCCGACCGTCCAATTGATTCCAAAGATGCTCGATTGGCAACAAATCTGGCAAAAGTGGTGACCAGGGAAGAAGTTTGATGCTCTGCTTCTCAAGTGCCACGTGACATCGGGTATTGTCTTGCTGGAATAACTGCAATCCGACATTAGTGTTGAACATCAGGACAACAACAGCGTTAAGAATTTTGTCCCCATATCGCTGTCCATTCAAATTACCATCGATGAAGATCAACTGCATTCGATGGTGCAAGGAAATTCTTGCCCAAACCATTACACTACCCATGCCGAAACAGTAAAATCGTTCTCGTCGGCGATACACTGTTGGTCTGCCATCAGCATGCCGTCATTCATCACTAAAAAGAACTGTGCTCCAATGCAGCTGAGTCCAGCGAACACGCTGACATACCCATTTCATTCTGACGGTACAATGACATTGGGTAAGGATTGGTCCATGGTATGGACGCCTACTTTGGATGCCGTGTTCACCGAGTCTGTTGCGGACGGTTTGTAAACTGATTCTATTAGTTCTACCAGGAGTAATTTGTGGGGCCTAGAGAGTACTTATTTCCTAAATTTGATGCAAGCGATTGTCAATACTGAAACATTTTTCAATTTATCCACCAGCCACATTTTCTCACTGATTGGCCTATACTGACACCTTATCACAATAACCCATATATGGCAAATGTTCCTCTCAAACTATCGCTAACATTAAGAGGTGTAATGCCTCCTCCTCCATTCCCACTAATGACAGATTCCAGGAGAATTCTATTCTCAAGAAACAAAATTGTTGCATTAATGTTTGGCCTAAAAGAAACTCAAGTAGTTTACTACATTACCTTTTTTCATCCATTATTCTCAAAGGACCTGTAATGGACACACAAAATGTTGGGGTTTTTTTAGTCGAGTTGTGACGAAGTCAAACTCGACTTATAGTTTGATGAATGGCGGGCAGGCAGGCGTAAACAATTGGTTTCCAGATGATAACTTGATAATGGTTCAACCCATGTTCATGAAACTTCATAGATAGGTTGGTATCGGTGAGAGGAAAAACCCTATTAATTTTGGACTTGCTTGGTCAAAGGTCAGGATCACAGTGACCTTGAACATAGTAAATTGTAAACAATTAGTTTCCGGATGATAACTTTACTGTTCAACCCACATTCATGAAACTTCATATTTAGGTTGGCCTTCAAGAGAGGAAGAACCCTATTTATTTTGGACTCACAAGGTCAAAGATCAAGGTCACAATGACCCTGAACATAGTAAATCAAAACAATTGGTTTCCGGATGATAACTTGATAATGTTTCGACCCACGTTCATGAAACTTCATAGGTAGGTTGGCATCAGTGAGAGGAAGAACCCTATTTATTTTGGACTTGCTAGGTGAAAGGTCAAGGTCACAGTGACATTCAACATAGTAAATCATAAACAATTGGTTTCCAGACGATAACTTGATAATGGTTTGACCCACATTCATGACACTTCATAGGTAGGTTGGCCTAGGGGAGTGGAAGACACCTATTTATTTTGGACTCACTAGGTCAAATGCCAAGGTCACAGTGACCTTGAACATAATAAATCGTAAACAATTGGTTTCCAGATGATAATTTGACAATGGTTCCACCTACGTTCATGAAACTTCATAGGTAGGATGGCATTGGTGCAAGAAAGAGCCCTATTTATTTTGGAATCACCAGGTCAAGGTCACAGTGACCCTTCACATAGTAAATTGTAAACAATTGGTTTCCGGATGATAAGTTGATAATGATTAAACCCACTTTTGTGCTGTCCCAACTCGACATTGGATCGGTGATCCTATCGGCATTTTTTCAAATTTATTTAATTTATGCCTTGGAAATTCTTGGATTCACATGCAAGCACCTGTTATTCATCTCAGCTGTTTCATCTCTCAAATTTGCCACAATATTATCCTCCAACTAGTAACACTGAAGTGCAGAAGTCAAGAATAATAAGTAAACCTCCTTGTGAGGTGGATTACAATAATTAAGAATAATGCAGAATGGCAAACAGCAATGAAAATAAACAGATTAATTGGTTGAGTGGTAAAAAATTTTCAAAGGTTATTTGAAACATGGGTATTTTTTTTTTTAATATACCCTGTTACCAATACATGTCACTTAGTTTAGCAAGACTTTGTTCATAAATAATTATTTTGTTACAATTTATTGGAGAGTGCCAATAGGCACTCTCCAATGAATTGCAACCAAACAATTTTATATAAAAAAATTTCTTCTGATCAGACATCAAGCTAATGCAAACAGTGTAAAGCCACTATAGTGGCTTCCAGCACTTTTCAATAGAGCCATGATAGTGGCTTCTATCATTCAACCAGTTAATAACCTGTGTTGTCTGTGCATGCCCGGAATATTACTAGTATTCCAGAATGGTCCACGGAAACGTACCTCCAATCTGTGTTGTCTGTGCATGCCCGGAATATTACTAGTATTCCAGAATGGTCCACGGAAACGTACCTCCAATCTGTGTTGTCTGTGCATGCCCAGAATATTACCAGTATTCCAGAATGGTCCACGGAAACGTACCTCCAATCTGTGTTGTCTGTGCATGCCCGGAATATTACTAGTATTCCAGAATGGTCCACAGAAACATACCTCCAGAATGGTCCACGGAAACGTACCTCCAATCTGTGTTTTGGAAAAGGAATAAAAAATATTAAGTTATTTTTTGTGACACTCATGAAATGTGTAGTAGTGCTTGGCAGAGTATATTGTGTCATCATCATTATAAAAAATACCGGAGATGGGAGTTCTTAAAAATGAGGCTTGGCAGAGTATATTGTGTCATCATCATTATAATAAATACCGGAGAAGGGAGTTCTAAAAAATGAGGCTTGGCAGAATATATTGTGTCATCATCATTATAATAAATACCGGAAATGGGAGTTCTTAAAAATGAGGCTTGGCAGAGTATATTGTGTCATCATCATTATAATAAATACCGGAGATGGGAGTTCTTGAAAATGAGTCTTGGCAGAATATATTGTATCATCATTATAATAGATACCGGAGATGAGAGTTCTTAAAAATGAGGCTTGGCAGAGTATATTGTGTCATCATCATTATAATAAATACCGGAGATGGGAGTTCTTAAAAATGAGACTTGGAAAGAATATATTGTGTCATCATCATTATAATAAATACCAGAGATGGGAGTTCTTAAAAATGAGGCTTGGCAGAGTATATTGTGTCATCATCGTTATAATAAATACCAGAGATGGGAGTTCTTAAAAATGAGGCTTGGCAGAATATATTGTGTCATCATCATTATAATAAATACCGGAGATGGGAGTTCTTAAAAATGAGCAACATATGTATAAACTTCCTGTTTATGCTGACATAGCCAAAGATGCTGATAGTGACATAAAAGTTGATGCCGAAATAGTATAAAATAATTCCAGAACATGGCTGGAAAGAAAATTGGGATGAGGTTAATAAACAGGTTTCTCATCAGTGTCAAATAGAGCAGATGTTAAGAAATGTATGGTAAGAAATTTCATGGATGTTAACGAGATCCAACTTGTGTCTTTTAATATCAATAAAATCATTCCTGGACATTTTTTACAATAATATTTGGGACAAATATATGTTACAATTTTAAAAAACTTTTGATAATAATTGTACAGTACTTGTCAATAATATGCTTGTTGAAAACAACATTGTGTAAAATTGTAAATTGTTTATAATAAAAATTATTAAAAGTAAAGAAAGTGGTCTCACATCATTATTTTATAAAATTTAACCCTTTGAATCCTGGTGGTATCTTCCATGTCAGTTCAAATGCGGCAATAAGAGTCTATATTCATCATTTGGGGGTAGACCTATCAATATTTTCAACGGGCAGCCTTGGGGGCTGCACGTTGAAAATATAGATTGGGCTTCCCCACACATTCACTTAGCAGCCATCCCACTTAATAATATAACGAAGTATCATGTGCCTGGGCCGGAAAAGTGGCCACTCGTGTTCAAAGGATTAAACTCCGCTTTAATTTTTGGAGGGTTGTGTTGGCTCAAAAAAATTCAAACAATTGGGGTTTCATTTGATGCAGAAAACCTGCAAGTTTCAGAGAATAATCCTTGGTCAGTGATTTCCATGCAGTCTGGTGGATGTATCTTTAATACCTAAAAAGTCTGTCATATTCAGAATTTGCATGGGCAGTGAAACACATTTTAAAATTTCCGAAAATTTTTAAAAAGCCATTAACCACAACCGCATTTCCAACCTAAAATTTATTCTTTCTGTATCTAGGACTACCGTTCAAAGAAAGTTGAGATTTTGTGTGTTAACTCACCAAAAGTGACTTTGATCTGCCAAAAAATTTGAACCCTCACTCTGGGGTGGAAAAATTAAAAAAACTTTCTCTAAAAAAGTGATTTGTTCAAAATTTAAAATGTATATACATCGTTTGAATATCCAGACCATTTTTCCAATTTCTAATACCTTTAACCAATCCAGAATAATTGCCTTTTCAATTTTGGTGCCCAAATTTTGGAAAATGTGATTTCTGTATTGATAATATGATCCAAATCCTTTTATCTATAATTTTAATATTTGGCGTGTCTATAGACACTAGAAATATCTGCTACATTCCTCACAAAAATCTATTTTAGCTCTTAACACTTTTCCAACAGAAGCAACTTTTGTTTATTGGCTGTTTACAGGTTCCATTTTGGTTCTCGATCCTGAAACTTAACATGTATTCACAACTACGCACCTAAAACAGTTGATTCGTTGACACGTCTCCCTCGGCTCCACCAGTATCCTTGGTTCTAATTCATAACAGAATGTCTTGCAAGCCGCAACCTGTTATTCACACTCCTGATGTCTGCCGGATATAAATCTACCATTGATCCTCATTTCCATCACTCCCAATCATGTGTGGTTACAAACACAGCACTTTTAGTGAGAAAAGCCTTTGCGAATGGTTTATCATCTATCATTGGCAAATCATCCACTTTTGCGTGATAACTCATAGGCATGTGGAAACTGCCAAATTTGTATGTGGAAAACATGATATAGTGGAACCCTGTTAATTGAATAGCCGCTTTGCCAATAAAAATTATCCAATTAACAGGAGTATTCAATTAACAGAGATTGTGTCACTTTCCTGTATTCTAGAGATAAACTTAGCATTTATTCTATTATATCTTGTTTGACAGAGCTCCATTCAGAATTTGCATGGGCAGTGCTACTGGAGTACCATTAGGTTTACTTGATATTTACTGGAGTACCTAAGGTTTACTTGATATTTACTGGAGTACCATTAGGTTTACTTGATATTTACTGGAGTACCATTAGGTTTACTGGATAATTACTGGACCATTAGGTTTATTGGATAATTACTGGAGTACCATTATGTTTATTGGATAATTACTGGAGTACCATTATGTTTACTTGATAATTACTGGAGTACCATTAGGTTTACTTGGTATTTACAGGAGTACCAAAGGTTTACTTGATATTCACTGGAGTACCATTAGGTTTACTGGATAATTACTGGAGTACCATTAGGTTTACTTGATATTTACTGGAGTACCATTAGGCTTACTGGATAATTACTGGAGTACCATTAGGTTTACTTGATAATTACTGGAGTACCATTAGGTTCACTTGATATTTACTGGAGTACCTAAGGTTTACTTGATATTCACTGGAGTACCATTAGGTTTACTGGATAATTACTGGAGTACCATTAGGTTTACTTAATATTTACTGGAGAACCATTAGGTTTATTGGATAATTACTGGAGTACCATTAGGTTTACTTGATATTTACTGGAGTACCATTAGGTTTACTTGATATTCACTGGAGTACCATTAGGTTTACTTAATATTTACTGGAGTACCATTAGGTTTATTGGATAATTACTGGAGTACCATTAGGTTTATTGGATAATTACTGGAGTACCATTATGTTTATTGGATAATTACTGGAGTACCATTAGGTTTACTTGATATTTACTGGAGTACCATTAGGTTTACTTGATATTCACAGGAGTACCTAAGGTTTACTTGATATTTACTGGACTACCATTAGGTTTACTGGATAATTACTGGAGTACCATTAGGTTCACTTGATATTTACTGGAGTACCATTAGGCTTACTGGATAATTACTGGAGTACCATTAGGTTTACTTGATAATTACTGGAGTACCATTAGGTTTTCTTGATATTTACTGGAGTACCTAAGGTTTACTTGATATTCACTGGAGTACCATTAGGTTTACTGGATAATTACTGGAGTACCATTAGGTTTACTTGATATTTACTGGAGTACCATTAGGTTTACTTGGTATTTACAGGAGTACCAAAGGTTTACTTGATATTCACTGGAGTACCATTAGGTTTACTGGATAATTACTGGAGTACCATTAGGTTTACTTGATATTTACTGGAGTACCATTAGGCTTACTGGATAATTACTGGAGTACCATTAGGTTTACTTGATAATTACTGGAGTACCATTAGGTTTACTTGGTATTTACAGGAGTACCAAAGGTTTACTTGATATTCACTGGAGTACCATTAGGTTTATTGGATAATTACTGGAGTACCATTATGTTTATTGGATAATTACTGGAGTACCATTATGTTTACTTGATAATTACTGGAGTACCATTAGGTTTACTTGGTATTTACAGGAGTACCAAAGGTTTACTTGATATTCACTGGAGTACCATTAGGTTTACTGGATAATTACTGGAGTACCATTAGGTTTACTTGATATTTACTGGAGTACCATTAGGCTTACTGGATAATTACTGGAGTACCATTAGGTTTACTTGATAATTACTGGAGTACCATTAGGTTCACTTGATATTTACTGGAGTACCTAAGGTTTACTTGATATTCACTGGAGTACCATTAGGTTTACTGGATAATTACTGGAGTACCATTAGGTTTACTTGATATTTACTGGAGTACCATTAGGTTTACTGGATAATTACTGGAGTACCATTAGGTTTACTTAATATTTACTGGAGTACCATTAGGTTTACTTAATATTTACTGGAGAACCATTAGGTTTATTGGATAATTACTGGAGTACCATTAGGTTTACTTGATATTTACTGGAGTACCATTAGGTTTACTGGATAATTACTGGAGTACCATTAGGTTTACTTAATATTTACTGGAGTACCATTAGGTTTATTGGATAATTACTGGAGTACCATTAGGTTTATTGGATAATTACTGGAGTACCATAATGTTTATTGGATAATTACTGGAGTACCATTAGGTTTACTTGATATTTACTGGAGTACCATTAGGTTTACTTGATATTCACAGGAGTACCTAAGGTTTACTTAATATTTACTGGACTACCATTAGGTTTACTGGATAATTACTGGAGTACCATTAGGTTCACTTGATATTTACTGGAGTACCATTATGTTTACTTGATATTTACTGGAGTATCATTAGGTTTATTGGATAATTACTGGAGTATCATTAGGTTTATTGGATAATTACTGGAGTATCATTAGGTTTATTGGATAATTACTGGAGTATCATTAGGTTTATTGGATAATTACTGGAGTACCATTAGGTTTACTTGATATTTACTGGAGTACCATTAGGTTTACTTGATATTCACTGGAGTACCATTAGGTTTACTTGATATTCTCTGGAGTACCTAAGGTTTACTGGATAATTACTGGAGAACCATTAGGTTTATTGGATAATTACTGGAGTATCATAAGGTTTATTGGATAATTACGGGAGTACCATTAGGTTTACTTGATATTCACTGGAGAACCATTAAGTTTACTTGATATTTACTGGAGTACCATTAGGTTTACTTGATATTCACTGGAGTACCATTAGGTTTTCTTGATATTCACTGGAGTACCCTATAGTGTCTAATTATTTATTGGAGAATTATTGTTTGTACTCAACAAATATAGGAAAATGATTTTGAGGATAAAAATTCAGTTTGAATTTAACAGCCTACACACTGACGTGAAAATACTGAAAGAACAATTAACATTTTTCCCCATTATGCGAGAAGAAATTTAACTAATTCGATCTTGTTTAACAGAGATCATCAAACTCTGCTTTTGGTATTTTGTAGAGAGAGTTAAAATTGCGATTGTTGCCATGGACCCTTTACCCAACATGGCCAGTAGATGCCACTTGTACCATTTAAGGCCCAAAAAGGGTGCATCTTAAATCCTAGTTGTCTGTCCCTCTGGAAACTTGTGTCTCGGTCATAACAGTTTTATGACAAGGTTGGTTTTCACAAAAATTCACGCAAGGATAAATGACAAAGAAAAGGTGTGTTATGCTGCAGTACAATTCACGTAAGGATAAATGACAAAGAGAAGGTGTGTTATGCTGCAGTACAATTCATGGAAGGATAAATGACAAAGAGAGGGTGTGTTATGCTGCAGCACAATTCATGTAAGGATAAATGACAAAGAGAAGGTGTGTTATGCTGCAGTACAATTCATGTAAGGATAAATGACAAAGAGGTGTGTTATGCTGCAGCACAATTCATGTAAGGATAAATGACAAAGAGAAGGTGTGTTGTGCTGCAGCACAATTCACGTAAGGATAAATGACAAACAGAAGGTGTATTATGCTGCAGCACAATTCACGTAAGGATAAATGACAAAGAGAAGGTGTGTTATGCTGCAGCACAATTCACGTAAGGATAAATGACAAAGAGGTGTGTTATGCTGCAGCATAATTCATGTAAGGATAAATGACAAAGAGAAGGTGTGTTATGCTGCAGCACAATTCATGCAAAGATAAATGACAAAGAAAAAGTGTGTTATGCTGCAGCACAATTCACATAAGGATAAATGGCAGAGAAGGTGTGTTATGCTGCAGCATAATTCACGTAAGGATAAATGACAAAGAGAAGGTGTGTTATGCTGCAGCACAATTCACGTAAGAATAAATGACAAAGAGTGTGCTATGCTGCAGCACAATTCAGGCAAAGATAAATGACAAAGAGAGGGTGTGTTATTCTGCAGCACAATTAACGTAAGGATAAATGGCAAAGAGAAGGTGTGTTATGCTGCAGCACAATTCACGCAAGGATAAATGACAAAGAGAAGGTGTGTTATGCTGCAGCACAATTCACGTAAGGATAAATGACAAAGAGAAGGTGTGTTATGCTGCAGCACAATTCATGTAAGGATAAATGACAAAGAGGTGTGTTATGCTGCAGCACAATTCACGTAAGGATAAATGACAAAGAGAAGGTGTATTATGCTGCAGCACAATTCACGTAAGGAGAAATGACAAAGAGAAGGTGTGTTATGCTGCAGCACAATTCACGTAAGGATAAATGACAAAGAGGTGTGTTATGCTGCAGCATAATTCATGTAAGGATAAATGACAAAGAGAAGGTGTGTTATGCTGCAGCACAATTCATGCAAAGATAAATGACAAAGAAAAAGTGTGTTATGCTGCAGCACAATTCACATAAGGATAAATGGCAGAGAAGGTGTGTTATGCTGCAGCATAATTCACGTAAGGATAAATGACAAAGAGAAGGTGTGTTATGCTGCAGCACAATTCACGCAAGGATAAATGACAAAGAGAAGGTGTGTTATTCTGCAGTACAATTCATGTAAGGATAAATGACAAAGAGAAGGTGTGTTATTCTGCAGCACAATTCACGTAAGGATAAATGACAAAGAGAAGGTGTGTTGTGCTGCATCACAATTCAGGTAAGGATAAATGACAAAGAGAAGGTGTGTTATGCTGCAGCACAATTCACGTAAGGATAAATGACAAAGAGGTGTGTTATGCTGCAGCACAATTCACATAAGGATAAATGACAAAGAGAAGGTGTGTTATGATGCAGCACAATTAACGTAAGGATAAATGGCAAAGAGAAGGTGTGTTATGCTGCAGCACAATTCACGCAAGGATAAATGACACAGAGAAGGTGTGTTATGCTGCAGCATAATTCACGCAAGGATAAATGACAAAGAGAAGGTGTGTTATGATGCAGCACAATTCACGTAATGATAAATGGCAAAGAGAAGGTGTGTTATGCTGCAGCACAATTCACATAAGGATAAATGACAAAGAGGTGTGTTATGCTGCAGCACAATTCATGTAAGGATAAATGACAAAGAGAAGGTGTGTTATGCTGCAGCACAATTCACGTAAGGATAAATGACAAAGAGAAGGTGTGTTATGCTGCAGCACAATTCACGTAAGGATAAATGACAAAGAGGTGTGTTATGCTGCAGCATAATTCACGTAAGGATAAATGACAAAGAGAAGGTGTGTTATGCTGCAGCACAATTCACGCCAGGATAAATGACAAAGAGAAGGTGTGTTATTCTGCAGCACAATTCACGTAAGGATAAATGGCAAAGAGAAGGTGTGTTATGCTGCAGCACAATTCACGTAAGGATAAATGACAAAGAGAAGGTGTGTTATGCTGCAGTACAATTCACGTAAGGATAAATGACAAAGAGAAGGTGTGTTATGCTGCAGCACAATTCACGTAAGGATAAATGACAAAGAGAAGGTGTGTTATGCTGCAGCACAATTCATGTAAGGATAAATGACAAAGAGGTGTGTTATGCTGCAGCACAATTCATGTAAGGATAAATGACAAAGAGAAGGTGTGTTATGCTTAAGAACAATTCACGCAAGGATAAATGACAAAGGGTGTCTTATGGTGCAGCACAATTCACGAAAGGATAAATGACAAATAGAAGGTGTGTTATTCTGCAGCATAAGGTCCAAATGAAAAAGTTTTTAGTTTTTTGAAACTAATTCAGTAAATATTAACATTTTATTTTAGAAAGTGACTACTAAGGGCATGTCTTCGAATGCATGAGTGACCAAGCTGTCACAGTTTGTCTTCTTTTTTCTTGAATGACTAACAAAATTTTATTTTTTGCTTCACATTACTTATCTCCCCTTATTAGAACAGCTTACATTAATAACCATTCAAATTGTGCACTATATCTGTAAACACACATGTTATAATTAGGAGTTAACCCTTTACCCAACGCAGACGATATCAAAATTTATTATTTTAAATACATTTTTTTCAATTTTTTCAAAAAAATTCAACAAAACCATATCATGTGACCCCTCGTTGGAACGAGCTCTACGAGCTCGTACCAACGAGGGGTCACATGATATGGTTTTGTTGATTTTTTTTTAAAAATAATATTTTTTCAAATGTTGAATTTACATATTACGCGGGCGGATGCGGGCGATTCATTTGGGTAAGGGGTTAAAAGTTATTCCTTTGAAAAGAAATATTTATGGCCGGAATAAATATTGAAAATGTTTTCAGAGAGCTGTTTAGGGTAAAGGATTGAACCGGTATATTATTTCATCAAATATTTGAATGGAAAAATGTAACTGGGACATGTGTGAAATTTGATAACTGTCGAGTTTATTTCTCTATTCATAATTACCCTTGTGAATCAATTCATCCTTTGTCATTGAATACAATAAACCTAACCAGTTATAGGTTAAATGACATTAGTACAATGTGGCATCATTGCGTTTTAAGCACCAGTGTGAACTGAAGAAAATTTCTAACTTTTTCCCATTTTATAACTCTTAACCCACTGATTATTTTCTAAATATTTTTCATCAAATCTAGTGAGCAGCCATGACTACATTTGATAAATAATTTGTTTTAATTTAATATCTAGAAATCATTGGTCAAAAGGGGGGGGGGGGGGGGGCGGAGAATTTGATTGAATATGCCTAGTTTAACTTGTGTTAGTGGCAGGATACTTCCTGTTCGGTGCAGGAATATTTCCCAGCATCTTGCAAAGAGTTAAATAGGATGTCTTATTTTTAACTGGTTTAGTGCTAGAAGCCCCTATTTAGGCTTTGTGGAGAATTTAATTTCTGTAATGCACATTAAAAGGTTTCATATTTCATGGATTTACTTCTTATGCTCCTAGAACTAAATATATTTTGCTCTGTACAGAATTGTTATGTTGCAATTCATTAGAGAGTTCCCAGAGGCACTCTGCAATATTTTGTGGCAAGCCCATCTTGTATGAACAAATTCGCATGATTAAAATTAATCTAATAGTGTCCCCGCGGGAACCCCAGGAAGTGAAGGAGTGCCTGTTCACTGCAGTAAACAGGCTCTGTTTTACTGGTAAAATAGGACCCAGTCACCAATGCTTGGGAGGTGCAAACTCTCTCTAAAATAGGCAACTTTTGGCTTATTAACGCTCACCCCTGGCTTTGAGTTGATACCCATGTTGTGGTCATGATTAGCCATTGTGCAAAAATGTGTGACCTAAAACACCAATAAACAAATAAATAAATAAATAAATAAATAAATAAATAATCCAGTAGTGTACTAGTTAATCCCATTCGCAAGTTTGAAAAGTAAACTTGATGGCTTTGTTAGGAAAGGATTAAGAGTTTTAACACTGGCACCCTGGAAGCAAGCCAGAAAATAAGCAGACTGTCATCTGCAAAATATGGTCCCCAGAGGGTGAACTTGGTGATGCTACCCTGCAAAGCAGGGTAGCATTACTAAATTTACCCTCTGTGAACATCAATCTGAATCAAGGTCTCAAACATAAACAGAAAGAAGAACCCAGAGGATAAATTGGCCCACTGTATTGGATAGCATCAGCAAATTCACCCTCTGGGGACCTCGTTCTGCAAATGACAGATTGCTTATTTTCAGGCTTGTCTGGAAGGTATCATTTCAGTCAGTTCTGTCAACAATGAAATGGGCAAATGGAAGGTTCGGTAATATTTAATCCAACGGCTGTCAAGCTATTGGATTAAATTATTAACGAGCCTCACTTCAGATTTTTTGCTCTTTTTATCGTCTGCTCGCCCACAGCCATTTTTTCTTTGCGCAAAAATTTATGCACACCGGAGTTGAAATGGTTAAGTTGATTATTCTATTAATCAGCATGTGATCAAACAAAATCTGTTATAACATATCCTTTTTGATCTCACGCTGGTTAATAGAATAATCCTGCTAATTGTGTATACCCGTCAACTTAATCCTTTACTTATTTATTTATTTATTGGAATGTAACGACACTTTCAGGAGCGTGGTGGCTTAGTGGTTACAACATTGAATTTCAATCTGAGAGGTCCACAGTTCGATCCCCACCATGGGTAATTGTGTTGTGTCATTGGGCAAGGCAATTAATCCTTATTGCCCATGTGGGGGCATGGTGGTGCTTTGTGCTAAAGTGTACTGCGCGTCAATGGTGCAGCTGTCTTCAAACAATGCGAACCCTGCTTGTAGGGAGTTAGTATATTGGGGAGCTGACAGTTGCTTGCTGTTGCTTGGTGGTTCTCTCCAGGTACTCCAGCTTCCTCCACCCATAAAACTGTCCAAGGTGAGGTGGCCCTGATTGTCAAAAGTGTTGTTAACCCTTTACCTAACATGACAAGCAGACGACACTTGCAAATAAAATTCTTGAAGCACTAATTTTTTTTATTTTTTGTCAAAAACATAGCTTATGACCCCTCATTGAAACGAGCTCATTGAGCTCGTTCCAATGTGGGGTCATAAGCTATGTTTTTGAGACGAAAAATGAAAAGGTAAACAACTGAATGGTGGATTTTGTGAATATCACTGGCCAGTTTTGGCCATTATGTTGGGAAAAGGGTTAAACTCCAATAAATAAATAAATGACACTTTTGATAGCCAGGGTCACCTGTCACCGCATTCCCAATCCTTTACCTAACAACACCATCGACTTTACCCAGTACTATAAACTGGGAAGAAGCCTGAAAATAAGCAAACTGTTATTTGTAGAATGAGGTCCCCAGAGGGTGAGTATGCTGTCCCTAATCCATCCGGTGGGCTACAGTCCCCCAGTGATTCTTCTGAGTCCCTCTTTCTTGTTATGCCTGAAACCTTGATTCAGACTGAGGTTTCCAGAGAGTAAATTTGGGGATGCTACCCTGCTGTCAGGGTAGCATCACCAAATTCACCCTCTGGGGACCTCAGTTTGCAGATGACAGTCTGCTTATTTTCAGGCTGACTGGGAATATCATCAGTACAAATCACAATATAAATTTGAATTAACACTTGTGGTGTCGTTGTGATCTAGCAATAGATGTAGATAGCAATGTTCAAAAATTCCATAAATAAATCAACAAAAATTATATTCACATTTCTTAGCTCCCGAGACTGAAAGTCTTGGTGAGCTATTGCCATCACTTGACGTCTAGCATCCGTTAACTTTAGAAATCAGTCTTCTTCTTGGGAACCAAAGGACCAACCCTAACCCAGATTGGCTTAAATTATCTTTGGGGATACCCTTCCAAGTTTGTTCAATAGAAGTAGCTAAGCCCAATGAGCTGGATAGCAGTGCCAAAAATATTTTTAAAATCTTCACATAAACCACCAGTCAAAATATTTTGGTATGCAGCTTCCTTATATGGTCAAGATTCAAGTCTGTCAGACAATATTTGGGCTCATGGTCATTGCTGAGAGGGGCAATATTTTTGGCCTTGTCCAAAATTTCTGTTTTCTGAACCAGTGGCCAATTTGGATCAAATTTGGTATGCAGTAGTATTAGGGGATATGTACTTGATTTTTGCCCCAAACCATTTTCCATGCCCCCCTCCCCCCCCCCCCCCACCAACCCCAGGAACTAAAAATAGAAAAAATGCCATATGCCCATCATTCCTAAACTGTGCGGAACAAAGAATTGTTATATGGTACACAACATCCTTAGGACCAGTAGAGGTGAATGGGCCCCCAAAAATCTCAAATCGGTTGTGTCATGGGGTGCCATATGAGGAAATGGAAAAAGGCTGAGTCAGCAGTTTTAGCTCACCTGATTGAAGTCAGGGTGAGCGATTTTGATCACTCATCGTCTGTCATCCATGAACATGGTGTTTGCGACTTCTCCTCCAGAACCGCAGAACCAATTTTAGTTGACCCTTTACCCAATGTAACTGCAAAAAACGGTCAGCGCTATTCTAAAAACTGCCAATTAATTTTCATTATTTTTTCATTTTTTGTCTCAAAAACATAGGTTATGACCCCTCATTGGAATGAGCTCACTGAGCTCATTCCAATGAGGGGTCATTAACCTATGTTTTTGAGACAAAAAAATTAAAAAAATTAGTTATTCAATAATTTTTTTTGCAAGTGTCGTCTGCTTTTCATGTTAAGTAAAGGGTTAAATTTGAGGTGATTGTTTGTTCTGATATCGTATTTTGGTTTTGTTCAAATCAGCTTGTCTAACCCCATAGGGAGTGGTGGGAAAAATGCTGACAAATTTTCCAAAAGTCTTCTTCTCATGAACCAGTGGGTACAATGACTTGATATTTGGTACTGCACCTCCTTTTAAGGTGTAGAATCAACTTTGTTCAAATGAAGTTTGTGGAGCAATATTTGCCTTTGTAACGGGAGGGCAAGATTTTTGGCCCAGCCTGAAATTTCTATTTTGTGAACCGATGAGTCGATTCAAACCAAATTTGGTATGTGATATTGCCAAAAAAAATTCCTGTATTCTGTGGGATTCTTTCAAAATCATCTTTTTCAGATCCACCAGTCAGAAACTTCTCATATTTGGTATATAGTATCCTTATGGGGTCACATTTAGGTTTGTTCAAATCAGGCCTATGGGTTCATATTTTGGTTCCTATGTCAGCTCGAATTATAACTTGATGAGATATGAGGAATAGTCTTAAAAATATTTTCTTCACATCCACCAGTTAGAATCTTTTCATATTTGGCATACAGCTTCCGGGGGGGGGGGGGGGGGGGGGGGGAGGGGGCATTTAAGTTTTTTCAAATCAGATCTGTGGGTTCATATTTGGGGTTCACCATGTTCCTTTTGGGAACCCAAATTTCATATTTGGTATTCAGCATTGTTACAAAGGTCAGATTCAAATGTGCTCAAACCAAGTCCCAGGGGTCATATTTGGGCTCTCTATGGGAGGCCAAATTTAAACTTAGTTCAGTATGAGAAATGTTCTTTACAAATCTTCTTAAGATCTACCATTTAAAATCTTCTTCAAAAATCTTCTCCAGATCCACCTGGCAGAAACTTTTCATATTTGATATACATGTTCGAATGAAGTCCATGGGTTCATATTTTGCCCCCCCCCCCCCCCCCCCCCCAATGAACCCCAAATTTTAACTTAGTGCAATTTGAGGAATATTCCCCAAAGATGTTCTTCAGATCCACCAGACAAAATCTTTTGATATTTAGTAAGAAAACAAATTTTAATTCAATCAAATTCCCCGCGGGAACCCCGGGACACTTCCCTGTGGTAAACAGGCTCTGCTTTACTGGTAAAATAGGACCCAGTCACCAATGCTTGGGAGGTGCAAACCCTCTCTAAAATGAGCAACATGGCTTATTAATGCTCACCCATGGTCTTGAGTTGATACTCATGTTGTGGTCATGATTAGCCATTGTGCAAAAATATGTGACCTTAAACACCAATAAATAAATAAATAAATAATAATTTCAATCAAATGTTCTGTTTACTTTAATGATTACATCTGCTTGTGAGTGTGTAAGGACACACAACCAGAAAGCCCTAATTTGTCCAAAAAAACATGTCTCAGTCATGTCATTGTTGACTACCAATTTCAATCCATTTCTTTACACAACTGATGGCTTCCATGAACACTGGATATTTAACTGAATTTCAACACAAAATTTTAACAACCTAACTCTTTTGTCATTTTTCAACATAATTTCAAGCCCTATGTAGGATATTCCCTGTGGGAACCCTGAAAATGAAGCAGTCCTTGTTTATTGTGTTTTGGGTTTTTTTTTGGAGGGGGGGGGGGGGGGTTATTAGGGTTTAACGACATGTTAACAGCCAGGGTCATATCATGTCAGTGACAGTTTTACAGGTGGAGGAAGCCGGAGTACCCGGAAAGAACCACCAAGCAACGACGAGCAGCTGTCAGCTCTCCAACATCGTAACTCTGAACTCTGTACCACGGCACAGGCAGGGTTAGATTGGTTGAAGACATGTGCACCATCGAGGTGCTGCACGCCTTAGTACACAGCGTCATCGTGCCCCCATGTAGGCAATCGGGGTTAAGTGCCTTGCCTAAGGAAACAACGCGGGAGCACGAATCAGTCGCTGAAATGGTCACCCATCCAACTACGCTCGACGTTACTTAACCCTTAAGTCCTCAGATTAATTTTAAAGTATTTATGGCCTTTTTCTGTTTAAATAGTTATTGATGACTTGGCAGTGGTTCTACATCACTGCTGGCTGCCTATACAGGCAGCCAGCAGTGATGTAGAACCACTGCCAGGGAAAATTCAGTCTACACACAAGAGAAATAAAAAAGATTACACAAGGGAGCACCTGCTTCAATGCAATATAAAAGTGGCGGTTTGGGGCTATATGGGGGCTTAAGGGTTAATTTTGGTGATCTGACGAGAACCGGTTACCGCGACGCTACCGCGCCCCCTTACTGTGGTTAGCAAGCTCTGTTTTACTGGTAAAATAAGACTGGGTCACCAATGCCTGGGGTGGAAGTCCTCTAAAATGAGGAACATGGGGATAAACAACTGGCTGAACTTTACTTTATCTTCATGTTCCTGTCAGGTTTAACCATTGTGTATAAGTATGTGACCTGTCAGGATTAACCATTGTGTATAAGTATGTGACCTGTCAGGATTAACCAAATGTGTATAAGTATGTGACCTGTCAGGATTAACCATTGTGTATAAGTATGTGACCTGTCAGGATTAACCATTGTGTATAAGTATGTGACCTGTCAGGATTAACCATTGTGTATAAGTATGTGACCTGTCAGGATTAACCAAATGTGTATAAGTATGTGACCTGTCAGGATTAACCATTGTGTATAAGTATGTGACCTGTCAGGATTAACCAAATGTGTATAAGTATGTGACCTGTCAGCATTAACCAAATGTGTATAAGTATGTGACCTGTCAGGATTAACCATTGTGTATAAGTATGTGACCTGTCAGGATTAACCATTGTGTATAAGTATGTGACCTGTCAGGATTAACCAAATGTGTATAAGTATGTGACCTGTCAGGATTAACCATTGTGTATAAGTATGTGACCTGTCAGGATTAACCATTGTGTATAAGTATGTGACCTGTCAGGATTAACCAAATGTGTATAAGTATGTGACCTGTCAGGATTAACCATTGTGTATAAGTATGTGACCTGTCAGGATTAACCAAATGTGTATAAGTATGTGACCTGTCAGGATTAACCATTGTGTATAAGTATGTGACCTGTCAGGATTAACCATTGTGTATAAGTATGTGACCTGTCAGGATTAACCAAATGTGTATAAGTATGTGACCTGTCAGGATTAACCATTGTGTATAAGTATGTGACCTGTCAGGATTAACCATTGTGTATAAGTATGTGACCTGTCAGGATTAACCAAATGTGTATAAGTATGTGACCTGTCAGGATTAACCATTGTGTATAAGTATGTGACCTGTCAGGATTAACCATTGTGTATAAGTATGTGACCTGTCAGGATTAACCAAATGTGTATAAGTATGTGACCTGTCAGGATTAACCATTGTGTATAAGTATGTGACCTGTCAGGATTAACCATTGTGTAGAAGTATGTGACCTGTCAGGATTAACCATTGTGTATAAGTATGTGACCTGTCAGGATTAACCAAATGTGTAGAAGTATGTGACCTGTCAGGATTAACCAAATGTGTATAAGTATGTGACCTGTCAGGATTAACCATTGTGTAGAAGTATGTGACCTGTCAGCATTAACCAAATGTGTAGAAGTATGTGACCTGTCAGGATTAACCATTGTGTATAAGTATGTGACCTGTCAGGATTAACCATTGTGTATAAGTATGTGACCTGTCAGGATTAACCAAATGTGTAGAAGTATGTGACCTGTCAGGATTAACCATTGTGTATAAGTATGTGACCTGTCAGGATTAACCATTGTGTATAAGTATGTGACCTGTCAGGATTAACCAAATGTGTATAAGTATGTGACCTGTCAGGATTAACCATTGTGTATAAGTATGTGACCTGTCAGGATTAACCAAATGTGTAGAAGTATGTGACCTGCCAGGATTAACCAAATGTGTATAAGTATGTGACCTGTCAGGATTAACCATTGTGTAGAAGTATGTGACCTGTCAGGATTAACCAAATGTGTATAAGTATGTGACCTGTCAGGATTAACCATTGTGTATAAGTATTTATGTACTTTATAGGCAACCACTAAATACCTCACTTTATACAGTCAGTCACTAAATACCTCGACTTTACAAAGTTAACCACTAAATACCACAACTTTATACAGCCGGTCACTAAATACCTCAACTTTATAGAGTTAATCACAAAATACCTCAACTTTATACAGTCGGGCACTAGGCGCCTCAACTTTATACAGTTAATCACTAAATACCTCAACTTTATACAGTTAATCACAAAATACCTCAACTTTATACAGTCGGGCACTAGGCACCTCAGCTTTATACAATTAATCACTAAATACCTCAACTTTATACGTTCGGGCACAAAATACCACAACTTTATACAGTTAATCACTAAATACCTCAACTTTACGCAGTCAGCTACTAAGTACCTCAACTTTGTACAGTCAGCTACTAGGTACCTCATCTATATACAGTCAGCCACTAGGGACCTCAACTTTATGCAGTTAGCCACTAAATACCTCAACTTTATAGTCAGCCACTAGGTATCTCAATTTTATACAGCCAGTCACTAAATACCTCAACTTTGTACAGTCAGCCACTAGGGACCTCAACTTTATGCAGTCAGCCACTAAATACCTCAACTTTATAGTCAGCCACTAGGTACCTCAACTTTATACAGTCAGCCATTAAGTACTTTATACAATTAATCACTAAATACCTCAACTTTATACATTCGGGCACTAAAAACCACAACTTTATACAGTTAATCACTAAATACCTCAACTATATACAGTCAACTACTAAGTACCTCAACTTAATACAGTCAGCCACTAGGTACCTCAACTTTATACAGTCAGCCACTTTGGACCTCAGCTTTGTACAATTAATCACTAAATACCTCAACTTTATACCGTCGGGCACTAAATACCTCACCTTTATACATTCGGGCACTAAATACCTCAACTTTATACATTCGGGCACTAAATACCTCAAATTTATACAGTTAATCACTAAATGCCTCAACTATATACAGTCAACTACTAAGTACCTCAACTTTATACAGTCAGCCACTAGGTACCTCAACTTTATACAGTCAGCCACTTTGGACCTCAGCTTTATACAATTAATCACTAAATACCTCAACTTTATACGTTCGGGCACAAAATACCGCAACTTTATACAGTTAATCACTAAATACCTCAACTTTACACAGTCAGCTACTGAGTACCTCAACTTTGTACAGTCAGCTACTAGGTACCTCATCTATATACAGTCAGCCACTAGGGACCTCAACTTTATGCAGTCAGCCACTGAATACCTCAACTTTATAGTCAGCCACTAGGTACCTCAACCTTATACAGTCAGCCACTAAATACCTCAACTTTATACAGTCAGCCACTAGGGACCTCAACTTTATGCAGTCAGCCACTAAATACCTCAACTTTATAGTCAGCCACTAGGTACCTCAACTTTATACAGTCAGCCACTAAGTACTTTATACAATTAATCACTAAATACCTCAACTTTATACATTCGGGCACTAAAAACCACAACTTTATACAGCTAATTACTAAATACCTCAACTATATACAGTCAACTACTAAGTACCTCAACTTTATACAGTCAGCCACCTGGTACGTCAGCTTTATACAGTTAATCACTAAATACCTCATCTTTATACCGTCGGGCACTAAATACCTCAACTTTATACATTCGGGCACTTAATACCTCAACTGTATACAGTTAATCATTAAATACCTCAAATTTATAGTTAATCATTAAATACCTCAACTATATACAGTCAACTAGTAAGTAGTACCTCAAATTTATACAGTCAGCCACTAAGGACCTCAGCTTTATACAGTCAGCCACTAGGTATCTCAACTTTATACATTCAGCCACTAAGGACCTCAGCTTTATACAATTAATCACTAAATACCTCAACTTTATACGTTCGGGCACCAAATACCGCAACTTTATACAGTTAATCACTAAATACCTCAACTTTACACAATCAGCTACAAAGTACCTCAACTTTGTACAGTCAGCTACAAGGTACCTCATCTATATACGGTGAGCCACTAAGGACCTCAACTTTATACAGTCAGCCACTAAATACCTCAACTTTATAGTCAGCCACTAGGTGCCTCAACTTTATACAGTTAATCACTAAATACCTCAACTTTATACAGTCGACTACTAAATACCTCAGCTTTATGCAGTGAGCCACAAAACACCTCAACTTTATAAGTTTATCACAAAATACCTCAACTTTATACAGTCAACTACTAAGTACCTCAACTTGATACAGTCAGCCACTAAATACCTCAACTTTATACAGTTAATCACTAAATACCTCAATTTGATACAGTCGGGCACTAAATACATCAACTTTATACAGTCAGCCACTGGGTACCTCAACTGTATACAGTCAATCACTATATACCTCAACTTTATACAATCTGCTCCTAAGTACCTCAACTTTCAGTTAAGTTGTATATACATCCACTGAACGTGCCCAAGCTTAAAACAGTCGGCCTCTATATACCCCAACATTATACAGCCACGAAATACCCTAATACTCAATATTATGAAGTCGGCCACTAAGTATCTCAATATTCTGCAACCGACCACTAATATCTCACAATTCGGCCACTATGTACCTCAATATCCTACACTGAAACCTCAATATTCTACAGTCTGCCACTACGTACCTCAATATCCTACACTAATATCTCAATATTCTGCAGACATGTAGCCACTGCGTATCTCAATATCCTACACTGATACCTCCGAATTCTACAGTCGGCCACTACGTACCTCAATATACCACATTGATACCTCATAAGTCTACAGTCGGTCTCTACGTACCTCAATATCCTACATTGATACCTCAGAATTCTACAGTCGGCCACTACGTACCTCAAAATCCTACATTGATACTACACAAATACCTCAATATTCTACAACCGGCCACCACTACCTCAATCTCCTACACTAATACCCCAATATTATTCTACAGTCGGCCACTATCTATCGCAATATCCTACACAAATACCTCAATATTCTACAGCCGGCCAGTACGTACCTCAATATCCTACACTGGTACCTCAGAATTCTACAGTGGGCCACTACGTACCTCAGTATACTGCATTGATACCTCAGAATTCTACAGTTGGCCACTACGTACCTCAGTATACTTCATTGATACCTCAGAATTCTACAGTCGGCCACTACGTACCTCAATATATTGCATTGATACCCCAGAATTCTACAGTCGGCCACTACGTACCTCAGTATACTGCATTGATACCTCAGAATTCTACAGCCGGCCGCTACGTACCTCAGTATACTACATTGATACCTCAGAATTCTACAGTGGGCCACTACGTACCTCAGTATACTGCATTGATACATCAGAATTCTACAGTCGGCCACTACGTATCTCAATATATTGCATTGATTCCTCAGAATTCTACAGTCGGCCACTACGTACCTCAGTATACTGCATTGATACCTCATAATTCTACAGTCGGCCACTACGTACCTCAATATACCACACTGATACCTCATAATTCTACAGTCGGCCACTACGTACCTCAGTATACTGCATTGATACCTCAGAATTCTACAGTCGGCCGCTACGTACCTCACTATACTACATTGATACCTCAGAATTCTACAGTCGGCCACTACGTACCTCAAAATCCTACATTGATACTACACAAATACCTCAATAGTCTACAACCGGCCACCACTGCCTCAATCTCCTACACTAATACCTCAATATTATTCTACAGTCGGCCACTATCTATCGCAATATCCTACACAAATACCTCAATATTCTACATCCGGCCACTACGTACCTCAACATCCTACACTGATACCTCAGAATTCTACATTGGGCCACTACGTACCTCAGTATACTGCATTGATACCTCAGAATTCTACAGTCGGCCACTACGTACCTCAGTATACTGCATTGATACCTCAGAATTCTACAGTCGGCCACTACGTACCTCAATATACCACATTGATACCTCATAATTCTACAGTCGGCCACTACGTACCTCAGTATACTGCATTGATACCTCAGAATTCTACAGTCGGCCGCTACGTACCTCAGTATACTACATTGATACCTCAGAATTCTACAGTCGGCCGCTACGTACCTCAATATATTGCATTGATACCTCAGAATTCTACAGTCGGCAAATATGTACCTCAATATACCACATTGATACCTCATAATTCTACAGTCGGCCACTACGTACCTCAGTATACTACACTGATACCTCAGAATTCTACAGTCGGCCGCTACGTACCTCATTATATTGCATTGATACCTCAGAATTCTACAGTCGGCCACTACTTGCCTCAATATACCACATTGATACCTCATAATTCTACAGTCGGCCACTACGTACCCCAATATCCTACATTGATACCTCAGAATTCTACAGTCGGCCACTACGTACCTCAAAATCCTACATTGATACTACACAAATACCCCAATATTCTACAGCCGGCCACTACGTACCTCAATCTCCTACACTAATACCTCAATATTATTCTACAGTCGGCCACTATCTATCGCAATATCCTACACATATACCTCAATATTCTCCAGCCGGCTACTACGTACCTCAATATCCTACACTGATACCTCAGAATTCTACAGTCGGCCACTACGTACCTCAATATACTACCTTGATACATCAGAATTCTACGGTCGGCCACTACGTACCTCAATATATTACACTAATATATTATTGAGAAGATCGATAAAGTTTACTCCCGTTCTCTATATCTTCGTCGTTAATTATCACCAATGTGTCCATTAAAATACCGGAGGAGAATCATACGGAGTCCCCCAGTTTTGCCATTCTGTGTAATAGTTAAGGGGATCAAAGGATTGTTCATTTCGGACGAGCGCGCTACCACCACGCTTGATAGCAACAGAAGATAATGCAAGGGGTGTGCCGGTGCGGGCGATCGTTTATTCGACCATAGGACTGACTTTCAGGCGCAACACCCCCTTACTGGGCTTAAACTTTGAGTAATCCCGATCTAATGCGGGAGTTTGTCCTGTTTGTGCGAGAATATCGTAGTAGTTACGCTTGCTGTTTGCAAACGTTTCTTCTGCAAAGAAGCCCTCACTTCTATCGGGCCCCATCTCCACAGTTTGTGGATCTGTCGGCCCTCATCTCCACTGTCTGTGGATGCATTCTGAAAAACAGAGAAAGATCGTCGTTCGTAGCGTCTGCACTGCGGTCGGGTGCGAGGTTATCAAGCACTGTGTTATCCGTATTGCGGCACAGTTATTTTCCTATTGGACAATTCACTGGGATGGTTCAATAGAGAATAGTAAGCGAAGTCTTCCATTTAATACGGACCTAAGATAAACCCACACCACATGTTGCCAGAGCCCTTGGCTGCCAATGGTATCCGGCAATCGGTTGTGATAACGAACTCACCTCGGCGATAGATCAAAATCAGTAGCTCCCGGTGCGTAAGGAGCTCTTGATGTTATTGTACCGCGCGTCTCGCCTTCACTATAGACCTGACCTCAGCTGGCAGCAGCAAGACCCTGGTCCAGAACATAGGCGAAACAAAAGTTAAGAAAACCACAATCAAGATCGATGGCAATGAGGTCATGTCCGTCCGCCACGACAACGACGTTTATCGTTGCAATGCGGCAACCTGTGGAAGACCGTACAGGAACGCAAAAATGCACAGTACCAAGGAATCGATACCTTGTCCGACAGGAACGTAACGAAGTTGTGTGTCAACGCTGGTGATAAGGACGCCACGGAGGCAGAAGACAAGGCCATCGCTGACGCCTACAGCAACAGGTTCTTTATACCCTTGGATTTCGAACTCCTGGAGAGTCACCTGCCCTCGGGGGTGGTTAGAGTATAACATGATCTCCAATGACTGCAGTCGAGTTATCCAGGCCACAGGCGATACTGCTGCTAAATATAGCATCGATAATATCAGCCTGGAGTATGACACTGTTACCTTGTCACACTTGGAGAAACTTATTCGCTTCCAGTACGCTAGATGCATTTCTGTCATCAACAACCAATTCCTTCAGCATCACAAAATCTCCAAAGATAAGAGCGATGCGCTGTGAAATATCAACCCGAACGTCCCTGCAAGAAGCATGAATGGCATTCCGATACTCTTCGACTACCCGACTGACACGGGGGCTGCTTACGCCCGTAATACCGAGTCATTCTATAACTCTAAGATCACAAAGGTCTTTGCCGCCATTGAGAGGTAACCTAACCAGTTCTACAGTCCAGGGATGCGTACCTATCAGCAGTGGGATAAGGCAACAAAAAAACTGTCGCGTCACCTTCCAGCAAACGACATGCTGAGGTAGCAATGATCACAAAAGGTCTGACTATAGCGGATGTCTTATTGAGTGAGTTCTGGAACACTAAATATACTCTGTGGTTTGGCATGCGGGCGACTGATGACCGGTTTCACGGCAGCGGCGGGTGGGACTGAAAATGCGAGTGAAGGCGTCACAATATAGATCACCATGGCCGCGGAAAAGGCCGGTTCATTGGATATCTACTTTTTGTGTGATTAATGATACCAACTCATCATCGAGGAAGGTGTCTATGTCTCAACAATCTAGGCCTAATGATTCTGTTAAGTATCACCTACAATCCCATTCAGCAAGCATCTGCGGCCTCACCGGATGAGAAAGAAGAGTTTTCGTATGCGACCTGCTGGAAGGTCCCTGCCGAGACACAGGCACATAGTGATCCTCTACGCAATAATCAGATATCACAAAACGTACCCGTCCGCTCATGGATCTGGTCAGACGCCGAAAGCTACTTCGTGGACCCCGGAGAACGACTCCGCGACTATTTGCGAGTCTTCTACAACTAATTCCAGGAAGAACCTACCCTTTACATCATCGATGACTACTCCGCCCCAAAAGTTCGTACGGAGAAAAGGGACATGATATCAAAGTTGCCTTTGAGTGGCCGTAATGCAGAGCAAAGTGTGTGGGCCGGTATTGACCCAAACATACAACTCGGCCCTTCTGGATAACGATGTGATTCCTTCACGTGAAGAACGTGCTGCTGTGCGCCTGCTGCTGTCCGAAATCAAGCATGCCACGCTCCGCTCCCACTAAAGACTGATCATCTGGATGCTTGTAAGGTGCTAAAATATATAAGCTTGTGAGAAGCACTTTACTGTCTTCGTCCAATGCAATCCGTATAATTATCTCGAAAGACTTAGCCAGTAACAGCATTATCGGTCCAGTGTTATTCGTATACCAAACAATTAGCTAGTGTACAGTCCAATGCTATCTACCTCCCCAACCCAATACTATCTGTATTATTATCTCCACACTTCTGCTTGCTGTCTCAGCATGCCAGGTTACAATTTTATGTTACGGAGTTTACGAGTATTTGAGACGTAAGATGCGGTCGACTATAGCGTTACCACAGTGTTTCAAAAAGTGAGAAAGTAAGTCCAACAGAGTTTCAAAATGGATCCTGATGAGATTATCAACCAACTTCTGGAAGGGGCTGCTAGTGCCACTGAAATTCACACACAGGGGGGTGATGATCGTCAAATAAGGGTTGATGAAGAAGAAGCAAGAAAGAAAAGCCCACCGCGCTGGCTGCAGGGGTGGGGGCAAGGTAAACAATATTTGGGACGAGTCATCTCAGCTGACCAGATCGACCCCCTGGATGACGAAGAGATTCTGAGACTTTACACAAGGTACGAAGCTCGACTTGGCGCTACGAGGATGAAGACTCAGTTCTATGCGACAGTAGCCTGTAGATTTCTACCCATTGTCCCGGAGAACTAACCAAAGCTGACTTCTGACCTAGAAGCTGGCCCGTTTATTGGGCATGCGCTGAACACGGCGACGTTTGATCTGTATCACAAGTACGGCATGTACCTGGCTCGGTTAACTGCAGCTCTGATAACAACCAAGCATTGTCAGTTTGGACATGTTTGTCCCTTGACCATACCAGACGATATCTGAGTTACATCAGCATCAGTGGGATTCCTAGCTCCTACGCAGCTTAAGTTGTGGTAGAAGCCGCCAATAGTAAGACTACGAAAAGCTGTGTAGGAGCTTGGAATTCCACTAGGGAACCTCACTTATGGAATCCCCTTTACGGAATTCCACTCAGAGAATCCCTTTTGGGGGAAATGTCTGTGGTCATACACTCCCTTTTCCTGAGATGAGGATAAGAGTCGTATGTAGAGTCACTCGTTCGGGCAATTATTCGATAGCTTATTTCCTCGAGGAGATTCCAGCCGTTTGGGCAATGACTTTTCCAGCCACTGCTCGATAGCTGATTGGTGGAATTTGGAATAGGTATAAAAAGTCGTTTGAGCAAGCAGATTGTATTCGACTGCTAGTAGAAATAGAAACCAAATATGATCGTGGTATGCGGTAGTAGTCAAATGATAGGTACTGAGAGTCATAGTGCCACAAGACAATAGTAATGGTAGAAGGCTGCACAGATCGTCCACTGGGTTCCAATGTGTTCTGTGTGCCTACTGGCACATAGAACACATTGGAACTCAGAGGACGAGATACAGAACGCCATATAGGGATGTTGAATATAATAGAGGCCAAATCACAGAATATATCTATTTATTTATTGGAGTTTAACCCTTTACCTAACATGAAAAGCAGACGACACTTGCAAAAAAATTCTTGAATAACTACATTTTTTCGTTTTTTGTCTCAAAAACATAGGTTATGACCCCTCGTTGGAACGAGCTCGACGAGCTCGTTCCAACGAGGGGTCATAACCTATGTTTTTGAGACAAAAAATGAAAATATTTTGAAAATTAATTGGCGATTTTTGAGAATAGCGCTGGCCGGTTTTGGCCGTTACGTTGGGTTACAACACTTACAACACTTGCGACAGCCAGGGCCACCTCGTATCGGACAGTTTTACGGGTGAGGGAAGCCGGAGTGCCCGGAGAAAACCACCGAGCGACGACGAGCAACTGTCAGACACCCCGATGTACAAACTCCACAGAAGCAGTGTTAGCATTGTTTGAAGACAATTGCAACATCGACGTGTAGTACGCCTTAGTACAAAGCGCTACCGTGATCCCACGTGTGCAATCACGATTAAGTACTTTGCCCAAGGACACAACGCAGTGCCTCCTTGATGGGATGGAACCGTCGACCTTTCGGTTTGACGTCCAGTATCATAGCCTCCCCGCCACTGACCCCTGCCCACTCCATCATTCTTACGTCTTACTTCCCAGGAAAGAAAATCGCTAAAACCCTTAGAGTACATTTGCAGCCGGCTACAGCGTTGAAATATTCTTGCGTGGGAGATAACAGGTGGACAGCCAATCTGGCTATGTTATCTCCCTGCGGTATGTATTTGTATGTCTCACTGTGGTTAGAAATATATTGGATTTGTAAAGCCTTATCTATATAAATAAATAAATAGCTACTGAGCCACTGCAATCCCTCAAAGGATAGATAACTGAAGTCGTGGTAGAAGCCGATAGTAAGGTGCGATAGCGATCCCTCAAAGGATAGATAGCGATCCCTCAAAGGATAGATAGCTGAAGTCGTGGTAGAAGCCGATAGATAGCTGAAGTCGTGGTAAAAGCCGATAGTAAGGTGCGATCACTCAAAGGATAGATAGCTGGAGTCGATCCCTCAAAGGATAGATAGCTGAAGTCGATCCCTCAGAGGATAGATAGCTGAAGTCGTGGTGGAAGCCAATAGTAAGGGTAGCGGAGTTATGCAGGTGCTTGGAATCCCACTTAAGGAATCCCACTTATGGAATCCCTTTTACGGAATTCCACTAAGAGAATCCTTTTGGGGGAAAACGTCTGTGGTTATAGAATCCCTTTCTTCCGGATAAGAGCCGGGTGTGTTGTGCGCACATATGTGCATCACTCATCGGTCTCTCAAGCGTGTATTTATGTATGTGTTGTGCTAACGTTGTCCCGCGTTGTAGAACGTATTCCATACAGGGTCTCCTCTACTCCTCGATTACACATTTGGCATTCCTTTTCACTGTCTTTCTCATTGCCCCCCCCCCCCCCCCCCTAAGCTACAGTGACCGCGATCTCATCATAAACGGCACTGACACTCCCACGCCCAAAGATCCATCCAGGTATATATACTCTTCAAAACCTTGCTTCTTTTTATCACGCACGCCACCTAAAGCTAAAGGGTAAAGACATCTTGCTTTGACACCCCTCGTCTCCCCTTCTCTCAAATTTCGGTAACCATAGCGATCTCTTTGTTCAAATATCAGAAAAGCAAATCACAAAACCTGGTAATCTTCCTTTATTAAGGATTGTTTTTTTTAACGAATTAAGAAATCACATGCATAATGGGGTTAGCTTTGGTTATGAGGTCTCATGTTGCAGATACTTTTGGAGATAAACATCTCTGAAGTATTTATCCGTGGTTTGTGCTCAAAATAATAATCCTTGGTCATTCCGCTGATTTTCCGCGGTCCTTTAGTGGGAAGACCAAAATCAATTCCGTCCCAGAAGTTCTCCCTCCCCCAGTTTACCTCCTAATCTCCCTGCATTCAGACAGTGTTTTATGTATTCAGCATTCAGACTGTTTTATAATTTCCCCAATGGGCGCATCAACAATCGCCCCAACTATAATATTAACCCTTTCACCCCTTGTCATCACCCATCCACATTGCTCTCATGTTTTCACTCCATTCTTCCATTAGTTTCTCAAGGAGTATTATTCTCTTTGGGATATACTGAAATGAAATGTTCCAAGGTCTCCGTTACTCCTAAGCTGCACATTTGGCGCCTCTTTTTTTTCCTCAACTCCAGTGACTTTGATCTCACTTTGAACACCAATCACCCCCACCCCCCCGATCCATTCGGGCACACCTTGAAAGATGGTGCATCTTTCTTGCTTAGCTCGTGTCGGAAACCGGGCGTACGGTCGTTGTTGGGGGAAATAGATTCACGCCGCGTATTCAGCCAAACTCAAGGAGTGTTGCCTGAATCCGTGCATGAACGTACGTCTCACCATTTCGTTTTTGTTGGGGGTGGTTCTTATCCTGAAGGGGTCAATGACTTTTCCTCATAAAGCATAAATCAACAGGGGTTCACTGAATTAACAATTTTAATATATAGAAAAATATGGTAATTTGTAACTTACGGTACATAAAATCCAATGAACAACACAAACGTCAGACACACCCCATCCACACATTCATTAAGTCACTTTGCGGGCCCACGTTCTCTGTTGTCACTGGTTGCTCCTTCCTTGTCGCTGGTGTTTGGTCCTCTCGGCTCAATGTAGTGTCTTTGGACTCCAGCCACCCTTTCATACAACTGGAACTTCACTATATCACTGCCACCGCATGGCCACTAACGTATTGTCACTTTATTTGGATGCCTTTCCTCTAAATTGAGACGGAATGTCACTCTGCCATTGCTGTCGCACGGCCACTAATGTATCGTCTCTTGACTGGACCCTTTTACTTTTTTTGCTCAAGCAGTCGCCTCTTAGGGGGTTAAGTACTCCCCTCCATTATCCCAGAATAATGTTCATACAGGCAAAGCCTACTCTATCTATGTATGGCTTGCCTTCTACAACAGGTAATGCCGTCTATCAAAATGCCAACATTCGTGAGCTCCCGGGCTCATACTTCCTACTTTTGGTCCTAAACTCATATGTGGCCACCGACTTTGCCCGCGACTGTTCCTATTCTAAATATGAGCTCTGCGTCTCCCCTTACATTACAACGTGTCTATACTTTCGCACCGATACGGCACTTCCTCTAGCTTATAGCATGGGACATCCCCAGCTCCTCGCCTACAAACAAAGGTCTAACACGCCTTGAGAATGGAGTGATTTTTTCGAGAAATCCTCCGATTTTTATTTGATCGCCAGAAAATTCTCATCTTAATCGCTTCTCTTGAACTTGGCCACTTAGATCTATCTTAATTTAATACTCGCTTTAAAGTTCCTTTGAAAGACTCGAATTTCGTTATTTCCTGACATTCGTGACAGGCTAGATGCGCAATATGGGTGTGTGTTCAGAACATGCGCGATGTACTGGTTTCACCACAATTGTCCATTAACTGGCCATAATTACATAGATACTGACTGCAGGAGACAACTGGTCTCTCTTAGTCCTTTAATCTATTATCAGACAGCTTATGATTGGGTTCACCAGACGCACGATAAATGACCATAAATTTTCAGGCTTAATTAGCAGCGCATGAATTACTTTACTGGTCTGTTTACGTGACAAATATGTTTTCTGGGTACGTGATACTGACAAACATTCTTATGCCTTTAGCCCGAGCGAGGAAACGTGTGAAAAATATATACACTTTTAAACAAGAAAATTGCAAATCGAAGCCCGTCCATCGAGCTTTTGGTCGTAACTCCAGATCTCCAGTTTCATATGCTGCAAAGTTTCTCACCTGAATATAGATGATAAAATTCTCAGAACTGACGGAAAACTGACATTGTGGGGGGAGGGGGGGGGGGAGGGGGGGGTTAACTATCTCCGTTTTCTTATAAATGCGCAAGTGTTCAGATTGAAACATTGCAGATTCAGAAAGAGGATGTATTTTTACTTCCAAAAACTTAAAATTGCGTCGTTCGTAATTAGTTCACTGTCGCATATTTTTAGGACCATTTCTCTACAAAAGGCTCATGGTCTCCAAATGCTTGGGGAAAAAGATAAGACAACTGATAGACTAACAGCATTGTATTCAAATCAACATTTTTTTATTATTTTCATAAGCCGGATACAATCAGACGTTTTACATAGAAAGGTTTACAGCACGTGGCGGAAGTATTTTCTTTAACCCTATTCAACACTATAATTCATAAAAATCGACATTCAAATTTTATTGTTTTGTTTTTCTTGTTGGGAGGGGGGGGGGGGGTGCCATAAAAGCATAGCATAAATAATAATAATAACAATTCTTTGGCCGTCCGCTGATTTGTCGCGGTCCTCTAACGAGGAGGCCTAAATCATTGCCTAAGAAACTGCTTCATAATTCCCCCTATTGGCGCTTTCTCTATCGCCCCAACTATAATATTGACCCTTTCCCTCGTGTCATCTCTCATTCACTTATCCCTCACGTTTTGATCCCATTAGTTTCTCGGCAAGTCTGGTTCTACTTGGCACAGATTTGGGATGCACTAAAATGAAATGTTCCAGGGCCTCCATTACTCCGAATTTGCACCTTTGATACGTCCTTTTCTCTCCCCCCACCCCCACCCCCAACTCCAGTGACTTGGATCTCTCTTTGAATAACAATGGCCCCAAATGCCCTGTCTAGGCACTCCTCAAAAGCTGGCGCATCTTTTTATGTAACCCATCAAAATAGCTCTTGGTCCTTACTTCAGCTCGAAAATTTATATTTAAATTCTCAAGCACCCTTCGATTGATAAAGCTTTTTCCCTTGCTTCAGCCCCCTTCTAGATATTCATGCTCAATAGAGTAATTCTCCACTAGACCCCTCGCCTATATATGGCCACTCATAAGAACAACCTCGTTCCAATAATGGGTCATAAACTACGTTTTGGCGTAACAAACGTTTAAGTTTTTAGTTATTTGGGATTTTTTTAGTGTTGTCTGCTATTCGTGTCAGGTGAGTGGTTTAAAGGCTTAACCCTTTACCTAACACGCAAGAAAGACGACACTTGCAAATAAAATGCTTGAATAATTATTTTTTCATTTTTTGCGTCAAATACATTGCTTATGGCCCCTCGTAGGAACGAGCTCATCGAGTTCGTTCCAATGAGGGGTCATAAGCTATGTTTTCAAGATAAAAAAAAAAATAAACAAAAATTGAATGGTGATTTTTGTGAATAGTGTTAGCCTACATTATGTAAAGGCTTAAGAGTGGGCGTGTCCCTTTTTACTGATAGCCTCCATGCATCATACTAGTGGCGTAGATAGCTTTGTCGGCACTGGGGCAAACTCAGATATTTCCGACGGACCAAGAACATTTTTCGAGAGATTTCACATTGGACAACCAAGTAGTAGTAGTAGAATATCTTTACTTTCGTGACATGTGTTGTTCATATATATATATTTGGATATGTCTTTAACAAAGAACACCCGGCCATCTTGGCCTATATGTCACGATTGTTTACCAGTTTTATTCAAAGTCGCATGCTCGCTCATTCTCACTTCCATCTTCTGTCTCTTTCCCCCCTCTCTCTCTACACACTCACACATGCATGCATACACACACATACATATATACCATACATTAGAGATGGGCGGTATTGGAATTTTGAGTTCGGTATCGGTTTCGGTATTTTTGTGTGGGCATACCGCGGTATCGGTTCGGTATTCGGTATGTGACTTCAGATTCACCGATAGTAGGGGAATCCATGTCAGAAAAATACAGAATAAGTTGTTCTTGTATCATTCTATCACAGTGCTACACATGCCATTGTTGATGGGCTCAACATTGTCATTCTTTTGTCAACACAGATCATATCTACAGTAATTTGGTGACTTGTTCTAAATCCGCCTTAACTTTTCAAGCTCCACGTAAGGCGTCTGTAATCATAGAATGTGTGTCCTGAACATGTCATCTTTAGGTGGGCCTGATGACAGTAGTAAAATTATCTGGTCAGTGATTTCTGGCCAAGTCTTGGCTGCCTGTTAAGGCAGCCAAGACTTGGCTAGAAATCACTGCTAAGCAGCTGGACATGTACAGGTCGTAGACTATTGATAATTTAGTACAACTGCACTGGTTCTTAAGGCTTAACAAAACTGAAAAATAAAATCAGTCACTTCTTTCATGAAAATGAACACATCAACTGCTATCAATCCTCATCAAGTCCTTATAAATAGTGAATGCACAGGGAAAATTGAAAATACCGTTGGTTTCGGTATTCAAAGATTGGGTCGGCTCGGTTTTTTGGTGTCCCCATGATATCGGTATCGGTTCGGTTTTTCGGTATATTGCCCATCGCTACAATACATACATACATACATACATACATACATACATACATTTATATATTTCTCTCTCCATTTACCCCCCCCCCCTACACACACACACACACCTCACTGAAACCCCACCCATTTCACATCAAACGAGTGTTTTGTTTGGGGGTGGAGGGAGGAGGGGGGGGGGGGCTCGAGGGCGACGGCCTCCTGTGTCAACGCATCTGAATATCACTCACTTAGGGTGGGAACCATTAAACTTCTATCCGCAATTTTCTGACCGCAAGGATGTCTGTCCATAACACTGACAGAAGCAATATATTTTCCTCGTAAACTTGTGGGAGCACATAATGATCTTCTTGTTTACTCATGGTGACAATTTCGCTTCCTGGTTCAGAAAAGTTTGATGTTGTGTCGTGTGTGTCACGTGATTAACAAGGAAGTTAGTCGAGGTGATCCATCAGAAAACTTAGGAAGTTTTTCGTTCTGTCTGTAATCCAAAAATCGAAGTTGTCGTGAAGATTTTTTCGGAGTTCTGTGTAAGTTGTATATCCTCGCTAAACACACAAGTATAACTGTTATTTGACTAGAAGATCAGTTTGGCGGCGTTGGGCCATGTGAAAACACAAACGACAGTTGAAGATACATGTGCATGTTGTGTGAACAGAGAAACATTTTTGAAGTGACAATCCATTCCGATAAAAAATTAAACTGTGATGAACGTGGGAAAACACTTTATTGAATGCTTCTTGATTGGGAGATGACAGCTTATTTTACAAAGATAAGTTTATGACAAATTTGTACTATATTTATAAGTTCAAGGTGAGTTAATTACGCAAGTTAGAATTTTACACATGAAAATGCTTTTATCGACTGTGTTTCCCCAAATCTGTCAAAAAAAGAAAGGCTGATTGAAATATCCGAGAAAGTAATTGCGCTAAAATTAAAGTCGTGAGACAGGATTAGGGTAACCTATTGCGTATATTTGCCGAAAATGTTTCATTTAATTTTATATTCTTTAACAAGAAATTTGACTTTTAAATTGGAATTCTTGCACGCAAGCTGCTGCCCAATTATACACTTGAGAAAACAAATCAACCCCAAAATTATAATAATGCATCTATCCAAGGCACATTACTGAAAAATGTATTTAAAAATCCCATAAATATATTTTAAAATAGGAAAAGAAAATAGTAAATTACCCTCATGTTGTTGTACAAAAGATATAGAAGGATATCCTTAACTTCTAGCACACCAGTCGTGTTTCAAAATTTTTGTCGTTGACTCCCTTTAACCCATGCAGCACAAAAAATTTAACAAATTATATCTTGTTTGTCAGAGCTCAATGAGCTCTGTCAAACAAGATATAATTTTTTGAAATTCTCATTTGCATTGTGGGAAAAAATTCGCTGCAGAAAACATTGGTATTTTGACATCAGTGCGCAGAGGGTTAAAATCCCACACTGTTAACCAATACACATATAGAGAGTCATTGATAGTGGTCGGTTTGATCAAACACTAAAAACGCTCAATTACAGCAAAACTGATTACCACTTGCTGCCCAGTAATTTATTTATTTGGGTTTAAAGACACTTTCTCCTTGTGTCAGATAGTTTTATGGATGGAGAAAGCCGGAGTGAACCACCGTGCAAGGAGTGAGCAACTGACAGACTCCCCAACGTACAGTTAAAACTAGAAGTCCTGTCATGAAATGCGCACAAATAGCACGTTGATATGCGCGTTAATGTACGCGTTATCGCCCAAATAAAGCTCTCAAATTCTGTACCTATGGCCTGTGCACAAGCAATGTTTCAGACAATGGACCTCCGGGTAACCCGGAGGTCCATTGGCAGAAACATTGCATGTGTTTGCCATGAGTAACTAGGAGAACCTGCAGTGCTTTGGATGCCATTCAATATGGCAATTGCGCACAATTCCAACGCACAATTAAGCCTAGATAAGTGCACTATTCGTGACAGGACTTCTAGTTTTAACTGTACTAATGTCACACAAATAGGGTTAGCATTGGTTGAAGACAAGTGCATCATCGCCATGCAGTTCGCCTTAGTACATAGCGCCACCGTGTGCAGAAATGGATACTTGTACAGGAGCTTTCTTTCTAAACATGAGACAACAAATAAGGGTCCTATCATCCAACATAATATAATAATAACACTTTGGCCAACCACTGATTTGTCGCGGTTCTCGGATGAGAAGGCCTTGGTTACCCCTGTACACCCAACTGCCTCCCTATTCCCACGCTTCTCCTCTCCTCGCAACACTCGGAGACGAACTGTTTGAATCCCTTGCCCCATTCTTCCCAATCTCTCCGATTAGCATATTAACCCTCTCCTTTGAGTCTCCCCCTAACCACATGTCCTTCATTCTCCCATCCCACTTCCCCAACAGAGATTGAATGTTTGATAATCTTCTACTCTGTGCAACTCCTACAAAACTGGTTAAGGCCCTATAAAGTAGATCTTCTGTTTCTCAGGCCATTTTTTGTAAAATTGCATGCTGGCACATGTTTTTTTAGTTTACCGGCACGTGTTTTTTTAGTTTATTCTTTTATTTATGTAATTATTTCTTTGCTATCAAAAGTTCATAGTTTGTTTTATGTTTTAGGTCCCAAAATCTACAGTTAAAACTAGAAGTCTTGTCATGAAATGCGCACAAATAGCACGTTGATATGCGCGTTAATGTGCGAGTTATGGCCCAAGTAAAGCTATCATATTCTGTACATATGGCCTGTGCACAAGCAATGTTTCAGCCAATGGACCTCCGGGTAACCCGGAGGTCCATTGGCAGAAATATTGCATGTGTTTGCTATGAGTAACCAGGAGAACCTGCCGTGCTTTGAATGCCATTCGATATGGCAATTGCACGCAATTCCAAAGCGTAATTAAGCCTAGATAAGCGCACTATCATGACAGGACTTCTAGTTTTAACTGTATAGAATAGCATCGGTGGTGGTGTATTTAGTCCCTGGAGTGCAAGAAGGCTTTGCAATGCTTTTGCATTCCAAAGCCTTCTTGCATTCAAGGGACAAATTTATCAGTTTTATTAACTTGGGTAAAATATTTTAATTTTTTAATGTTTGCACCGGTTATAAAAAGAGATCATGCAGCAGCCAAAAAGACTGTGCGGGCGGGCTTGAGAAACAGATTTTCAACTTTTTAAGCCTAACTTCCGTTTATTGTTTTGCAAAGTTAACTGATTTAGTTTAGGTGACCCTGGCTGTCAAAAGTGTAATTATAAATAAATAAATAAATAAATAAATGATTTAGACCGAACAACTGAAATTAAATTTAACGGTTACAGTACAGTCGCTGTGGACTGGTCACTTTCCACGTGTGAACAAAATTTCCATGAACGTAATAATATTAGATTCCAAACCCTCATTATAGGAATAATCATAAAAAATTTAATTAATGAAGCACCGGGTATAACCTGGTGCTTCATTAATTAAAATTTTGCTGATGATGATTTTTATTCAAGCCAGAAAATAAGCAGACTGTCATCTGCAAAATGAGGTCTCCAGAGGGTGAATTTAGTGATGCTACCCTGTATAGCAGGGTAGCATCACTAAATTTACCCTCTGTGTACCTCAATCTGAATCAGGGTCTCAAAACTAAACAGAAAGAGGTACCCAGAGGATAAATTGGCCCACTGTATAGGATAGCATAATCAAATTCACCCTCTGGGGACCTCATTCTGCAAATATCAGACTGCTTATTTTCAGGCCTGACTTTATTACCTGGTAAACGCATGCGTGGACATCACTGCACACACATGGATAACGACCAGTCCACGGTAACTGTTCTGTACTTTCTTGAGAAGTTTTTCTCTTTTTCATGCCCAGTTTTCTGTTACCTCTCTATCTACATGTCGACATTAAAACAAAATATTCTCAAAACACGGATTTTGATCACAACTGTACTGATTTTATAGCATTTAGGATGATCTGCTTTGGGCATCTGTTCACAATGAAACAAAACATACAGTACGTGTAGGGTGTATTATCATTAAATCACCCACAGGGTGGAGATTCCACCCGAGCAATAATTGCAAATTTATTGCAAAGCATAACTATCACAAGCAAAGTTCCAGCCAATGGACCTCCAGGTTAAACCCGGAGGTCCATTGGCTGAAACATTGCTTGTGTTTTATGTCCACATGTACAGAATTTGAGAGTGATACTTTGGGTGATAACTCCACTCTGTGGGTGATTTAGATACAATGCACTCTCAATGTTCTGTACAATGCAATATTTGAATTTTTTAAAACTATTTAGATATTTTAAAAAATTATTTGATCAGTAATTGGTCCTAGATGGATGTTCAATGAATATTTTGGTTTAACTATTTCGTTTATATCTCCCACATATTCAGCTGTAGCCTGTTCTTGAAATTAGAGAATTCCAAGTCATTTTTTTCACCCCAAAATAACATTTTTGACTCTTGCTTCTTGTGTTAAGCAAATTGCATTGAACTAATAGATTTATAGGTATACAATATCACACCAAAATAACATTTTTGACTCTTTCTTGTTGTGTTAAGCAAATTGCATTGAACTAATAGGTTTATAGGTATACAATATCAACATCCGAATTGTTTTGGTTGCATGTTTCAGAGTGTGCACATCCTTGAAAAGTCCTTGAATTTCAATCTTACTCCTTGAATTTTGAAAATTCAGAAAATGTACTTGAAAAGTACTTGAAAATCCATCAGACTCCTTGAAAGTCCTTGAATTTTGCCCTATATCATTTTTTTACCTGTGTAATAGCGGACAATTGAAACATTTCTTTTGCACTTGTTTTACTTGAAAAATGAAAAAAAAACGAACATAAATAATGGATACAGTTAAAACTAGAAGTCCTGTCATGAACTGTTCGCTTATCTAGGCTTAATTGCGCATAGGAATTGCGCGAAATTGCCATATCGAATGGCACCAAAAGCATGGCAGGTTTTCCTTGTTACCCAAAGCAAACATAAGCAATGTTCCTGCCACTGGACCTCCGGGTTACCTGGAGGTCCATTGGCTGAAACTTTGCTTGTGCACAGGCCGTATGTGCAGAATTTGATAGCCTTACTATCGTCATAACACGTAGATTAACGCGCAAAGCGACATGCTATTTGTGCGCATTTCAGGACAGGACTTCTAGTTTTAACTGTAATCGATACATGTGTAAATGAGGAATTAAAGTTCAGGCATTATTTAACTGGGTGTCTTTCTGTAATACCATAATTTTATTGCAGAGCATTTTAGAAGCACCGTTTTCCTGGAATTTAGAAGGATGAGGTAGAAGACATTTTTAACCCCTTATCCAGTGTAAAGGTCAAAACCGTCCACCTCTATTCTCAAAAATGGCCAATTAATTTCAGTTATTTTTTCATTTTTGTCTCAAAAACATAGGTTATGAACCCTCGGAACGAGCTCATCGAGATCGTTCCAATGAGGGGTCATAACCTATGTTTTTGAGACAAAAAATTAGTTATTCAAGAATTTGTTTGCAAGTGTCGTCTGCTTTTCATGTTCGTTAAAGGGTTAAAGTAGGTAAGGCTTCTAAAAATGGTTATATTCCAAATGTACATTTTAAAAAAACATCCTTGGAAAATGCTGATATGTCCTTGAAAAGTCCTTGAATTTTTTTGGTCCTTGACTTGTAAGAACCCTTTGTTTTCACACAGTGATTTTTGTTTGAAGTTTGGGATAACATACAGTAGGACAGGGGTAGGTGGTGGTGGGTGGGTGGGGTAATGAACATACATGTTAAGTGTCACTATTTCCGAGGAAGACTCACTTAATTTTCCAGGACATATTTTGCTTAAGTTAAATAATCCTAAACCCTTTACCCAACGAAGACGATATCAGAATATGTTATTTTTAATATAATTTTTTCAAATGTTTCCCAAAATTTCAACAAAACCATATCATGTGAGCCCTCATTGGAATGAGCTCTGTAAGATCATCCCAATGAAGGGTCAAATGATATGGTTTTGTTGAAACTTTTTGAAAAATAGTACTTTTTTCAACTGCTAAAATTGCATAATACGTGGTCTGATGCGGTCAATTCGTTAGGTGAAGAGTTAAAATGGAATTTTCACAGAATCACACAAATCTCACCACTTCACATTTCATCAAAACAGTGAAGTCACAAGCTTCTAAGCAGCTGAGTCCAATAAAGCTGAGTCTTCCCAGGCTTGGCAATTTCAGAAGAGCGATTTTTTAGCTCTCCTTACTGCCCTCCTGAAAGAATTAAGGAGAGCGAAAAAATTGCCCTCCTAAATATTTTGGTCTGGGATGATTGAGATTACATGTATTATGCTCACATTAAATTTTTGTTGTAAAGCAAAAATGTAATTCAACTTTAATATACTACCATTACTACTATCCTGTCACTTGAAGCACTCGCACCAGGATGTGACTGTAGATTCAAGCAGACCTGATGTCCAAGAAAGTCATACGCCTACCACTACCACCTTCAACCCCCTTGGGGGGGGGGGGGGGGGGGTGGAGGGGGGGTTGAAGGTGGTAGTGGTAGGCGTATGACTTTCTTGGACAACAGGTCTGGGTACACACACAGGTCTTGTCAAGTGTGTGTTCGGTTGTTAAGTGAGACATCTAGATGTCTAAGAGATTTCGCTTTACCTTAGTAAAGTTAATAAAATCACTGATGTAGTCTGTTGGTTTCAGTTTCAATGAGTTCGTTCAATTGGATACTTAAAATGCTGTGTAAAGCTAATTGCTCTCCTAAGCTGATTGAGGAGAGCGATTTTTTGCCCTCCTGCATTTTTCAGAAAGCCAGGCCTGTCTTCCTATTTTTGTTCAGAAATGTCACTACATTGTATTTCATACTTCATCAGTGGGCAAGATAGATGGGAGAATGAAGGATATGTGGATATTGGGTGATACAAGGGAGAGGGTTGGTATGTGTATCACTAAGTTATGAGAGAGAATGGTAAGAGTGAGATATGGGATGTCATCAAACAGTTCATTTCTGGATGTTGGGAGGAGAGGAGAGGTGTGGAGATAGGGAGGCATTTGGGAACACAGGGTTAATCAAGTCCTTCTTGAATGAGAATCGTGGCAAATCAGCGACTGACCAAAGTGTAGTTATTATTACAACTTTAACAGATCTGATATGACAGGAGGGTCCTACATGTACGTACAGTTGTAATGTAGGACTGATAATGACAGGAGGGTCCAACATGTATGTACAGTTGCAATGTAGGACTACTGATAATGACAGGAGGGTCCTACATGTACATGTAGTTACAATGTAGGACTGATAATGACAAGAGGGGCCTGTATGTACATGCAGTTACAGTGTAGGGTTACTGATAATGACAGGTGGGTCCTACATGTAAATGCAGTTACAATGTAGGGCTACTGATAATGACAGGAGGGTCCTACATGTACATGTAGTTACAATGTGGCACTGATAATGACAGGTGGGTCCTACATGTACATGTAGTTACAATGTAGCACTGATAATGACAGGTGGGTCCTAAATGTACATGCAGTTACAATGTAGGGCTACTGATAATGACAGGAAGGTCCTACATGTACATGTAGCTACAATGTAGGACCGATAATGACAGGAGGGTCCTACATGTACATGTAGTTACAATGTAGGGCTACTGATAATGACAGGAGGGTCCTACATGTACATGTAGTTACAATGTAGCACTGATAATGACAGGTGGGTCCTACATGTACATGTTGTTACAATGTAGCACTGATAATGACAGGAGGATCCTAAATGTACATGCAGTTACAATGTAGGGCTACTGATAATGACAGGAAGGTCCTACATGTACATGTAGTTACAATGTAGGACTGATAATGACAGGAGGGTCCTACATGTACATGTAGTTACAATGTAGGGCTACTGATAATGACAGGAGGGTCCTACATGTACATGTAGATACAATGTAGGACTACTGATTATGACAGGAGGGTCCTACATGTACATGTAGTTACAATGTAGGGATGCTGATAATGACAGGAGGGTCCTACATGTACATGCAGTTACAATGTAGGGCTGCTGATAATGACAGGAGAGTCCTACATGTACATGCATTTACAATGTAGGGCTACTGATAATGACAGGAGAGTCCTACATGTACATGTAGTTACAATGTAGGACTGATAATGACAGGAGGGTCCAACATGTACATGTAGTTACAATGTAGGGCTACTGATAATGGCAGGAAGGTCCTACATGTACATGTAGTTACAATGTAGGGCTACTGATAATGGCAGGAGGATCCTACATGTACATGTAGTTACAATGTAGGGCTACTGATAATGACAGGAAGGTCCTACATGTACATGTAGTTACAATGTAGGGCTACTGACAATGACAGGATGGTCCTAAATGTGCATGTAGTTACAATGTAGGGCTACTGACAATGACAGGATGGTCCTAAATGTACATGTAGTTACAATGTAGGACTACTGATTATGACAGGAGGGTCCTACATGTACATGTAGTTACAATGTAGGGCTACTGATAATGACAGGAGGATCCTACATGTACATGTAATGTAGGACTACTGATTATGACAGGAGGGTCCTACATGTACATGTAGTTACAATGTAGGACTGATAAAGACAGGAGGGTCCTACATGTACATGTAGTTACAATGTAGGACCACTTTGAAATGAGCTTTATAACTTATTCTAGCAAGGTATCTTGGAAGCTTGTTTTGTACAGAGGGACTATTTACACTTATGTTCAAGCTGTTGCCCATAAACTTTGTCAGCAGTGGCCAGGGTGTCTCATGACTGATCTGTTGCCCATAAATTTTGTCAGCAGTGCCCAGGGTGTCTCATGACTGATGTATTGCCCATAACCTTTGTCAGCAGTACCCAGGGTGTCTCATGACTGATGTGTTGCCCATAAACTTTGTCAGCAGTGGCCAGGGTGTCTCATGACTGATGTGTTGCCCATAAACTTTGTCAACAGTGCCCAGGGTGTCTCATGACTGATGTATTGCCCATAACCTTTGTCAGCAGTACCCAGGGTGTCTCATGACTGATGTATTGCCCATAAACTTTGTTAGCAGTGGCCAGGGTGTCTCATGACTGATGTATTGCCCATAACCTTTGTCAGCAGTGCCCAGGGTGTCTCATGACTGATGTATTGCCCATAAACTTTGTTAGCAGTGCCCAGGGTGTCTCATGACTGATGTATTGCCCATAAACTTTGTCAGCAGTGCCCATGGTGTCTCATGACTGATGTATTGCCCATAAACTTTGTTAGCAGTGGCCAGGGTGTCTCATGACTGATGTATTGCCCATAAACTTTGTTAGCAGTGGCCAGGGTGTCTCATGACTGATGTGTTGCCCATAAACTTTGTAATCAATGGCCAGGGTGTCATATGACTGATGTATTACCCAATTTATGGTGGCATAATGTTGCTCCATGCACATATACTGATTTACCTCCAGAAGAGAAATGGATTGAAAAGAATATTGTTAATAATTCTCATGAATGTGATATCGGTACTACAGTTAAAACTAGAAGTCCTGTCACGAATAGTGCACTCATCTAGGCAGTTACATTACAATGTAGGGCTACTGATAATGACAGGAGGGTCCAACATGTACATGCAGTTACAATGTGGGGCTACTGATAATGACAGGACGGTCCTACATGTACATGTAGTTACAATGTAGGGCTACTGATAATGACAGGAGGGTCATGAATCTAAAAGAGGATCGTCTTCGTTGTTTACTTGAGGTAGGTCGACTGAACTATCGAATGGCATCCAAAGCACGGCAGGTTCTCCTGGTTACTCATAGCAAACACATGCAATGTTTCTGCCAATGGACCTCCGGGTTACCCGGAGGTCCATTGGCTGAAACATTGCTTGTGCACCGGCCATATGTACAGAATTTGATAGCTTTACTTTGGCCATAACGCGCACATTAACGTGCTATTTGTGCACATTTCATGACAGGACTTCTAGTTTTAACTGTAGAGCTGAAATGGTTAAGGGGTTTCTTGATCGATTAATCACATGGATTAACCCTGGTTAACCGATTAATCATTTGTCCAAATAGATATCTGAATAATTGCCATACTGTTGATGACTTTCAGCAGGAACCCTTTACCCAACGTAACAAACAAAAGTGATTAGGCCTGTATACAAAAATCTCCATTCAAATTTTTTATGTTTTCAATTTTTGTCTCAAAAACATAGCTTATGACCCCTCATTGGAACGAGCTCATTCAGCTCGTTCCAATGAGGGGTCTTAAGCTATGTTTTTGAGACAAAAATTGAAAAATTTTTAGTAATTCATAAATTTATTTTGCAAGTATCGTCTGCTACCCACAATGTGTAAAGGGTTAAGAATGACCATTTCCAGCTACTGATACAGTATGATGATCATGCAAGTAAACAAGTATGTCAGCAAGTAACTTGCATGCTTTACTCTGTCTCATATAATTGATGTGAGTCAGTGTGACAATGTCTGTCTGTTTTGGGGCAAGTTTGTTCCTTTGTTGTTGTTTGCTAAGCACAAAGTATATCCAATTACCTGTTTTACGTTTTAGTTGAAATATTGTAATGAAAAGTGTATATATTTTTTATTTAATTATATCTTTAATGATTTAAGTACAGAAATTAAGATTTTATTTGTGTTTGACATTATTTTTTAGCTTTTGAATACGATAACCATGAAAAATAAATATTATTGGTAAAAGAAGAAATTTTTCAAATTTGCCAAAAGTTGATGGAGCGAACTGGTATGGGTTCAGTATCGAGTGTGAGACCCATTACTGTTAATTACAGCTTGACAATGCCTTCTCATGCTCCCAATCAGGTTCCAGATGGTCCTTTGTAGGATGTTGTTCCATTCTTGGACCAGCATGGCACCAAGCTCCTGGACACTTCTTGGTTGGACTGGACGGACTGAAATTGCAAGCTGCAGCTCATTCCAGACATGTTCGATTGGATTGAGGTCAGGGGATCTTGCTGGCCAGTCCATACACTCAATCTTCTTCCTCTGTTGTTACTCCCGGACAGCATGGGCAACATGAGGACGGGCATAATCGTCCATCAGAATGAATCTATCACCCACTGCACCTACATACAATCTGACGTGGACATCCAGAATCTCATCAATATACCGTTGTGCAGTCAGTGTACCATGTGTACACAGTGCTCTGTACGTCCATCCTAGCTGATGCCGCCCCAGACCATTATTGACCCTCCACCATAGCAGTCATGCTCAGCAATGTTGGCTGCATGGAATTGCTCTACTGGTCTTCTCCATACCCTAGAACGTCTATCTGTGTTGTCTAGGCAGTACCTCGACTAATCTGTAAAAAGGACAGGTCGCCAATCTTCTTTGGTCCATCCAACGTGATCCATGGCCCATTCATATCGTGCCTGGTGGTGGTTCTGGGACAGTTGAATGCGAATACGTGGTCTCCTTGAACGGAGACACCTTCATGTAACCTTGCCTGGATAGTCTGCATCGTAACATTTACCCCGGATATACATATGTATTGTGAAAGTCACTGCGAAGCTGGGTTGCTGTGTCAAAGTGGTTCTTATGGGCCTGAATGATCAAAAACTGGTGTCTTTACCACCACCATTATTCATCTGACTGGTGTGCCATACTGCTAAAATCTTACCCAGGCTCTGGTGATCACCATATGGTACACACCAAAGGCTTCACCAACCTGACGATGGGTAGCCCCTTGTTCCCCCATCCCCACAGCTCGCCACATTTCTGATTCAGACAAATGTCTTCTTACATTTGCAATCGTCATATTCGATCATTAAATCACAAGGGTTTGTGTTGAAATGAAGACTGAATACCCCACACATCTCATGTACATGTAGACAGTACACGAATACATCATGAAAATCAAGGAGTACATGCTTTCCATGACTGTCACAAAAAGTCTGCCTGTCAAGAGAGCTGATGTAAACACTGGGGACCATCTCAAGACATTCCTCAATCATATCCACCAAAAATATTGCAAATCTGTCACAAGAAAATTTCACAATGATGTGTCAAATATTTGGTGCTTAGCAAACTTTGAGTAGTATACATACATGCAGTTTTCAGTACTCCAAATTAGTGATGCTGAGCTCCCAACAGTCAAAACTAGCTACAATAGATCTCCATATGTATGACTGACGGTGTGTGTGATACTATAGATCTCCATATGTATGACTGACGGTGTGTGTGATACCAGTCTCAGTATTAAATGTAGCCTGTTTGGAAAATATTATAATTACTAGTAAGGCCTCACAAAGTAGATTTTGTTTCTCAGGCCATTTTTTTGTAAAATTGCATGATGGTAGACGGTTTTTAGCTCAACTTTTATTTTGTTCTTCTTGAATCTTGGAGAGAATGAGATGAGACATTCAGATAAGATGTGTGTTGGCATTGAAAGTTATTGATTTCTGGCAAAAACACAGTGGAAATAATTAGGTCTGTCACGATTAATCAATTAATCAATTGTCGATCAGTCACGCCAAAATCGATTAGTATTTTTTATTGTCGATGAATCGCTAAATTTTACCCCGTTTTAGACATTTAATAATTAAAAAAAAATTGAATGAAAAAACTATTGTTGCTAAAGATAAAAGGTCAAGATTGACTCAAGAACGCTGACGTTAAACCTCAAGAAGCTGTTAAAAGCATTTGTCTTTCAGGTACATCAAAGAAGCTTTGATGTTCTGAACTTTTGAACCGTCAGTGTAATACTCAAGACTGGTCGGCAGTTGCGAACCTGCAAAGTTCGCAACTGATGGCCGGTCTTGATTATTACACTGACGGTTCAAAAGTTCAGAACATCGAAGCTTTGAATGTACCTAAAAGACAAATGCTTTTAACAGCTTCTTGAGGTTTACTTGAGGTAGGTCGACTGACTTGAACTTCATTTTTAAGGACTTGAAAGAGAGGGAGAAATGGGAGGGTCATCTAAGTATGATTAATCGCTTATTATCGATTATTTGCGACGATAAATCGATTCCTAAATTAAAAAAATCATGACAGCCCTAGAAATAATTTGGGTACATATATAAACATTTTAAATCTTGAAGAATATCTTGATGATATTGAGGGTGGAAATATGAACCTGTTCACTTATTTATGATCATGTTGGGGAAGTTTCATCAGAATCGGTTTCCAAATATCAAGAGGAAACCTTCGAGATATCATGCTTCAGAAGTTGCTACAGTACAGCCGCTGTGGACTGGTCACTTTCGACGGGTGTGCATTGTTGCCATGGACGCAAAAATATTAGATTCCAAACACTGATTATAGGAATAATCACCAAAAATTTATTTATGTTGTACAGGGCACAACCCAGCCAGAAAATAAGCAGACTGTCATCTGCAAAATGAGGTCCCCAGAGGGTGAATTTGGTGATGCTACCCTGCACAGCAGGGTAGCATCACTAAATTTACCCTCTGTGAACCTCAGTCTGAATCAGGGTCTCAAAACTAAACAGAAAGAGGTACCAAGAGGATAAATTGGCCCACTGTATGGGATAGCATCTTCAAATTCACCCTCTGGGGACCTCATTTTGCAAATATCAGACTGCTTATTTTCAGGCCTGGGTACAACCCAGTGCTTCATTAATTAATTAAAATTTGCTGATGATGATTTTTATTACCTGATAAATGCATGCGTGGACATCACCGCCCATGTGTGAATTACGACCAATCCATGGCGACTGTCCAGTACAAAATCTGTTAAAATATGTTGGAAGAGTTACTTGCACATACAAGAATTTCATGCAGAAATCAGTATAAAATCCAAGTTTAAGAGATAAGTTAACTTAATGAAATGGGGGCGCGGTGGCTCAGTTGGTAGAGGTGCAGGCTGCAAGCCGAGAGGTCCTCGGTTCGAATCCCACCTGCGGCAACCGCGTTGTGTCCTTGGGCAAGACCCTTCACCCTGATTGCCTACATGGGGGCACGATGACGCTGTGTACTGAGGCGTACTGCACGTCGATGGTGCGCATGTCTTCAACCAATCTAACCCTGCCTGTGCTGCGGTGCAGAGTTCAGAGTTACGATGTTGGAGAGCTGACAGCTGCTCGTCATTGCTCGGTGGTTCTCTCCGGGTACTCCGGCTTCCTCCACCCGTAAAACTGTCACGGTCACGATTAGCCATTGTGCATAAGTATGTGACCTTAAACACCAATAAATAAATATAACTTAATGAAACATTTGGTGATACAGTGAAGTTCACTTAATTGGATATCTCTTAATTGAATAACCCTGTTAAATAAATCTGACTTCCAAACACAAAGCCATTAAATTTATCATGCTTTCAGTACAAAGTTGACCTGTTAACCCTTTACCCAACGTAACGGCCAAAACCGGCCAGCGCTATTCTCAAAAATCGCCATTTAATTTTCACTATTTTTTTCATTTTTTGTCTCAAAAACATAGGTTATGACCCCTCGTTGGAACGAGCTCGTCGAGCTCGTTCCAACGAGGGGTCATAACCTATGTTTTTGAGACAAAAAATGAAAAAAATTAGTTATTCAAGAATTATTTTTGCAAGTGTCGTCTGCTTTTCACGTTAGGTAAAGGGTTAACTGGTTGAATGCTAAATAAATTTTCAAAAATGATTTGAAACATGGGTATTTTTTTCAAAGATATCAAGCTACCAGCAAGAGTAGCCTTACATGTAGTTTAGCAAGATTTTGTTCATATATAATTGTTTATTACAATTTATTGATGAGTGCCAGGAGGAACCCTCCAATAAATTGTAACCAACCAGTTTTATAAATAAAAATCATTGCTTGCTGATGTGAAAACAACAAACTATTGCCTACTGTCAGTACTGTGTAAAACCACTAAAGTGGATTCCAGTACCTTTTCACGAGAGCCATGATGGTGGATTTTGGGACTCAACCAGTTAATTCTGTATAGGCTTTAGAAATAACTCCTGTTAATTGATTAAAAAATCTTGCAAACCATTCATATCTCCATGGGAACCCAGAGAAGTGAAGCAGTGTTTGTTTATTGTAGCAAATAAGCTCTGTTCTACTGGCAAAATAGGACCCAGTTTCCAATGCTTGGGTGGAAGTCCTCTAAAATGGGCAGCCTGCATATAAATGAGCATAACACTAATATTGGATCATGGAGGATAATGTGTTACCTCAGCATTCTGTGGGAACCCTGGGAAGTGAGGCATTGCATGTTTACTGTGGTACACATGCAGGCTTTGTTTCAAAAATAGCTCCCAGTTGCCAATGCTTGGAGGGAAGTCCTCTAAAATGGGCAATCTGGGTATTAAGGATTGACTAAACTTGACTTTACAGTACAAGTGAAAATAAGTTGTCGGATAACCACTATAAACTATGTATCTTTCTCTTCCTACACTGATAAGACCAGAAGCTGACATCATTTTCTGGAAAGCTATCACTGAGAGCTTTCCAGAAAATGATGTCACAGTCTGATCTTATCAGTGCAGGAGCAGTAGTATACTTAGTTTATTGCAGTTATGCTTCGAATTATTTTGACTTGTACTGTATCTCTGTTATTATCACATTAACCCTTTACCCAACGCAGACGCTATCAAAATTTATTATTTTAAATATCATTTTTAAATTTTTTCAAAAAATTTCAACAAAACCATATCATGTGACCCCTTGTTGGAACGAGCTCATCGAGCTCATTCCAACGAGGGGTCACATGATATGGTTTAGTTGAAATTTTTTGAAAAATAATATTTTTTCAACTGCTGAATTTGCATATTACGCGGGTGGATGTGGGCGATTCGTTAGGTAAAGGGTTAATGGGCATCCTCTGGTACATGTATATTAACAGAGTTTAGGGGTGGGGGCGGTAAAACTCAGTAAGAGGTTAGGTTCATAAATATCAAGAGAAAACCTAGATATCGTGCTTCAGAAGTTGCTACAGTATGGGCACAATCGAGTGGTCACTTTTCTGCAAGAGATGGGCAATATACCGAAAAAACCAAACTGATACCGATATCATGGGCATTCAAATATTCGTATATTCACTATTCATAAGGCCCTGTTGGGATTTGATAACATTTGAAGGGTTAATTTTTATGGAAGAAGTGACTGATTTTCTTTTCACTTTTGTTAACCCTCAGGGGCCTGTGCAATTGTCCTGAATTCTCACCAGACTTCAGTCGGTACGCATCCAGTTGCTTTGCAGTGATTTCTTGTTAAGTCTTGGGCTGCCTGGTAAGGCAGCCAAGACTTGACTAGAAATCACTGCCCCGGTGCTTTGTGTATTGCCTGCAGGACCTCTTGAAGATGGCATGGTCAGGACACATGCTTTGATATTTAATACACCTGACATAGGCCTTTAATGGGTAAAGTGTGTTTACGCCAAGTCACAAAATTACTGTAGATAGGTTTTATTTTCGTGAAAGAATGCCACCGTTGAACTCAGTGGCATGTAGAATGATACAAGAACAACTCATTCTGTATTGGCAAATCTCAATCAAGTGAGATACGGAACATCGAACTGATACCGAGGTATACCCCTAAAAATACCAATACTGATACCACCCATCTCTAATCTCCATGTTGTGGTACGATTAGCCATTGTGCAGAAATGTGTGGCTTTAAACACCAGTATATAAATCTATACTATATTTTAGAATGTCCATGCCGTGCGTGTGTGCCAGCCCGCTATAGAAATGAATATGCGGCCACCCCAAGTGTCCAAAATGGGTCTACTAGGAGTACTTGTAGGGGGGCACCAAAAGTTATGACAAAAATTTTTTTACCGATAGATGTCTTTAAAGGGATCTACTCGGGGTACGTTTTTATCAGGAATCTAATGGTGAGGTTTAAAAAGGTGTGGGGTGGGGGTGTAGGGGGGCACCAAAAGTTATGACCAAATTTTTTCTCACCGACATAGGTCTTCAAAGGGGTCTACTAGGGGTAATTTTTTACCAGGAATCTAATGGTGAGGTTTAAAAACGTGTCGGGTGGGGGTGTAGAGGGGCACCAACAGTTATGACCAGCAAAATATAGCATACATTAAGGGAGAATACTCTCCTCAGCCCGAGCAATGCCAGGTAACCCTGCTAGTAAATAATAAAACATGTCCATCACCAATTTCATCTTATTAGCTGCGACTAGCAGCTCTATAAGTGGCAATGTCGGTCGGTCTGTCTGTCTGTCTGTCTGTCTGTCGGTCGGTCGGTCTGTCGGTCGGTCGGTCGGTCGGTCGGTCGGTCTGTGACCAACGAGTTTCAAAACTCAATAACTTTTGAAATACTTGATGGAATGACTTTATATTTGGCATGTAAGTGTATCTTATTGATGTCTAGCCATTGTTCAATGCATGTGTTGTTCCAAGTATTTTTCTGGGAGTTATGGCCCTTGATGAACTTAGAATGTCGGTCGGTCTGTCTGTGACCAACAAGTTTCAAAACTCAATAACTTTTGAAATACTTGATGGAATGACTTTATATTTGGCATGTAAGTGTATCTAATTGATGTCTAGCCACTGTTCAATGCATGTGTTGTTCCAAATATTTTTCTGGGAGTTATGGCCCTTGATGAACTTAGAATGTCGGTCGGTCTGTCTGTGACCAATGAGTTTCAAAACTCAATAACTTTTGAAATACGTGATGGAATGACTTTATATTTGGCATGTAAGTGTATCTAATTGATGTCTAGCCACTGTTCAATGCATGTGTTGTTCCAAATATTTTTCTGGGAGTTATGGCCCTTGATGAACTTAGAATGTCGGTCGGTCTGTCTGTGACCAATGAGTTTCAAAACTCAATAACTTTTGAAATACGTGATGGAATGACTTTATATTTGTCATGTAAGTGTATCTTATTGATGTCTAGCCACTGTTCTATGCATGTGTTGTTCCAAATATTTTTCTGGGAGTTATGGCCCTTGATGAACTTAGAATTTTGTGAAATTGCACCACCCGTTGCAGCTACGGCGTTGATATCGCGATTTTTTACTGACTTACATGTATTTGGCCTCATTACAACCATTACAGAATTTTAATCTATTATATCCTGTTTTAAAGAGCTCCATGAGCTCTGTCAGACAAGATATACAATGTAATAGAATAAATTCTCATCTTATCTCAGCAATACAGGAAATAAAGCAACTCCCTGTTAATTGAATATTCTGGTTAATTTGCTATTCAGTTAACAAGGTTGCACTGTACTTGTACAGTATACAAAATTACACTTGATAGTGATTATGAAGTTTCATAAAAATCAGTTGATAAATATTGGAGAAGTTCTGTGCACAAGTACAGTGGCGCTAAATTAATTGGATATCTCTTAACTGAATAACCCTGTCAATTGAATATAATTTCCAACTCAAAACCATTTACCATACCTGCAGTACAAATTTGACCTGTTAATTGCATATAGGTTATAAACTCCTGTTAATTGAATGTAAAATCTTGTAGCCTGTCGAGAAATTACTCTGACTCTCCTCAGTTTTGCTTTGTTTATAGACCTAGTTGGCCTTAGTACATCCAATACAGGCATTTAATCAGTTATATCTTATTTGACAGAGCTCAAGCTCATGGAGCTCTGTCAAACAAGATATAATAGAATAAATGCTAAGTTTATCTCTAGAATACAGAAGAGTGACACAATCCCTGTTAATTATATACTCCTGTTAATTGAATAATTTTCATTGGCAAAGTGGCTATTCAGTTAACAGGGTTCCACTGTATCTCATATAGAGATGTATATTAATCTAAGTTCAAGAGGAGATAACAAAAATTGATTGTGGTATCTGGAAAAATTTGGAATATGCACGTATCCACTTGCTGAGGGTAATGTTTGAAGAAAATTTATTTAGTAATATATGCATGTAGTGGTACATGTATGTACATTGAACTGTGAAGTAGAAGATATGTTGTTAAGTGATACTTCCTCAGCTCTCTGTTGATAGTCAAGTGGACAATAAATTCATATTATTCAGTTCTAAGAAACATTAGCATTAATTAAACAAGGAAGATACAGAGCATACATAATTAACTGTTCAACCACTTGCACTCTGATAAGGTTCAACCGCTAACCAAAAATGGCCGATGATCGATTACCAGTTATTTGAGCTCACAGTGTAATTCTGTACACTACGAGGTCTGCCATTGTTAAAAATGCAGGAGGGCTAAAAATCACCCCCTTCACATGGCCTAGGAGAGCGATTAGCTCTCATCATTCTATCAAAAGCTAAAAGTGGCAAAATGAAATTTTATCAAAAATGAATTCTACCTTGTGGGCTTTCCAATTTTATTTGGTGCTGCTAACAAGGTAGTCTTTGTGAGACGGCTACACTCCCCCTCCCCCCCCCCCCCCCCCCCCCACACACACACACCTCCAGGCCTCGACAAGGCCCGGAGGTGTGGGTCTGGCCATCTTACGGAGACCACTAACATAGCAGAGATTTGAAAAGATGTGAGTTTTAGGAATATTATTTTCTAAGGCCAGGAGAGCTAGTTTTCGTCCTCCTTATTTTTTTTAAGGCAAGCAGTAGGTGAGCGAATAAATCACTCTCCTGAAAATGCCAGGCCTGCACTACCAGACAAGTCGAGGCTTGAACGAACTACATTAAGTTAACATATTTCACAGTGTTAAACGTCATTGACTCAGGTTGCAGTAAAATGACCAGACACACACACTTGGGCTGTATATGTGGATCTCCGAGCCATGTGTACTTCCCAAGAGGGCATATCAGGTCATTTTACTGTGACCTGAATCAATGGAGTGCAACTTTCACATTTTTCAGTATGAACTGGCAATTGCCGCAATTATGCTCAATTGTAAGATTTATATGTCTTTTGACTTGTGTATCCCGTAAGGGGGCATCTAGAGAAATTAAAAATACACATTCTGGTTGTTTCTCAGCTTTATAGAATGGTATCATTGACATCATTTTACTTTAACCCTTTTCCCAACACAGACGATATCAAAATTTATTAATTTAAATATCATTTTTTAATTTTTTTCGAAAAATTTAAACAAAACCATATCATGTGACCCCTCATTGGAACGAGCTCGTTCCAAAGAGGGGTTACATGATATGGTTTTGTTGAAATTTTTCGAAAAATAATATTTTTTTCAGCTGCTGAATCTGCATATTACGCGGGCGGATGCGGGCGATTCGTTGGGTAAAGGGTTAACAACTGACCAACTGCAGAAGATAATAAAATGTGGTTAATAAATCATCACAAAAAAATGCTTGGCAACAATCGGTTGAACTGATATTCCAGGAGCCGTTGCTGTTGTCATCCGATTTCCCACAATCAGCCAATTGGGGTGGCTGATTCCGATCATCGGTTGAACACTATACTCTGGTAATACATGTACAACAAAATTTTCTTCAGTCACTCAGTTTTTCTCTTTTTTAACTATGAACTTAACAAATTATATCTTGTTTGACAGAGCCCACAGAGCTCTGTCAAACAGGATATATTAGTTAAATATCAAACTGCATAATGGGAAATATTTGCTGCTAAAAACTTTGCCATTTTGACATCAGAGTACAGAGAGAAAGTTAAATACCAAAGCCATTCTAGTTTTCCCAGAACACAGCAGCTGGTGGCATCAAGCCTGAAAATAAGGAGTCTGACATTTGCAGAATGAGGTCCCCAGAGGGTGAATTTGATGATGCTACCCACACAGTAGGCCAATTTATCTTCTGGGTGCCTCTTTCTGTTCAGTTTTGAGACCCTGATTCAGACTCAGGTTCACAGAAGTAAATTTAGTGATGCTACCCTGCTATGCAGGGTAGCATCACTAAATTCACCCTCTGGGGACCTCATTTTGCTGATGACCGTCTGCTTATTTTCTGGCTTGGATGGCATGCTGTTGCAGTCCACAGAGAGTGTTATGCCATAAAAAAATACTCGTGGAGTGATATTCCACTCAACGGATAGCTGTCAATGCTTGTGTTCATTCATAAGGACAAAAATCACAGTTCTAGTCAATGGATCACCTGGTAAATATTGGGGGTCTATTGGCTGAAACTTTGTCTGGTTTCTTGTCGTTTCCAGGTAAGGAGTGTGAAAACTTTACTTGAAATCTTGTCCTTTCCAGTTAAGGAATTTTTGTCCGGGTGGAAACTTTACTTGAGTTCTTGTCCTCTCCAATTAAGGAGTTTTTGTCTGTGTGGTGACATTACTCAAATAGCTTGTTGGAAGTTATCCGCTCCCCATTTGCTGAATGTGTGTCATTAAACATGTTGTCCTTCAAGGAGACCATTAAATTGCAGTTATACATTACATGCAGCATTAGATGCAAATTGCAAGTGACAAACATGAAATATTATGCTCGCAAAATGTTTGGAGTGCACCTCTTAACTGTGCACATAGAGAATTCTCACATAAAAATAGGGCTTCAAATTCATGCGAGAATCAAAATAAATTCTCGTAATGATTCTCACGTGGAAAACAATGTGAATCAGCTCTTGATTCTCACAGAAGTTTCATCTGATTCTTGTATTAGATTCTGAAACTGTCCTTAATAGCCTGGAGAATTCTATTTATTTTTGCACCACCATACAGTGGAACCCTGTTAATTGAATAGCCACTTTGCCAATGAACATTATTCAGTTAACAAGAGTATTCAATTAATAGGGATTGTGTCACTTTCCTGTATTCTAGAGATAAACTTGGCATTTATTCTATTAAATCTTGTTTGACAGAGCTCAAGGAGCTCTGTCAAACAAGATTTAATAGATTAAATACCTGTAGTTGATTTACTATGGCCAGATCAGTCTATAAATGGGGGGATTTCAGTGATTGTCACGGTGATTTCTCGACATATTGCAAGATTTTTTATTCAATTAACAGATCACATTTGTACGGAAGGTGTGGGAAATGTTTTTGTGTTTGGAATTTATATTCAATTAACAGTAGGTCTTGTCTTTTGTGGAGAGCTATAGCTCCCGCCCTCCATGGCTCCTGCAAAATCAATTTAAGGAGGGCCGTAATTGCTCTCCTTAAGACCTGTAATAGCTCTCCTTAAACCTTCAATTGCCTTATTAATAGTGGACTTAAGTATAGAATAGCTCTCCTGGAACTGGTTTAGGGAAGCCATAGTAGAGTCCAGGCCTGTAACAGGGATATACAATTAAGAGATATCCAAATAAGTGGGTTCCACTATATTAAGGTTACACTCGACTTGGCAGCAGCAGAAGTGTCTAATGAAGTCTTGGCTGCCTATATAGGCAGCCAAGACTTCACTAAACCACTGCCAAGGTATGGAACCTCAATCAGCCTGAATACCATATGTTTTATGTTGGAACATGTTCAGCATGTACATTAACACAAGAAAGTCAAACTCACCCAATTTTCTGTTTTAGTCTAGTTGTGACAGGTGAAAATTATGGGCTACCTGAAAATTTTTTTGTGTTATTCGATGCAGAATTACTCCAGAAACATCATATAAAAATCTGTTAAAATATGCCTTGAGGAAAATTTCTTTTGTATTGCTTTGAATTTGAGTGGTGTGTGACGTACATAGTATAACTCTCACAATTCAACTCAATTCTGGAAGATCTCTTGTACTGGTGTATTTTTGATGTTGTGTGTGTTGTCATGTTGGTAGAGAAAGCCTAAAAAAGTGAACATGTGACCTGGTGCATCTGACACCCAAGGTTGTGAATACAATGTACAGTTAAAACTAGAAGTCCTGTCAAGAAATGCGCACAAATAGCACATCGATCTTTGCGTTAATCTACCTGCTATGACCATAGTAAGGCTATCAAATTTTGTACATATGGCCTGTGCACAAGCAATGTTTCAGCCAATGGAATCTACGCGTTATGACCATAGTAAGGCTATCAAATTTTGTACATATGGCTTGTGCACAAGCAGTGTTTCAGCCAATGGACCTCTGGGTAGCCCGGAGGTCCATTGGCAGAAACATTGCCTGTGTTTGCTATGAGTGACCAGGAGAATTTGGCATGCTTTGGATGCCATTCGATATGGCAATTCCTATGTGCAATTAAGCCTAGGTAAGCTCACAGTTCATGACAGACTTCTAGTTTTAACTGTAGGATTAAAAAGTGATGATTGGCTGATTGGTTCAGTATCTATTAGCTTTGAAAGCATTAATTGAATTTTTGTGTTCATTTTATTCTTGTAATAGATTCCTGTAATGTCATAAACCCTTTGAGATTTTAATTATCCTGTCGTTCAAACGTCACTTGGAATTCAGTTTCTCCAACGTTTTTCAAAATGCGACTTCAAACGTTGGAAAATACAAATAAGATATTTTTCACATTAGTGATGATCTGGTTGAGGGCGAGTCCGGTTAATACTCGGATGGGTGACCGTCTTAGTGATCAATTCAGACTCCCACGTTGTGTACTTGGGCAAGGCACTTAACCCCAATTGTCCACATGGGGGGCCCGATGATGCTGTGCACTAAGGCGTACTGCAAGTCGATGGTGCGCATGTCTTCATTCAATCTAACCCTGCCTGTGCTGCAGTGCGGAGTTACGATGTTGGGGAGCTGGTAGCTGCTCGTCGTTGCTCGGTGGTTCTCTCCGGGTACTCAGGCTTCCTCCACCCGTAAAACTGTCACGGTCATGATTAGCCATCCGTGCATGAGTATGTGACCTTAAACACCAATAAATGAATAAATAAATCTGGTTGACGGGTAAGATTATTTTTGGTGGTCTGAATTTGTTATTCAAAACTTGTTTTATTACAAGCTATTGGAGAGTGCCCACAAATTTTTTATACAAAATATTATTTGTGTTTGACTGAATATGAAATATAAGCAAGAAAAATGTCATTTTTTGAAAGCCCTGGTAGAAGCTTCTAGCACTCAACCAATTAAGAAGTCTTGACAACAGGATTATATTAGTATTTTAAGCTGAGGTAACATTTGTCACTGAACACTATTCAGGAGAAAATAGGAATTGAGGTTAAAACTTTAAAAAATCAAAAAATAATAACAAAAATGACCACAAAGTATCAACGCGCTGTTTTATTTCATACGTCATAAGACGTACAAAAATATCAATGGGTTAAATACCCGGAGAATTCTACTTATCGTTTACTCCATCATAATAACTTTAACCCTTTGAACACTGGTGGTATCTTCCATGCCAGTTAAATAGCAGAAATTTGAAGAGTCCATATCTGTTATTTGGGGATAGAGCAATTAATATTTTCAATGTGCAGCCTTCAGGCTGCACGTTGAAAATATTAATTGTTCTACCACACACGTTCACTTAGTAGCCATCCTACTTAATGAAATTATGACGTATCATGTTCCTGGACCGGAAAAGCGGCCTCTCGTGTTGAAAGAGCTAACTAAACAGTCGTATCTAGTCACAACTTGGTTTTCATGTTGATAGCCAAGACTTCACAAGAAACCACTGCCAAGCTCCCGTAACTTCCATCCGGAAACCCACTTATATATTTTGTTCTGCATGTACAAGTAAGACAAGAACCCATCCCCCCCCCCCCCCCCCCCAAAAAAAAACAAAAAAACTTGGCCCTAAGGGTTAACCTCAAATCTTAATATATAAATGCGAATGTGTGTGTCTCTCTGTCTGTCTGACTTTGTAGTTTGTTTGTAGACTGTAGACTTTGCCATGCCTCGACCAGTGAAGACATAATTTGGCACCTAGGAGGTAATTTGACCAGGAAAAGGAAACGTGATGGGTCTCTATCACATTTTGCTTGTAATCCTTGAACCCTTGCAGCGCCAGGTATATTTGGTTTTGTCTTAGCTGTGACATGACACTTCCTCTCATGATCCGATGGATGGAATAAGTTGATATTTGGTATACAGTTTCGTTTTGAGGTGTGCACTACAATTTATTGAAGGAAAGTTCGAGGGGCATTATTTTCTGTTTTGTTCTGGGAGGGGTATGATTTTTGGCCTAACCAACATTTTTCAGAACTGATGGACCAATTTGAACCACAGTTGGCATTGGTATCATTGGGACAAGTGGTATCATACTGTACAAAGTTAAAATAAGTTGTCGGATAACCACTATAAACTATGTATCTTTCTCTTTCTACACAGATAAGACCCGAAGCTGACATCATTCTCTGGAAAGCTCTCACTGAGAGCTTTCCTGAAAATGATGTCAGATTCTGATCTTATCAGTGCAGGAGCAGTACTGTATACTTAGTTTATTGTGGTTATGCTACAACTTATTTTGACTTGTGCTGTACTTGATTCATGCTAAAAGAAATGTCATGCATACCATGGGAACCCCATTTATTTATTTATTTATTGGTGTTTTAAGGTCACATATTTATGTACAATGGCTAATCATGACCGCGACAGTTTTACGGGTGGAGGAAGCCGGAGTACCCGGAGAGAACCACCGAGCAACGACGAGCAGCTTCTAGCTCCCCAACATCATAACTCAGCACTGCAGCACAGACAGGATTAGATTGGTTGAAGACATGCGTACCATCGACGTGCAGTACGCCTTAGTACACGGCGTTATCGTACCCCCACGCGGGCAATGGAGATGAAGTGTCTTGCCCAAGGACACAATGCGGTTGCCGCAGGTGGGATTCGAACCGAGGACCTCTCGGCTTGCAGCCTGCACCTCTACCTACTGAGCCACCGCGCTCCCATGGGAACCCCAAGAGCTAAAGACAGAAAAGTTTTCAAGCACCCACCTTCCCCAAACTTTGCAGAACACAGAACTTTTATTTGTTTTATTTGGTATGAAGCACCCTTTGGACCAGTAGAATCGAATGGGCCAGAAAGTTGAGAAAGTCATCATATCAGAACCACTGGTCAAAATCTTTTTGATGTTTGATATACAGCATCCTTTGTGGGGGTGGGGGGGGGGGGGGGGTGGGGAGGAGTGAAGAAGATTGAAATTTGTTCAAATCAAACACCTGTGTTGATTTTGGGGGCTCCATACATGGGGTTTAAAATTTAAAATAGAACCCAGTGTAGAAGTTACCAAAGTTTAAAAGAATTTTCCTTCTGAGTAATGGGGCAGATTGTTGTCAAATTTAATCAGATTTTCAGATTAGACCAATGTTTATACAAAAGGGGCCCACCAAGATGTAATTGTTCATGTATCATATATTGTTCAGCATGATTTAAAAAATTGTAAGTTAACAATATGTGTCATATATCATTTGAATGTAATTGATCGTGGGGGTGCGGTGTTGTTGCGGTAACCAGTTCTCCTCAGATCACTGAAGATAACCCTCTACCCAACGTAACGGCCAAAACCGGCCAGCGCTATTCTCAAAAATCGCCAATTAATTGTCATTATTCTTTTCATTTTTTGTCTCAAAAACATAGGTTATGACCCCTCTTTGGAACGAGCTCGTTCCAATGAGGGGTCATAACCTATGTTTTTGAGACAAAAAATGAAAAAAATTAGTTATTCAAGAATTTTATTTGCAAGTGTCGACTGCTTTTCATGTTAGGTAAAGGGTTAAGCAACGTTGAGCCCAGATTAGTCCTTGGATGGGTGACCGTCTGAGCCATTGATTCGGACTCCTGCATTGTGTCCTTGGGCAAGGCACTTAACCCTGATTGTCCACATGGGGGCACGGTGATACCGTGTACTAAGGCATACTGCATGTTGATGGTGTGCTTGTCTTCAACCAATCTAACCCTGGCTGTGCTGCAGTGTGGAGTTACGATGTTGGGGAGCTGGCAGCTGCTCGTCATTGCTAGGTGGTTCTCTCCAGGTACTCCGGCTTCTGCCTCCCATAAAACTGTCACCGACATGATATGAACCTTGGCTATTAAAGTGTTGTTAAACCTTAATAAATAAATAAATATGTAATTGGCCATGTATTATATATTATTTGGATGTAATTGGTCAGAGTGATTTAAAAAATTATAAGCTAACAATATGCATCATGTATCATATATCATTTGGATGTAATTGGTCATGTATCGTATATCATTTGGATGTAATTGGCCAGGTATCATATATCATTCGGATGTTAATTTGTCGTGTATCATATATAATTTCAGATGTCATTGGTCAGCGAGATTTAAAAAATTATAAGCTAACAATATGCAAGAATTCAGTGAGTACTCCGCCATAAAAGTCAAATGCATGCACATTGTCACTTTCAAATAAAATTTATCAAACTGATAAAATAGATTTCAACTGAATGATATAAAAGACATACATAGAGTGCTTTTGCATTTAACTCCCTTCACTCTGATGTCAAAATATCCAAATTTCAAGTAGCCATTTTTCCCATAATGCAACTGGGAATTTAACCAATTCAATCTTTTTTGACAGAGCTCAATGAGCTCTGTCAAACAAGATTGAATTGGTTAAATTTCTAGTTGCATTATGGGAAAAATTTGCACCTTGAACTTTAGATATTTTGACATCAGTGTTGAGGGGGTTAAAATTTACTGATTTCATCAACTACATATAAACATCCAAAAATTTGGTAAATTTGTGACATATTGTCTCCAACAAAAAAATAAATTTTAAACCTACTCCAAATTTTGGTTCTTACATCATACACACAACTATACAATTGTTTGAAAATCATTGAAAACTTAAGAACCAGGTTTCTAAATCATGCCTCAAAATGCAGTGCATTCCACAAGGGTTATAACAATTTTTAGCTCACCTGACTTTCAGTCAGGAGAGCTATAGTGATCACTCACCGTCCGTCGTCCGTCGTCCGTGAACATGGTGTTTGCGTCTTCTCCTCCCAAACCGCTGAACCAATTTAATTGATATTTGAGATAATAATTTGTTATGCCATCGCAATTTGATTTTGTTCAAATCAAGTTGCCTTGCCCGTGGGTAGGGCCACACCCAAAAAGTGTGCTGAAATCTTAAAAAATCTTCTTCTCATGAACCAGCAGTAGCAGAGACTTGATATATGGTGTGCAGCTTCCTTTTGAGGTGTAGATTCAGGTTTGTTCAAGAGAAGTTTGTGGGGCTATACTTGGCGTCGTTATGGGAGGGGCAAAATTTTTGGCCCCGCCCAAAATTTCTATTTTCCAAACCGAGAGGCTGATTTGAACCAAATTTTATGTGAGGGCTTATTGGGTCATAAGTACCTAATTTATGCTGATTTTTTTTTTCCTGTAGCCCCATGGGAACTGCAGGAGCTAAAAATAGAAAAAAAATTAAAATGCCCATATCTCCAAAACTGCACGGCGCCAAGAATTTATATTTGGTGTGAAGCTTCCTTAGGACCAACAGAAAGAATTGGTAAAAAAAAATTGCAATTGGTTTTATCATAGGGTACAGTTTCGGTACTTTGAAAAAGTGCTGAGTCAGGACTTTTTAACACTGTAGGCAATGGGAAAAACATTAAAAAATCTTCTTCTCCAGATCCAGCAGGCAGAATCTTTTGATATTTGGTATGCAACATTGTAGGGTGGATCTGATTCAAGTTTGTTCAAATCGGCCCCTTGGGTTCATATTTGGGCTCAGTATAGGAGCCCGATTTCGAACTTAGTGCATTTCAGGCAAATTTCTTAAAAAATCTTCTTCTCCAGATCCAGCAGGCAGAATCTTTTGATATTTGGTATGCAACATTGTGGGGTGGATCTGATTCAAGTTTGTTCAAATCGGCCCCTTGGGTTTATATTTGGGCTCAGTATAGGAGCCCAAATTTGAACTTAGTGCATTTCAGGCAAATTTCTTTGAAAATCTTCTTCTCAAGATCCAGCAGGCAGAATCTTTTGATATTGGGTATGCAACATTGTGGGGTGGATCTGATTCAAGTTTGTTCAAATCGGCTCCCTGGGTTTATATTTGGGCTCAGTATAGGAGCCCAAATTTGAACTTAGTGCTTTTCAGGCTAATTTCTTAAAAAATCTTCTCCAGATCCAGCAGGCAGAATCTTTTGATATTTGGTATGCAACATTGTGGGGTGGATCTGATTCTATTTTGTTCAAATTGGCTCCCTAGATTCATATTTGGGCTCACTATAGAAGCTCGAATTCGAACTTAGTGCATTTCAGGCAAATTTCATCAAAAATCTTCTTCTCCAGATCCTGCAGGCAGAATCTTTTGATATTTGGTATGCAACATTGTGGGGTGGATCTGATTCCAGTTTGTTCAAATCGGCCACCTGGATTCATATTTGGGCTCACTATAGAAGCCCAAATTCGAACTTAGTGCATTTCAGGCAAATTTCTTCAAAAATCTTCTCCAGATCCAGCAGACAGAATCTTGTGATATTTGGTATGCAACATTGTGGGGTGGATCTGATTCAAGTTTGTTCAAATCGGCCCCCCTGGGTTTATATTTGGGCTCAGTATAGGAGCCCAAATTTGAACTTAGTGCATTTCAGGCAAATTTCTTTGAAAATCTTCTTCTCACGATCCAGCAGGCAGAATCTTGTGATATTTGGTATGCAGCATCCTTAGGGGGGTGAGATTCAAGTTTGTTCAAGCCATTTCCGTAGGTCCATATTTGGGCTCCCTGTGGGAGCCCAAATTATAACTTAGTCAATATGAGGAATTTTTCTTTAAAAATCTTCTTCTTCAGATTCAGCAGTTGGAATGTTTTGATATTTGGCAGGGATCAACCTTAGGGGGCTGAGATTCAAGTTTGTTCAAGCCAAGTCCCTTGGTTCATATTTGGGCTCAATATGGGAGCCTGAATGACAACTTAGTTCAAAATGAGGAATTTTCTTTAAAAATCTTCAGATCCAGCAGATGAATGCTTTTGATATTTTTTGTGCAGCATCCTTAGGGGGGTAAGATTCAAGTTTGTTCAAGCCATGTCCCTAGGTCCATATTTGGGCTGATTGTGGGAGCTCAAATTGTAACTTGGTTCAAAATGAGGAATTTTCTTTAAAAATCTTCTTCTTCAGATCCAGCAGTCGGAATGTTTTGATATTTGGTGTGCAGACTCCTTAGGGGTGTGCGATTCAGGTTTGTTAAAGCCAAGTCCCTGGGTTCATATATGGGCTCCCTGTGGGAGCCCGAATTATGACTTAGTTCAATATGAGGAATATTCTTTAAAAATCTTTTTTTAGATCCACTGGTCAGAATATTTGGATATTTGATTCCAGCTTTTCTTAGGAGGAGCAGATGCAACTTGTGGAAATCAATTCTCTGGGTTAATATTTAGGCTACCAATTCCGGTGAGCGCCCTCAGGCCCCCTGGGGCCTCTTGTTATTTGTTCCTAAAAATTTCAATAACTGATGCTTTTCGAGAAAAAAAACAAAAAAACTAGTCCTATGTGAGTCTTTTCTAATCCATAATAAATTGTTTGATCTGACTATGTGATTAGGCATTTTTTGTGTAAAAATAGATTTATATCTCAGGTTTTAGATACCTAATGCAAATTCAGTGTTTTGAGAGTACTCTACTCCAGTTTCTAATGAGATGTTTAATGCATGAGTACAACAGTTAAGTACTTAAGCCATGATGAATTACTTCAAATAAAATCTTTGACATCTTAATCAATGACTTGTGTTTGTGTGAAATTAAGGAAATAATATTATACAAAGAAAATCGATGGCAAAAGGTTTGTTTTATGAATGGTAGTGGCTTTTGGTCAATGATGGACCATACATGTGGGTTGGATGTAGAGCCCTGCGGAGCCTCGAGATTCAATTTGATTTTGAATCTTAATTTGGTATTCAGTTTGATTAGAAATCAGCTACTTGATTCGTTTCCTCTTGAATCTTTTTCATAGGAATATGGGTTGGTATCAGTCAGCTTCATCGTCTCACAAAAAGGAGCAACTGCGTTGTGTCCTTGGGCAAGACACTTCACCTCCATTGCCCATGTGGGGGCACGGTGAAGCTGTGCACTAAGGCATACTGCACGTCGACGGTGCACCTGTCTTCAACCAGTGCTAACTCTGCTTGTGTGGAGTTAGTATGTTGGGGAGCTGACAGTTGCTCGGTGGTTCTCTCCGGGTACTCCGGCTTCCTCCACCCGTAAAACTGTCACGGTCATGATTAGCCATTGTGCAGAAATATGTGACCTTAAACTCCAATAAATACTCAAAAAAAGTACAGTTCGGATGGAAATCATGTATAAATAATGTTGAAATAAAAGACTAAATGTAACATCAGCTACATTAATATAAATAACATCTGCACTCGTGCCAGAAACCATGCTTGTTTCAATATCACTGGTCCCTAACACTGTTAAATGCAAATTTAAAGTTTAGAAGCAATGTCGACGGTGAACTATAATCCGGACAGGGTAATATTCCAACTACATCATCGGGTGTGCGGTGGCTCAATTGGTAGAGGTGCAGGCTGCAAGCCGAGAGATCCTCGGTTTGAATCCCACCTGTGGCAACCGCATTGTGTCCTTGGGCAAGATGCTGTGTACTAAGGCGTACTGCACATCGATGGTTCACCTGTCTTCAACCAATGCTAACCCTGCTTGTGTGGAGTTGGTATGTTGGGGAGCTGACAGTTGCTCACCATTGCTCGGTGGTTCTCTCCGGGTACTCCGGCTTCCTCCACCCGTAAAACTGTCATGGTCATGGTTAGCCATTGTGCAGAAGTGTGTGACCTTAAACACTAATAAATAAATAAATAAATAAATAAATAAATAAATAAATAAATAAATATAACTACATCATCAAGGCACGCCTTGATGATGTAGTTGTATTATTTTATCAGTCAGGACCTGAGCCATCACAGTCAGAACAAATTACGTTAAAAGAACCCCCAACCATCATCAGTCATCTTAAAGACGTCTCTGATTCCATTTGAGGTTCAATTCGATTTTGAATAACAGGCATGATTTGATTTGAGATTTCATTTAAATCCAAAATATGTAATTCGCAGTGCCCTAGTTGGACTAATATATCCCACAGACTGTTGACCTGACATTGAACCTTTAGATAATCTGGATACTCTGTCTATTGGTCTTGCAGTACTTAAAACTGATTTCAATTTTATTCTGTACCTTACATGTAAACTACATGTCTTGTTAGGATTTTTTCACAACAGTTTGGATTAAAATCTTTAACATACTGTTTTTATGCCCCATAACGGGGGTGTGGTTGCGCCGCGGTAACCGGATCTCGTCAGATCACCGAAGTTAAGCAACGTCGAGCACAGTTAGTAGTTGGATGTGTGACCATTTCAGTGACTGATTCGTGCTCCCGTGTTGTGTCCTTGGGCAAGACACTTAACCCTGATTGCCTACATGAGGGCACGATGATGCTGTGTACTAAGGCATACTGCACGTCGATGGTGCGCATGTCTTCAACCAATCTAACCCTGCCTGTGCCGCATTGCAGAGTTATGATGTTGGAGAGCTGACAGCTGCTTGTCGTTGCTTGGTGGTTCTCTCTGTGTACTCCGGCTTCCTCCACCCGTAAAACTGTCACCGACATGGTATGACCCTGGCTGTTAATGTGTCGTTAAACCCTAATAAAAAAAAAAATGCCCCCGAACCTCTCAAGGGTATTATGTTTTCACCATGTCCCTCCATCCAACTACCATCCGTCCATCCATTAACTTTTGTTTTCCGTCCAGTAACTAAAGAACCGCTTATTTGTTCAAATCATAATTTTGGGAGTAACTTGTGAATGAATTAAGAGACAATGCCTCCTTTTGATTTTGGTCCAGCTAGCCAATTCAGTATGGCTGCCATGCTCTTGCTAACATTATACTCCCATGAAGTTGAAAGGTCACAGAGGTGGTCTACAGTACATTCGCCGCTGACTGGTCATATTTGGCACATGGGCAGTGATATCCACCCATACGTTTGCTAGGTGGTACCCGGTGCTTCATTAATTAAATTTTTTGATGATTATTCCTATAATTAGTGTTTGGAATCTAATATTATTGTGTCTGTGGAAATATTGGCTACTGGTGGAAAGTGACCAGTCCACTGGATATTCCTCCTCTCACTGTGAATGGGTGGGGACTATTAATATTTAAGAGTACAAGATAACATACGCATGTACAGGGCTTAAAATTCATACCAGAATCCAAATCGATTCTCACAAGTGATTCTCGCCAGGAAAACAAAGAGGATCAAGTAGATTGAAAGTGTATGGAGAAATGAGATTAACTTGATTTAAAAGTAGATGTTGAATGTGACTTTAAATCCTTCTTTTAACAACTTTCTAATGTGAGTGATTAAGGCTCCATGGGGCCTCTTGTATAACATGATGGTAACCTACTGGGCCTCTTGTATAACATGATGGTATCTACAGGGCCTCTTTATAACTTGACAGTAACCTGCATGGCCTCTTGTATTACATGATGGTAACCTACAGGGATTCTTGTATATAGCATGATGGTAACCTACAGGGCCTTTTGTATAACATGATGTAACCTACAGGGTCTCTTTTATAACATGATGGTTTCCTACAGGGCCTCTTGTTTAATATGATGGTGACCTACAGGGCCATTTGTATAACATGACAATAATCTACAGGGCCCCTTGTATAACATGACAGTAACCTACCCTGCCTCTTGTATAACATGATGGTATCCTACAGGGCCTCTTGTACAACATGGTGGTAACCTGCAGGGCCACTTGTATAACATAATAGTAATCTACATGGCACCTTGTATAATACGACAGTAATCAACAGGGCCTCTTTTATAATGGTAACTTACAGGGCCTCTTGTATAACATGATGGTAACCTACAGAGCCTCTTGTATAACATGACGGTAACCTACAGAGCCTCTTGTATAACATGATGGTAACCTACAGGGCCTCTTGTATAACATGAGATAACCTACAGGATATCTTGTATAACGTGATGGTAACTTACAGGGCCTCTTGTATAACATGATGGTAACCTGCAGGGCCACTTGTATAACATGATAGTAATCTACATGGCCCCTTGTATAATACGACAGTAACCAACAGCGCCTCTTTTATAACAGGATGGTAACTTACAGAGCCTCTTGTATAACTTGATGTAACTTACAGGGTCTCTTATGTAACATAATGGTAACCTACAGGTCTCTTGTATAACATAATGGTAACCTACAGGTCTCTTGTATAACATAATGATAACCTACAGGGTCTCTTGTATAACATGATGTAACCTGTTGTTTAATGTGATGGTAACCTACAGGGCCCCTTGTGTAACATGATGTAACCTACAGGATCTCTTGTATAACATTATGGTAATCTACAGGGCACCTTGTATAACATGATGGTAACCCACAGGGCCTCTTGTATAACATGATGGTAATCTACAGGGCACCTTGTATAACATGATGGTAACCTACAGGGCCTCTTGTATAACATGACATATCATACAGGGCCTCTTGTATAACATGATGGTAATCTACAGGGTCACTTGTATAATGTGATAGTAATCTACAGGGCCCCTTGTATAATATGACAGTAACCAACAGGGCCTCTTGTATAACAGGATGGTAACTTGCAGGGCCTCCTGTATAACATGATGGTAACCTACAGGGCCTCTAGTATAACATAATGGTAACCTACAGAGCCTCTTGTATAACATGATGGTAACCTACAGGATCTCTTGTATAACATGACATAACTTACAAGGTCTCTTGTATAACATGCCATTAACCAACAGGGTCTCTTGTATAACATGACTGTAGCCAACAGGGTCTCTTGTATAGCATGATGTCACTTGCAGGCTCTCTTGTATAACATGATGGTAACCTACAGGGCCTCTTGAATAACATGATGGTAACCTACAGGGCCTTTTGTATAACATGATGGTAACCTACAAGGTCTCTTGTATAACATGCTGGTAACCAACAGGGCCTCTTGTATAACATAGTGTAACCTACAGGGCCTATTGTATAATATGATGGAAACCTACAGGGCCTCTTGTATAACATGATTGTAACCTTCAGGGTCTCTTTTATAACATGATGGTAACCTACAGGGTCTCCTATATAACATAATGGTAACCTGCAGGGTCTCTTGTATAACTTAATGTAACTTACAGATTCTCTTGTATAACATGATGGTAACCTACAGGTCCTCTTGTATAACATGATGGTAACCTACGGGGTCTCTTGTATAATATAACATAACTTACAGGGTCTCTTGTATAACATGCCATTAACCAACAGGGTCTCTTGTATAACATGTCTGTAGCCTACGGGGTCTCTTGTATAACATGATGTCACTTGCAGGCTCTCTTGTATAACATGATGGTAACCTACAGGGCCTCTTGAATAACATGATGGTAACCTACAGGGCCTCTTGTATAACATGATGGTAACCTACATGGTCTCTTGTATAACACGATGGTAACCTACAGGGCCTCTTGTATAACATAGTGTAACCTACACGGCCTATTGTATAATATGATGGTAACCAACAGAGCCTCTTGTATAACATGATCATAACCTTCAGGGTCTCTTGTATAACATGATGTAACTTGTAGGGCCTCTTGTATAACATGATTGTAACCTACAGGGTCTCTTGTATAACAGGACATAATCTACAGGGCATCTTGTATAACATGACGGTAACCTACAGGGCCTCTTGCATGACATCGTGGTAACCTAAAGAGCATCTTGTATAACATGGTAACCTACAGAGTCCATTGTATAACATGATGGTAATCTACAAGGCCTCTTGTATGACATGATGGTAACCTACAGGGTCTCTTGTATAACATGACAGTAACCTACAGGGCCTCTTGTATGCATGATGGTAACCTACAGGGCCTCTTGTTTAATGTGATGGTAACCTACAGGGCATCTTGTATAACATGACAGTAACCTACAGGACCTCTTGTATGCATGATGGTAACCTTCATGGCCTCTTATATAACATGACAGTAACCTACAGGGCCTCTTGTATTTAGTGTTCAACCGATTACCAAAAACGTCCGCTGATCGAGTACAGGTTATTTGAGCTCACAATTAATTGGCTGATTTTGATGCCGATTCCGATTTGATTTTAATACTGTGCGCAACTAGACAAGTCGAGGCTTGAAAGTGCTACAATAAATTAAACTTATTTTACAGGTTTACAGTCTGTTCACTATTAGGTAAGTCGAGACTTGAAAGAATTACATTAAATTGAACATATTTCACAGTGTTAAACTCCGTTGACTCAGGTCCAGCAAAATTACCAGTCGCGCACACTTGGGCGGTAAGCGTGGCTCTCACAGAGCACGTTTACCACCCAGGTGCGCGCAACTGGTAATTTTTCCTGCAATCTGAGTCAATGGAGTGCAACCTTCACTTTTCTGATATGAATTGGCGATTGCTGCAAGTACACTCAATTGTAAGCTTTACATGAACATGCTGTTTAACTTGTATATCCCATAAAGGGGCATCTAGAGAGATTAAGACTACACATTTTGTGGGGGTTTTTCAACTTTATTGCATTTTACATTAATAATTGCAGAAGATAATAAGATGTGGTTAATGAATCATCACAAAAAATGCTTGGCAACAATCTGTTGAACCAATGTTCCAGGAGCCATTGCTGTTGTCATCCGATTGCTCACAATCGGCTGATTGGGATGACCGATTCAAATCATAGGTTGAACACTACTTGTGTAACATGACAGTAACCTACAAGACAGAGTGTTGTGATGCTTTTCTTCCTCCTCTGTTTTTACTATGCCAGCCATTCTGTTTACGTCTAAAACAATTTTCACCCAAAGAAATAGCAGTAACTGATACATGATCTCACTTTGGTGTGATCGCAATTTATTTATTTTGGTAGAAATTCTGTAAGATGGTAATGTGGATGTCATGCAATGTATAACCATAGTCAAGTAAGTCTCAGAAGGTGGTTTACCCTTTACCCAATGCAGACGATTTCAAATTTATTTTGGTAGAAATTCTGTAAGATGGTAATGTGGATGTCATGCAATGTATAACCATAGTCAAGTAAGTCTCAGAAGGTGGTTTACCCTTTACCCAATGCAGACGATTTCAAATTTATTATTTTAAATATCATTTTTTAATTTAAAAAAAAAAAAATTGAACAAAACCATATCATGTGACCTCTCATTGGAACGAGCTCGATGAGCTCGTTCCAAAGAAGGGTCACATGATATGGTTTTGTTGAAATTTTTTAAAAATATTTTTTCTGCTGCTGAATTTGCATATTACGTGGGCAGATGCGGGCAATTCGTTTGGTAAAGGGTTAAGTCTGACTGGCAAAACATGCAGTATTAAAAATTTAATATATGTTTTATTAATTTATTATAACCCATAGTTCTTAGCATATTTTCCAACTGAAGAACCCCCATGTTACGTAAACGATCATTCACACATTATTTCCTGGTCTGCCTTTTTGAAATCACAGGTGGTCAACAGGAGCTGAAAAGTTCCAAAAAGTACATATTTTGTTTACTTTTTTTTGTCAGTCTGTAGCAGCTTCCAATAAAAACAAGAACATACTGTTTATATCTAATTCAAGTAAATACTCAGAATTATCCTAACCTTGTTGGGGAGCACAAGCCCCTCGTTGGGGAAATCCCTGCAGCTGCAGCTTCACAGATCTTCTATTAATTTAGATTTCTATGTTTTAGTGACAGTGTCAGGATATTTCGTGTTAGCCTTATATTGATTAATCTACTGTTATGTAGGGTTAAGGGTTAAATTGACTGAATTTTTTTCGGGTGAATCTACATGTACATAGTTTCTTGCTGGTTTTGTTGCTCGAATCTTTGTGTGAATCGATTCTCGGATACTCATCGAAATATAAGTCCTGCCGATGTTTTCCTAATGATGATATCAGTTTACATGAGTTTGTATGTACCTAAAAGGTATTCACGCAAGGAATCAACAATCACCATAATTGGTCAAGACAACCGGCAAATGTCATGATAAAAACAATGGGAGCGCAGTGGCTCAGTGGTAGACTGTTGGACTTCTATGCCAGAGGTTCCAAGTTCGATCTCCGTCTGGGACGACCTGCATTGTGTCCTTGGGCAAGGCACTTTATATTGGTTTCCTACATGTGGGCACGATAACGCTGTGTACTAAGGCAGACTGCATGTCGATGGTGCACATGTCTTCAACCACAGTACCCCTACTTGATGGAGCTTGAACAGAGTTAGATTGTTGAGGACCTGACATTTGCTCATCATTGCTTGGTGGTTCTCTCCGGGTACTCCGGCTTCCTCCACCCGTAAAACTGTCACGATCACAATTAGCCATTGTGTATAAGTATGTGACCTTAAACACCATTAAATAAATAATAAAAAACAATGGTTGGTTTGTACTAGGGCAATACTGGACTGACTGTATTGTAACACAAACTACTAACTTCAAGTAACAGTTTTAACCTGAGTGGCGGTCTTTGATTATATCCAGTTATTGTGCAGTATATTGGAACTCTGTTAATTGAATGGCCACTTTGCCAATAAAAATTATTCAATTTTACAGGAGTACTCAATTAACAGGGATTGTGTCACTTTCCTGTATTCTAGAGATAAATTTAGTATTTATTCTATTATATCTTGTTTGACAGAGCTCTGTCAAACAAGATATAATAGATTGAACGTTTGTATTGGATGTATTGAGGCCAAATAGGTCTACAGACAGAGGAAAACTGTGGAGAGTCAGGGTAAGTTCCTGACAGGTTACAAGATTTTTTATTCAATTAACAGGAGTTTACTCAATAACCTGTATTCAAGTAACAGGTCAAATTTATACTGGAGGTATGGTAAATGGTTTTGTTTTGGGAAATTATATTCAATTAACAGGGTTATTCAGTTTAGAGATATCCAATTAAGTGCACTCCACTGTAATACTCATTCTTACTACAGCCAGACAGACAACGGATTTTGAGTGTGTGACACCCACTTACTCCCTTCTCCCTTGCACCCCCTAAGATTTACACCCCTGGATATTTGCAAAATGAATAATACAAAAACCTCACAGGACTGAATTCTGTGGCTAAACTTACAAGGAAGTACATGTATTAATATTCACAATAATGAAAATTGAAGTCAAACAAACATATATCTAAACATTAAAACAATAAACATGATAAGAATTCAACAACTTACAACATATACATGTAATTATACACGGAAAACACAACTGTTTTTTTTCTAGTTGGCAAACTATTTCATTCAGAAGTATCCGCAGATACTGATATATATCAATATATTTTGGATTTTTTCCAGTCAGTACACATGTCATCTGCAAAATGAGGTCCCCAGATGGTGAATTTGGTGATGCTACCCTGCACAACAGGGTAGCATCACAAAATTTACCCTCTGTGAACCTCAGTCTGAATCAAGGTCTCAAGCCAAAACAGAAGGACGTACCTAGAGGATAAATTGGCCCTCTGCATGGGATAGAATCAGCAAATTCACCCTCTGGGGACCTCATTTTGCAAGTGACAGGTTGCTTTTATTCAAGCTTACCCATAAACTGTTAGTAATGAATTTTCGAGGGAATACTGTCACCAATCACCAAAAACCTTAACCCTTTGAACTCTACAGGTATCTTCCATGCCAGTTCAATGGCAGCAATTAGAAGAGTCCATACTCATTATTTGGGGTAGACCAATCAATATTTTCAATATGCAGCCTCGGGGCTGATTGGTCTACCACACACATTTACAGAACAGCCATCCTATTTAATGATGTTATGATGTATCATGTTCCTGGCTAGTTAAAACGGCCGGTCATATTCATAACCCTTTGAACTCTAGAGGTATCGTCCATGCCAGTTCAATGGCAGCAATTAGAAAAGTCCATACTCATTATTTGGGGTAGACCAATCAATATTTTCAACGTGCAGCCTTGGGGCTGCACGTTGAAAATATTGATTGGTCTACCCTACCCCACACATTTCCCGAACAGCCATCCTATTTGATGACGTTATGATGTATCATGTTCCTGTCCAGAAAAGGGCCACTCATGTTCAAGGGGTTAAATGTATAAGGAATTGCTGAATTATTATGACAGTTACTTGCCACTGGCCACAGAGTGCTGTTTTCTCAAAACAACACGCATTTATATGCCCTCACAGTATATTAGTGCTCCACAATATTTTTCAACGAGTGCATTTTTTAGCTCCTGGAAATAGAAAACACGGGTGCTGACGGAAGCAATTGAACTAGCACCCATCTCATTTCCAGGACTGCATCAATACAAAATTTTCTAGCATTAACAACTTATAGCCAGGTATGCTGAAAGTGACCTTAAACACAAATACATAAATAAATAAACAGTGATAACATCTTACACTACACATGAAGGGATTTCAAAGGTGCATCTGAGGAAATAGTGGTTTGAGGTTAATGCAAGAATTGTCCATGACATTTGATGTGTAACTAGTTTTGAGAGCAAGTGTTTAGAATCCTACTTTCAAGGTATTGGGGTATTTTCAAACTTTAAGATGGCTTTGACTTCCTGTGTTAATATTTTCCTTCTTCGTGTTTGCAACCGCAGACATCCAGTTTTGTGTACTGTGAGTCATCACAATTGAGAGCATGTTGTACAGTTAAAACTAGAAGTCCTGTCATAAAATGCGCACAAATAGCACGTTGATCTGCGCGTTAATCTACGCGTTATACCATAGCAAAGCTATCAAATTCTGTACATGTGACCTGTGCACAAGCAATGTTTCAGCCAATGGACCTCCGGGTAACCCGGAGGTCCATTGGCAGAAACATTACCTGTGTTTGCTATGAGTAACCAGGAGAACCTGTCTTGTTTTGGATGCCATTCGATATGGCAATTGCGCGCAATTCCTACGCGCAATTAAGCCTAGATAAGCGCACAATTCGTGACAGGACTTCTAGTTTTAACTGTATGTACAGAGAAATTTTATACTTATTAAAACTCATTCAGTGACAATCAACTCACGCAAACTTTTCAGTTTCTTGATTGAGTGCTTTTTGAGTTCATATGTATTTATTTATTAGTGTTTAAGGTCACATATTTTTCACAATGGCTAATCATGACCACAACATGAGTATCAACTCAAGACCATTTTAGAGAGGGTTTGCACCACCGAAACATTGGTGACTCGGTCCTATTTTTACCAGTAAAACAGAGCCTGTTTACATCAATGAAAAGGCACTGCTTCACTTCCCGGGGTTCCCGTGGGGATTGAAGTTCATATATTTTGTTTTAACCCTTTGTTCGTGTGTCTGTGTGTCTATGCGTGTGTTCGAGCCAATAACTCGAAAACTGTTAGGGCCAGAGTCATCAAACTTTACACAATTATAAAGGACCATGGAAGGATGTGTCACACACCATAGCCGGGTTCGTACCTTTAAGGTCAAGGTCACATTTCAAGGTCACACTAAAAATCGGTCAATATTCGTGACTCGGCCATAACTGGGAAACAAATCATAGTACAATTATTAAACTTTTTTCAAATGTTAAGGACAGTCAGAAGGTGTGTCGCATATAATAGTTTCTGCCACATCTGCAAGGTGAAGGTCACAAGGGGGCGGGGGCATGTGTTACCTTAGTAATATTCTTCTTGTTTTCTCAAAAACCTAGGTTATGACCCCTCATTGGAATGAGCTCATCCAGCTCATTCCAGTGAGGAGTCATAACCTGTTTTTGAGACAAAAAATGAGTTATTCAAGAATTTTTTTTTCAAGTGTCATCTGCTTTTCATGTTAGGTAAAGAGTTAATTCTGGAAGTACCCAAGCCCTTGATATTAGGATTTGAATGTTCAGTTTTTAACTTTCTGCACACTGAAGAGAAAATGTAAAAAAAATTTCAAGCTGAAAATATCATTGAGCCCATTTGTGCATACATGTAGTCACTTTTCATTTTTTGGTTGATAACTTATCTCTCCCAAATACGAACCAATCAATATTTATACCCCCACTCAAAGAGTAGGTGGTATACTTGATTATATGTGTCTGTCCAACCATTCTTCCACCCATCGATCCATCTATTAGTCCATACAAACATATGGATTGGTGGACAAACGATGTGATACAGCCATTTTGTTCTGATAATAGTAGTTACACTTTTGAAACAAGAACTTCTAAAAGGTGATTTTTTTTTTTTTAGCACACCTGACTGAAAGTCAGTGGGAGCTATTGCCATGACTTGGCATCAGTCGTCTGTTAACTTTTGAAAATTCTTCAAAACCACTGGGCCAAATTGAAACATACATGTCACAGACATCTTTGGAGTATATCCTTTCCACTTTGTTCAAATGAAGCTGCTGCCATCTTCGGGCTGGGGTTATAATGCCCAAAAAGACTAAAAGAATTTTAGAATCTCATGAACTACTGGAGAGAATGCTTTGATATTTGGTATGGAACTTCCTTTGGTGATGAAGATTAAAACTTATTTAAGGGAAGTTTGTAAGTCAATATTTGGGCTCTCTGTGGGAGCATACCCATTCTGGGCTCCACCCTAAATTTATATTTCAAGAATCAATGGGCTGATTTGAACCAAATTTTGCAAGTAGTTTAATTGGTTCATAAGTACCTGATTGATGCCTGGAAATTTTCTTCTTCTAAAAATAGAAAAACATCAAACGCCCATATTTAGAAAACTGCACAGACCAGAATATTATTTCTTGGTATGCAGCTTCTTTAGGACCAGTGGAATCAGATGGACCAAACATGTTGCTATCGGTTTTGCCATGGGGTGCCCATATGAACACTGTTGGCAATGGGACAATGCCACATCATCATCTTTCTTGTGCTCCATCATCTAGTATGTATTCTTCTCCAGAACATTAAAGTAATTTGTTACAAAGCATCTTGGTGGAGTATACTCGTCTGAGGTTTTTTTTTACTTTTTTATCACCAAAAAGTTGCTACTCCACTTGGGTCTGGGGTTAATGCCCCAAAAGCCTAAAAAAGCTTTAAAAATCATCTTCTCATAAACCAACCATAATAATGCTTAGATTTCTGGTATGGAACTTACTTTAGTGATGCATTCAAATTTGTTCAAAGTAACTCAGTAGGTCAATATTTGGGCTCCCTGTCAGAGGATCCCATTTTGGACTCCACCCAAAATTTATATTTCTAGAACCAGTGGGGTGATTTGAACAAAATCATGTGGCATATAATTTGGTCATAAGTACCTGATTGATGCACTCATTTTTTTTTTTTTTGGGGGGGGGGGGGGGGGGGGTAGAGTGAATCAAAAATTTATACAGAGACTTTTTTAAGACTTCATAGAACAGTGTCATCATCTATCTTATGCTGTGCTCCATCAGCTAATTATTTATCTTCAGAATCTTTGGGCCAAATCTAAACTAATTTGGTACAAAGTATCTTGGGGAGAATATGCTTCTGAGTTTTTTTCCCAAAAAGTTGCTACACCCCTTGGATCTGGGGTTAATGCCCCAAAAGCCTAAAAATCTTTAAAAATGTTCTTCTCATGAACTTCCAGAGTGAATGCTTTGATATTTGGTATGAAATTTCCTTCAGTGATGGAGATTCAAATTTGTTTAAGGCAGGTTGGTAGGTCAGTATTTGGACTCCCTGTGGTAGCATGCCCATTTTGGGCTCCACCCAAAATTGCTATTTCATAAACCGAAGGACTGATTTGAACCAAATTTGGCATGTAGCATAATTGGGTCATAACTATTTGTTTTATGAAAATAAGAAATATTCAAACTCCCATATTTCAAAAACTGCATGTACCAGAATAATGTTTTTTGTTATGAAGCTTCCTGATGACCAAAACAGTTGCTATCGATTTGTCATGCGTGCAGTTCTTGGCACACTGTTGGACAATTGGAAAATGCTAAGTAATTATCTTCCTTCTGCTCCATCAACTAAGTATTCTTCTTCAGAACATTTGGGCCAAGTCTAAACTAATTTGTCACAAAACATCTTACAGTTAAAACTAGAAGTCCTGTCACAAAATGTGCGCTTTTCTAGGCTTAATTGCGCGTAGGAATTGCGCGCAATTGCCATATCAAATGACATCCAAAGCACGGCAGGTTCTCCTGGTTCCTCATAGCAAACACAGGCAATGTTTCTGCCAATGGACCTCCGGGTTACCCGGAGGTCCATTGGCTGAAACATTGCTTGTGCACAGGCCGCATGCACACAATTTGATAGCCTTACTATGGTCATAACGCGTATATTAACGCGCATATCAACGTGCTATATGTGCGCATTTCAGGACAGGACTTTTAGTTGTAACTGTAGTTTACTCTTCTGAGTTTTCTTCCCAAAAAGTTACTATGCCCCCCTTGTGGGGGGAGTTAATGCCCCAAAAGCCTAAAGTGCTTTAAAAATCATCTCCTCATAAACTACTTTCAATAATGCTTAGATTTCTAATGTGGAACTTACTGTAGTTTTTCCAGTGGCACTCCGTAGGTCAGTATTTTGGTGGTCTGTGGGAGGATGCCCATTTTGAGCTCCACCTAAACTTTCTATTTCCAGAACCCATATACTGATTTGAACCAAATTTGTCATGTAGAAAATTTATCTCATAAGTACTTGATGTATGCCAGAAAAATTTTGTTGGAGATGATGTAGAGAGAACCATTGAAGTTAACCCTTTACCCAACATAACGGCCAAAACCGGCCAGTGCTATTCTAAAAAATCGCAATTAATTTTCATTATATTTTCATTTTTTGTCCCAAAAACATAGGTTATGACCACTCTTTGGAACGAGCTCATCAAGCTTGTTCCAATGAGGGGTCATAACCTATGTTTTTGCCACAAAAAATGAAAAAAAATTAGTTATTCAAGAATTTAGTTTGCAAGTGTCTTCTGCTTTTCATGTTAGGTAAAGGGTTAAAAACAAAATAAAAATTGTACAGACACTTTTTTAAGACTTCACAGAACAAAGCTTTGTTTTTCACGGAGAAGCTTTCCAACGACCAGCAGAAACCAATGGCCAAAAAATTTGCTTTTGTTTGTCTCATGTCAAAAGTACCGACACTCATCTTTTCGACAACTTGAGCCAGGTAGCATTTTAGGCTCACTTGAGCCTCTAGTGATTATTTTTGGTATGGAAAACAATTAGCACAATATACATAATGTTACATGTATATACAGGATTTCTCTCTGGCTTAAATTGGAGCTGCACGTTGAAAATATTGGTTGGTCTATCCCACATTTTAAATTAGCAGCTTTGCTACTTAATAAAAGTATGACGTATCGTGTTACCGGACTGGAAAAGCCGTCTCTTGGATTCAAAGGGTTAATATTATCCTAATCTACAGAGCCTGCAGAACTATTTTGAATTTTTTTTTCTTCTGATTTTCCACTATTGGAGTTATTAACTTTTTATCATGCACCTACAGCACCAGTCAAAATACGTTGTAGCATAACTGCAATAAACTAAGTATACTGCTGCTCCTGCACTGATAAAATCAGAATCTGACATCATTATCTGGAAAACTCTAAGTGAGAGCTTTCCAGAAAATGATGTCAGCTTCTGGTCTTATCAGTGTAGGAAGAGAAGGATACATAGTTTATAGTGGTTATCTGACAACTTATTTTGTCTTGTTCTGTATTAATGTAAAACACAGGATTTCCACTGTTCTGCCTCCTGTCCGGGATGACCTGGGTTGTGTTCTTGGGCAAAGCACTTTATCCCGGTTGCCTACATGAGGGCACGATGATGCCATGTACTAAGGCGTACTGCACATCGATGGTGACATGTTATGACCCCTCATTGGAACGAGCTCGTTCCAAAAAGGGGTCATAACCTATGTTTTTGAGACAAAAAATGAAAATATAATGAAAATTAATTTGCGATTTTGTGAATAGTGCTGGCCGTTTTTGGCCGTTTTTGGCCGTTACATTGGTTAAAGGGTTAATATTCACTGTCAGGTTTTTATTTTCGTTTATCGTTCTAGAATTCATGAGATCATGTTTTCAGGAAATAACTTCAGCTGTGCTCAACACAGCCAGTCCATATTTACTATAAGTATATGCCCTCCTCCACGGAACCCCAACAGATACATTTCAGTTTTGACATTTGTGTACTGTGGCTTTATTATCTTTTAGTGTCTTGAATTTCCAAGTTTTTATGTTTTCTAATAATAACCTCAACTGTACTGAGCACAACCAATTCATGTTTTATATACTGAGTCAAAATAGAAGTATAATAAACTGTGAGGAGCAATTTTTTTTAGTATTATCGACTTTAATCCCAAACAAATTATTGTAAATTCATATTTCGAGTCTAGCTGTATGAATTTGCATAATTTCATGTTCTTACTGTTGCCAGCGTCACGTGAGGAAGTCGCAATTCAGACATGGGGTGAAATGAAAAGTTCACACATGCGGTCAGTAGCATGTATGTCCACTGTTTGCCTCTTGAATGGCAAGACATTGATGATCGAACATGATAAGTCACTGAATGCCACCCTGTGGTATTGCGTTCCACTCCTGCCTTAGAACATTACGTAAATCGCCTAACGTCTGAAGATCATGAAGTCATACTCGACAGTCCAAATGATCCCAAAGATGCTCGATTGGCAACAAATCTGGCGAAAGAGGGGGCCAGACAAGAAAGTCGATGCTGTGCTCCTCAAGAAAGTCACGACAGATACGCACCACGTCACACCAGGCATTGTCTTGCTGGAATAACTGCAATCCGACGTTAGCGTTGAACAACAGGACAACAACATCATTCAGAATTTTGTCCCTATATCGCTGTCCATTCAGATTACCATCTATGAAGATCAACTGCGTTCGAAGGTGCAAGGAAATTCCTGCCCAAACCATTACACTACCCCCGCCGAAACAGTCGCATTCCCGCACGCAAAAATCAGAAAACCATTCTCCTTGTTGGCAATACACTCTTGCCCTAACATTAGTGCGTTGTAGACAAAATCAAGGTCAAGGTCACAGACAGCAAAACTTATTTTATTATTCAGCCCTTATCTGGTCTGTATAATTGAACTTACTTCATACTATTGTTCCATCATGACCTTGATCCATTGTCATACCATGAAGGTTAAGGTCACAAGCAGTAACAGTTGAATTCTTGTTTTGAATTTAGCTTTGGACCGAATTACACTTTCAGGCCTGGCATTCTGAGAAATGCAGGAGGGCAAAAAATCGCTCTCCTCAATCAGCTTAGGAGAGCAATTAGCTTTACACAGCATTTTAAGTATCCAATTGAACGAACTCATTGAAACTGAAACCAACAGACTACTTCAGTGATTTAATTAACTTTACTAAGGTAAAGCGAAATCTCTTAGACATCTAGATGTCTCACTCAACAACCGAACACACACTTGACAAGACCTGTGTGTGTACCCAGACCTGTTGTCCAAGAAAGTCATACACCTACCACTACCACCTTCAACCCCCCAAGGGGGTTGAAGGTGGTAGTGGTAGACGTATGACTTTCTTGGACAACAGGTCTGCTTGAATCTGCAGTCACATCTTGGTGCAAGTACTTCAAGTGACAGGATAGTAGTAATGATAGTATATTATAGTGTCAATATTCCTTGATAAATTACCCCTCAAACTGTGATGTCAGTTGTTGAACTTGAAACTGACAGAAAAAAAAATATTGCTGTGACCCATTTTGCTTCAAATGATTGCAACTGTGTTTGGGTAGGGTTGCAGCCATTACCTTTTACCACTAAACCACTTTCAAAATGAAATTACGTGATGTAATGTGACTTCGAAGTTAAATTACATTTTTGCTTTACAACAAAAATTTAATGTGAGCATAATACATGTAATCTCAATTTATTTATTTATTTATTGGTGTTTTAAGGGCACATACTTATGCACAATGGCTAATCGTGACTGTGACAGTTTTACGGGTGGAGGAAGCCGGAGTACCCGGAGAGAACCACCGAGCAACGTCGAGCAGCTGTCAGCTCTCCAACATCGTAACTCTGAACTCTGCACCGCAGCACAGGCAGGGTTAGATTGGTTGAAGACATGCGCACCATCGACGTGCAGTACGCCTCAGTACACAGCGTCATCGTGCCCCCATGTAGGCAATCGGGGTGAAGTGTCTTGCCCAAGGACACAACGCGGTTGCCGCAGGTGGGATTCGAACCGAGGACCTCTTGGCTTGCAGCCTGCACCTCTACCAACTGAGCCACCACGCCCCTTGTAATCTCAATCATCCCAGACCAAACTATTTAGGAGGGCAATTTTTCACTCTCCTTAATTCTTTCAGGAGGGCAGTAAGGAGAGCTAAAAAATCGCTCTCCTGAAATTGCCAAGCCTGTACTTTACAGTTGTTGCCTTTTAACCCTTTACCCAATAAATCGCCCGCATCTGCCCGCGTAATATGCAAATTCAGCAGCTGAAAAAATTTCAACAAAACCATATCATGTGACCCCTCATTCCAAAGAGGGGCCACATGATATGCTTTTGTTGAAATTTTTTTAAAATTTTTTAAAAATGATATTTAAAATAATAAATTTTGAAATCGTCTGCGTTGGGTAAAGGGTTACTGTGTTAAACTTTCCCACGCAGATCAAGTTCACTTTCGATGTTGACCTGCATTGAGTGATGCATTGTACTCATGACTCAGAGATGTGTCGCAACTTTGATCCAAGATCATATCATCTAGATCAAGGTCACAGACAGCAAAACTTTGATATTGTTATACAACTCTTGACTAGTCTATATAACTTGGTATGATTCACATATCCTATTTATACTTGGTACAATTATTGCTCATGACTCAAAGGTGTGTTGTGACTTTCATCTAAGATCATATCACGGTCAAGGTCACAGGCAGCAAACTTTGATTGATATACAGCCCTTGTGCGGTCCATATAACTTGTCATGATTGACAGATCTTATTCATAGTTGGTACAATTATTGCTCATGACTCAAACGTGTGTCACGACTTTGATCTAAGGTCATATTATCAAGGTCACAAACAACAAAACTTGGATATTGTAATACAGCTCTTGTTCGGTTCATATAACTTAGTTTGATTGACAGATCTTCTTCATACTTGGTACAATTATTGCTGATGACTCAAAGGGGTGTCATTACCTTGATCCAAGGTCATATCAAGGTGAAGGTCACAGCAGCAAAACTTTTATATTGTTATACAGCCCTTGGCCGGTCCATATAAGTTGGTTTGATTGACAGTTCTTATTCATAGTTGTTACAATTATTACCCATGACTCAAAGGTGTGTCGCGACTTTGATCCAAGGACCTATAATTAAGGTCAAGGTCACACAGCAAAACCTTTATATTTTTGTACAGCCCTTGGCCGGTCCATATAAGTTGGTATGATTGACATACTTCTGGTCTTATGAGTGTAGGAAGAGAAAGATACATAGTTTATTGTGGTTAATCGACAACTTATTTTGACTTATACTGTAGCTGAACAGAAAGTAAAAGTGCACATTTTGTAAATAATGACCAATCATAATTCATTTATTACAGAGAGGTGAAGAGTGAAGGAGGAGTGTGTGTGAATTGCTATTTCATGATGGAACATAATTTCAACCTTTTTATGCTTCCGAGAGATTCTCCCGAGAGCATTATGTTTTCACCATGTATGTCAATCCATCCCTCCGTCTGTCCATCTGTCAAATAACTAAAGAACTGTTTATTTTATCAAATCATGATTTTAGGGGTAACTTAACTTGTGGATGACTAGAAAATGCTTCCTTTCAATTTTGGTCTAGCTAGCCAATTCAATATAGCCACCATGGCAGCCATATTGAAATTTGGTTTCTGTCCAATAACTAGTGATGGCTGACTCAAATCATTTCCATTTTTATATGCCCGTTTAAAAAATGGTTGTATTATGTTATCAGTCTGTCTGTCTGTCCATCTGTCCATCTGTCTGTCTGTCCATCTGTCCGTCCGTCCGTCTGTCTGTCTGTAAACAATTTGGTTTCCCTTCATTTAAAGTCGAACGCCTTGACAGATTGATATCAAACTTTCAGATGTTGTTTGTAGCAATAAAATTCAGGTCAAGTTCGATATTGGTGTTTCTCAGTCCATCAGCTGCAGAGTTATGGCCCTTTGAAAACACAATTTAAAAAAAAAAATTGGTTTCCATTCATTTAAAGCCGAACGCCATGACGGATTGACACCAAATTTTTAAGATGTTGATTTTATACACCTGTTTGAAAAACGGGACGTATTATGTGAATGGTCTCTCCACCCGTCTGTCTGTCTGTCCGTCCATGGACACATTTCGTTTCCGGACGATAACTTTAGTTGTAATGGATTGAGCTGAGTTAAATTTGGCATGTGGATTTAGTATGACAAAATACAGGATGGGTTCGATTTCCATTTCTAGCGGCTCATTTGCAATAGAGTTATGGCCCTTTATTTATGGGAATTTAGCCCAACTTTTTGTTTCGGGACGATAACTTTAGTTTGCCTTGACCGATTTATTTCAAATTTTCAGTTTTTTGTTTTTGACCACAAAATACAGCTCAAGTTCACTTTTGACCACAATCGTATATACCCTTCCAGAGTTATTCCCCTTGAATGATTGCAAATTTGTGGATTTTGTGGTTTCCGGATGATAACTTTAGTTTGCCTTGACCGATTTTTTTCAAATTCTCCGATTTTGTTTTTGACCACAAAGCACAGCTCAAGTTCACCTTTGGCCATAATCGCATGTACCGTTCCATAGTTATTCCTCTTTAATGATTGCAAATTTGTGAATTATGTGGTTTCCTGATGATAACTTTAGTTTGCCTTGACTAATTTGTTTCAAATTCTCAGATTTTGTTTATGACCACAAAGCACAGCTCAAGTTCACTTTCGGCCAAAATCGCATGTACCTTTCCAGAGTTATTCCTCTTGAATTTGTGCTTTCCGGATTATAACTTTAGTATGGCCGAACTGATTTTTTATACACCTGTTGAAAAACCGTCGAATTATGGAATCAGTATATCTGTCTGTCTGTCCATTTGTCCATCTATTTGTTCATCCGTTGGTCTTTCCGTTTGTCAACATTTGGTTTCCAGATGATAACTTTAGTATTTTTTTTTTGATTGACTCCTAAACTTGGTATGTGGTTTAATCAAAACAAAAGACAGATCAAGTTCGAATATGGGGTCAGTTCGAACTTCGAAGTTCCCCTGAGTTATGGACCTTGTTGGACAGAGAATGCATCAAATATTTGGTTTCCTTATGATAACTTTTATGTTGTTTAATCACAACAAAATACAGGTCAAGTTCGAATATGGGGTTGGTCCAAACAATTTTCACCCTCACCCCCATCCTTACCCCAACCCTTCAAAAATACAAAACGGGTGTATATTGTCCTGCTACTCGGTGCTCTTGTTTAATTATGCATTGTAAGTGTCTACAGGAAGCTTTCTTTTGCTTTTGGACTAGTTATCTGATCAAAGATGGCCACCAGTGGCCAATCATTATGGCTTCCCTGGTGGCCATCTTGAATTTGGCTCCCATCCAATAACTAATGACTACTGACTCGAATCAATTTCAGTTTTTGGTTATGCATTATCATTGTTTAAAGGAAACTTCCTTTTTATTGTGGTCCAGCTAGTAAATTTTGGTCATACTAGCCATGGTGGCCATATTGAATTTGGTTTCCGTACAATAACTAATGAATGCTGACTCAGATCAATTCTATTTTTAGCTCACCTGAGTGAAGCTTAGCGGGAGCTTTACTGATCGTGATCCGTCCGTCGTCCGTCGTCCGTCCAGCGTTAACTTTACATTATCAACTTCTCCTAAACCACTAGCCCAATTTTATTCAAATGTTGGCCAAATGTTTATTACCTAATGCCAATTCAGATTTGTTCAAATGAAGTTGCCCCTCCTCCTGGGTGGTGCCACACCCCCAAGGGGCACCAAAATCTTTGTAAGTCTTCTTCTCATGAACCAGCAGTAGCAGAGACTTGATATATGGTATGCACCTTCCTTTTGAGGTGTAGACTCAGATTTGTTTAAGAGAAGTTTGCGGGATAATATTTGGCGTCGTTATGGGAGGGGCCAAAATTTTGGCTCCGCCCCTAATTTCTATTTTCTGAACCGAGAAGCCGATTTCAACCAAATTTTATGTGAGGGCTTATTGGGTCATGAGTACTTGATTTATGTGAAAAAAAATTTCCCGCAGCCCCGTGGGAACCGCAGGAGCTAAAAATAGAAAAAATTTAAAACGTCCATATCTCCAAAACTGCACGGCACCGAGAATTTTTATTTGGTGTGCAGCTTCCTTAGGACCAACAGAAAGGATTGGTAAAAAAAAATTGCCATTGGTTTTATCATAGGGCACAGTTTCGGGACTTTGAAAAAGTGCTGAGTCAGCACTTTTTAACACTGTAGGCAGTGGGAAAAACATTAAAAAATCTTCTTCTCCAGATCCAGCAGGCAGAATCTTTTGATATTTGGTATGCAACATTGTAGGGTGGATCTGATTCAAGTTTGTTCAAATCGGCCCCCTGGGGTCATATTTGGGCTCAGTATAGGAGCCCGATTTCGAACTTGGTGCATTTCAGGCAAATTTCTTAAAAAATCTTCTCCAGATCCAGCAGGCAGAATCTTTTGATATTTGGTATGCAACATTGTGGGGTGGATCTGATTCAAGTTTGTTCAAATCGGCCCCCTGGGTTTATATTTGGGCCCAGTATATGAGCCCAAATTTGAACTTACTGCATTTCAGGCAAATTTCTTTGAAAATCTTCTTCTCCAGATCCAGCAGGCAGAATCTTTTGATATTTGGTATGCAACATTGTGGGGTGGATCTGATTCAAGTTTGTTCAAATCGGCCCCTTGGGTTTATATTTGGGCTCAGTATAGGAGCCCAAATTTGAACTTAGTACATTTCAGGCAAATTTCTTCAAAAATCTTCTTCTCAAGATCCAGCAGGCAGAATCTTTTGATATTGGGTATGCAACATTGTGGGCTAGATCTGATTCAGGTTTGTTCAAATCGGCTCCCTGGGTTTATATTTGGGCTCAGTATAGGAGCCCAAATTTGAACTTAGTGCTTTTCAGGCAAATTTCTTAAAAAATCTTCTTCTCCAGATCCAGCAGGCAGAATCTTGTGATATTTGGTATGCAACATTGTGGGGTGGATCTGATTCTATTTTGTTCAAATCGGCTCCCTAGATTTATATTTGGGCTCACTATAGAAGCTCGAATTTAAACTTAGTGCATTTCAGGCAAATTTCTTCAAAAATCTTCTTCTCCAGATCCTGCAGGCAGAATCTTTTGATATTTGGTATGCAACATTGTGGGGTGGATCTGATTCCAGTTTGTTCAAATCGGCCCCCTGGATTCATATTTGGGCTCACTATAGAAGCCCAAATTCGAACTTAGTGCATTTCAGGCAAATTTCTTTGAAAACCTTCTTCTCAAGATCCAGCAGGCAGAATCTTGTGATATTTGGTATGCAGCATCCTTAGGGGGATGAGATTCAGGTTTGTTCAAGCCATGTTCCTAGGTCCATATTTGGGCTCACTGAGGGAGCTTGAATTGTAACTTTGTTCGAAATGAGGAATTTTCTTAAAATATCTTCTTCTTCAGATCCAGCAGTCGGAATGGTTTGATATGTGGTGAGTAGCATCCTTGGGGGTGGGGGGGGGGGGGGGGGGATTCAAGTGTGTTAAAGCCAAGTCCATGGGTCCATATTTGGGCTCTCTGTGGGAGTCCAAATTATAACTTAGTCAATATGAGGAATTTTTCTTTAAAAATCTTCTTCAGATTCAGCAGTTGGAATGTTTTGATATTTGGCATGGAGCAACCTTAGGGAGCTGAGATTGAAGTTTGTTCAAGCCAAGTCCCTTGGTTCATATTTGGGCTCACCATGGGAGCCTGAATGACAACTTAGTTCAAAATGAGGAATTTTCTTTAAAAATCTTCAGATCCAACAGATGAATGCTTTTAATATTTTTTATGCAGCATCCTTAGGGGGGGGGGGGGGGGGGGGGGGGGGTAAGATTCAAGTTTTTTCAAGCCATGTCCCTAGGTCCATATTTGGGCTGATTGTGGGAGCTCGAATTGTAACTTGGTTCAAAATGAGGAATTTTCTTTAAAAATCTTCTTCTTCAGATCCAGCAGTCGGAATGTTTTGATATTTGGTGTGCAGAATCCTTAGGGGTGTGAGATTCAGGTTTGTTAAAGCCAAGTCCCTGGGTTCATATATGGGCTCCCTGTGGGAGCCCGAATTATGACTTAGTTCAATATGAGGAATATTCTTTAAAAATCTTTTTTTTTATATCCACTGGTCAGAATATTTGGATATTTGGTTTCAGCTTTTCTTAGGAGGAGCAGATGCAACTTGTGGAAATCAATTCTCTGGGTTGATATTTAGGATACCATGTCAGGTGAGCGCCCTCAGGCCCCCTGGGGCCTCTTGTTTAATTATGCATTGTTAGTGTCCAGAGGAAGCTTCCTGTTGATTTTGGACCAGTCAGCTGAACCAAGATGGCTGCCAGTGGCCAATTCATTATGGCTTCCATGGTGGCCATCTTGAATTTGGTTTCCATCCAATAACTAATGAATGTTGACTCGAATCAATTTCAGTTTTGGATTATGCATTATTGGTGTCAAAAAGAAGCTTCCTTTTGATTCTAGATCAGCTAGCCAATTCAATATGGCTTCCATGGTTGCCATATTGAATTTGGTTTCTATCCAATAACTAATGAATGCTGACTGAAATCAGTTTTTTTTGGATGCATTATTGGTGTCTAGAGGAAGCTTCCTGTTGATTTGGTTATGCCCCTTAGACACTTACCTACCCTTTTGTGACGTCAGCGGGGACATATACGGTGGAACCCTGTTTTGAATAGCCACTTTGCCAATGAAAATTATTCAATTAGCAGGAGTATTCAATTATCAGGGATTGTCACTTTCCTGTATTTTAGAGATAAACTTAGCATTTATTCTATTATATCTTGTTTGACAGAGCTCCATGAGCTCAGTCAAACAAGATATAATAGATTAAATGTCAGTATTGGATGTACTGAGGCCAAATAGATCTATAAACAAAGGAAAACTGGGGAGAATCAGGGTAATTTTTCGACAGGTTACAAGATTTTTTATTCAATTAACAGGAGTTTCCTCTATAACCTATATTCAATTAACAGGTCAAATTTGTACTGATGTATGGTAAATGGTTTTGTGTTGGGAAATTATATTCAATTAACAGAGATATACAATTAAGAGATATCCAATTAAGTGGGCTCCACTGTACCATGCTTTGCATTGCTCTTGTTTGTATCACCTTTTCATTTTTTTTTTTTTGCAGAAAACAAAATGGCCGAAGATGTTACTCCAGCATCTGTGAGCAAGTTCAACAAGTTCAAACAAAGATTTGAAGAAAGTGCAACAGACAATACATCACCAATGAAATCAGGTACTGGTTTCAAGCTTCCAAATGGGGCAGCTGTATCCCCAGCAGCTCTTAAACCAAAACCAACTAGTCCACAGACTGAAAGTGATACCTCTGATAAAAGTGACAATAACAATAATAACCCTCCATTCCTTAAACCCAAACCTAAAGTTCCAGGGAAATTAAATATCAATTCATTATTTCAAGGAGAAAATATTGAGCAACTTGGAACAAGACCAAAACCATCGGCTAAACCAAGCGTTGAAGCAAAACCTGACCTTGCTAAGAAACCTGCAGTTTTACCAAACAAACCTTCTTTGGACAGCGATAAGAAAACAGAATCGAGTGATGCGAAATCTAAAATACTTTCACCTAACAAATCTCCTGTGTTTAATAGTATAGCGGAAGAAATATCTAAACGGAAAGAGGAAGGTCGTGGTCTAAAGTCTGCCTGTCAGGAGAATACTGAATTGAAATCTCCAACTAGTCCAGAAAAATCTTTACCGTCAACAAGATCAAAAGTGCCTTCTGTTAGTGGACAAACTGATTTCAGAAAAAAGTTAAAATCAATAGATGATGGAAAAAAAGACCCCATAAAACTACCAGTTTCAAAACCACCGGAGTTAGTTAACAGATCATGTGACAATAAACAGTTCAAGAGGATTAAACTTCTAAATCGCTTTGCATATGGAAACCCTCCAGAAAAGCCCAAGAAGTTACTTAACATTGACATCAACAGTATTATTAACAAGAAAAACAGTAAGTAATTTTATTTAATTGGGTGAATTGCTAATCCTGCTTGTGTGGAGTTAGTATGTTGGGGACCTGACAGTTGCTCTCCGTTGCTTGGTGGTTCTCTCTGGGTACTCCGGTTTCCTCCACTCGTAAAACTGTCACGGTCATGATTAGCCATTGTGCAGAAATATGTGACCTTATACACCAATAAATGAATAAATTTTATTACAATGTGACCTTAACCCTTTACCTAACATGAAAAGCAGACGACACTTGCAAAAAAAAATTCTTGAATAACTAATTTTTTTCATCTCAAAAACATAGGTTATGACCCCTCTTTGGAACGAGCTCGACGAGCTCGTTCCAAAGAGGGGTCATAACCTATGTTTTTGAGACAAAAAATGAAAAAATAATGAAAATTAATTGGCGATTTTTGTGAATAGCACAGGGCGGTTTTGGCCGTTACGTTGGGTAAAGGGTTAAACACCAATACATAAATAAATAATAATTGGATGAATGCTGGAAGCCACTATCATGGCTCTACTGAAAAGTGTCGAAAGCCTCTTTAGTGGCTTTGAACCATATTCATTAGCTTGTTTGTTCAGCAGCTGAAACACAAAATGTTTGAGCAAAAACACTTTGTTACAATTTATTGGAGCGTGCCAACAGGTACGCTCCAATACATTGTAACAAAAGAATAGTTTAGTAACAAATTCTTGCTAAAATAGGGCCCCAAGTTGCTGGTACCATGGTATCCTTGAAAAAAACTGTCATCTTTCAAATCACTTTTGAAAAATAATGTTGTACTTGACCAGTTAATTTTATATATCCTGTTGGGAGTGCGGTGGCTCAGTGGTAGATTACTGGACTTCTATGCTGGAGGTCCTGAGTTCGATCCCCGTCCGGCACGACCTGTGTTGTGTCCTTGGGCAAGGCACTTTATCCTGGTTGCCTACATGGGGGCACGATGACGCTATGTAATAAGGCGTACTGCACATCGATGGTACACTTGTCTTCAACTGCTGTAACCCTGCATAAGTAAGTGACCTTAAACACCAATAAATAAATATATATACCCTCTTTTCATGTAGCATCTCACACATGTGCACTGTAGCTACAAAACAAATTACAGTATAAGTCAAAATAAATTGTAGCATAACCGCAATAAACTAAGTATACTGCTGCTCCTGCACTGATAAAATCTGAATCTGACATCATTTTATGGAAAGCTCTCAGTGAGAGCTTTTCAGAAAATGATGTCAAGTTCTGGTCTTATCAGTGTAGGAAGAGAAAGATACATAGTGGTTATTCTACAACTTATTTTGACTTATACTGTAGGTGATTTGGACCTTTATCTATTCATACACTTGCATCACACTATTCTAGTAGTGAGATGTGAGGCCCCAGTGATCAACTTTACAGATACTGAAGAACCAAGTCATTTACCTGATACGAGGCCTTTTGGGGGGCTCAATCTCTGTCCCTTTCTTAGTGTGAAATACAGTATGTGGAAGGTGAATTGTCACCAAATCACCCATGGAGTGGATTAGGGCTGTCGCGACTATCATTTTTTGTAATCGACTAATCGTGACCAGTAATCGACGGTTAGTCGATTAATAGTCGCTTCCCATGATTTTTTAGCAAATCATTCTTCTGTTCGTAAAACTCTGAAAATGACAATGACACCAGTGTGTTCGGACGAAGTGGGGTTGTGGGAACAACAAATCGGTCCCGACTGAAGCTACATGTAGTCCAATCTTGGACCCACAGTCCGTAATATAATTTTGGGGGTTGGTACGTCCTGTAGGACGTACCAACCCCAAAAATAATATTACTGACTGCGAGTCCAAGTTTAAACTAGATTGAAGCCGATGAATTAAAATGAATTTACCAAAGAACGTTCCTGCATATGTTTCCTTTCTGCAATAAGTTTCTCGAAATTTTGAACATTGAGATCTATGCATTCCCTCATCAGTTGTTAAAATTGGATCTTAGTCTGAAGTTCCGAACTTTGAGAAGTGATCTGACGTTCTGACTTTCGTCATAATTTTGTCACTTCCACGCTTTGGGTTTTCCAATGGGTGCATTCGTGTGTACAAGACTGGAGAAATTCAGAAGAATTTATTCTTCTTGAGTAACTGTGAGTGTTCTTTCTTACACAGTCAGTGACAGTCGTACAGTCTTCCGTACTTCCGGATATGAATGTTAACTATGGTTAGATGTTTAAAGTTATTCCCCTTCATTGATCATACACCTCACAAAACAATGCAATTTAGCCCCGACGTGTAGTAGACGTGTACCACCTTGAAAATGAACGACGATCGACTAAAAATAAGAAACGTTGACTACTTCAATAGTCGACGGTTAGTCGACTAATCGAATAATCGCGACAGCCCTAGAGTGGATGCATCACCCAAGGTACTACTCTTGAAGTTTGTACAGAAACGCAAGAAGCACAAGCAAAGTTTCAATCAATGGACCTGCAGGATTTAACTCGGAGGTCCATCACCTGGAAGTTTGCTTATGCTAATTACTCTTTGCAACTAATTAGCATTTATTGCTTGAGAGAAATCTCACTCTACCGGTGATTTAATGATAATACACTCTCCATGTACATGTACTGTAGGCAATAAAATTACCAGTTGAACTTAGCATGTTTTCCATGACCAACCAAGTACCAGTAATGAAATCCAAGAGCTGGACATATTACATGCCGACATGTAGGCACTAAACTGCCATGGTACATGTATATGTTTTTACAAGATTTAAAAATAAATGTAGGTCAAGTTGCCTCAGAGCCTCAATTCCAGGGACCTTAAAAGATCTATGCTACCTGACAAATCACGCCTGGCATTCTCAAGGAGGGCTGGAAGGCTGCCCTCCTAGAGCCCACGCAAATTTTTTTTAGGAGGGCTGTTTTTATTGATACCCTAGCACAAGCCAGAAAATAAGCAATCTGTCATTTGCAGAATGAGGATCCCAGAGGGTGAATTTGCTGATGCTGTCTCATACAGTGGGCCAATTTATCTTCTGGGTACCTCTTTCTGTTTAGGTTTGAGACCCTGATTCAGATTGAGGTTTACAGAGGCAAATTTATTGATGCTACCCTGCTGTGCAGGGTAGCATCACCAAATTCACCCTCTGGGGATTTTATTTTGCAGATGACAGTCTGCTTATTTTCTGGCTTGCCCTAGCATCTTGCCAAATAAACAATCACAAATTGTTTTGCAGTACTACTATTTTATGTGCACACTTTATCCATTTGACATATCCATATGACAAAAAAAGGAATACATACTTTGCTTAAAAATAAAACTTAACTTACTTCCAGTTTGTTCAGTTCTAGTCCCTGGGGTCATATTTGGACTCTGTATGGAAATTCAGAACTTTAACTGAGTGCAAAGTGAGGAATATTCTTAAAACATCAAATACTCATCCATTTGATAAATATCAATATGAAAGCACTCATCTATCCATCAGTCCATAATTGAGCTTCTTGGTCACCACTCCACAAAACAAACACTGAAAACAGCATTCATTCATTGTATACCACCGGGAAGAAGATGTTTGATTACACAGTGTGAGTATTGGTAGAGGTTTTTATCTAACAATCGGGGCATTTTTGCACTGTTACGCAACTAAAGTTTAATGTATCTGGGCCCTTGTTCTGAATCCGAAACGAGGGCCACTGATACAAGCGCATGATTCTGCTGTTGCCAAAACAATGGCATTGATATCATTTTTCGATCTCTTCGCATTTTTCCCTTCAGAGAAAACAATATTAGGTGAGGCGAAGCCAAACCTAATATTGTTTTCTCTGAACCGTATATGACACTGTATCTGCCATCTAAAAGCCCTGTAGCGTATTTATTATGCACGGCATGCTAAAATGTCACTGGGGAAGTTAACTCAATGAATAATTAAATTATGCACATTTTTCGGCATCTTGGGCTGGTTTATAGCCTATTATTGGGATTTTCCTGAATGCTCGAGTCGAGGCTTCTCTCTTGTAGTTAAAGGATTAGCTTTCGCTATGAAATGTGGAAAACTCCACCTTAATAAACGATGAACGGTATATTTTAAAATATAATAAACCTTTACACCAAGAGAGATATTTAATTCACCAGTAATTATTGCAAAAGTAACAACCAAATTCACGTTGACGAAACACACAGTTGCTCCACTTCGCAAGACAGTATTCAGTAAAGTGAATCCCAGTGACGTAATTTTCTCTGAAGTGTAATGTCATCACTGACCTCAATATGGAGATCAATGAACGCTATTCTATTTTTCAATTTGCGTCTTTCCATCGAAAAAGCAAATGAAAAAGTTCCTCTTAAAATAGTTTTATAACACATTTTGTGGTCAATATTGTGAGATAAATTTATCATCACCACCATGTGTAACTCAGGAAATTCTGATCAAGTCTCATTGTTGGCACAGAATCGCATTCTGTTCTGTTCCTACAACTCGACTTGATCTGAATTCCCGGAGACACACACTGTGGTGATAATCTGTATGTAACAATCTGGCCTGTATTTCTTTTTTAAATAGTCACTAATATTCAGGAAAGAGATTCATGAAGGATGATTGTCCTAATAGTTCAGCAGTCATTTCAGTACAGTGCTACCCATTTAATTGGATATCTTTTAATTGAATAACCCTGTTAATAACATATAACATATAACTTTCAAACCATACATGTACAGTATAAGTCAAAATAAGTTGTAACATAACCACAATAAACTAAGTATACTGCTGCTCCTGCACTGAAAAGATCAGAATCTGACATCATTTTTTGGAAAGCTCTCACTGAGAGCTTTCCAGAAAATGATGCCAGCTTCTGGTCTTATCAGTGTAGGAAGAGAAAGACACATAGTTTATAGTGGTTATCCTACAACTTATTTTGACTTGTACTGTACCTTCAGTACAAATTTAACCTGTTAACTGGTTGAGTGCTAAATTATTTTCCAAGGATGATTTGTAACACCAGTTTTTTCTTTCAAGGATAAAATGCTACCAGTAAAGGGAGCCCTTTTTTAGTAAGATTTTGTTCCTAAAAATTGTTTTGTTTCAATTTATTGGAGACTGCATATTGACACACTCTCAAATACATGGTAATAAAACAGTTATTTATGAATAATATTTCAATAAACTAAGGCTCCCCCTGCTGGTAGTATGGTATCTTTGAAAAAAAATACCCATATGTTACAAATCACTTTTGAAAAATAATTTAGCATTCTACCATTTAATTAAAGTTCTGCTTGTCCTATCAAAACCAAATTTAATGTGTGGATGGGGTACATGTATATTGAGAGGAAAAACTATATTTTGGGGCCATTGTGTCAAAATTAAAAGTCACAGTGACTTTCAAATAAAAATTTTCTGTGACTTGATTTCTGCTCTCAAAGTAAAATTTTGTTTGGCAGCTCGAACCCAACATGTGGGGTAGGAAATGATGCAAGGAAGAACCCTTTTATTTTGGGGTCAATGTTCCGAAGATCAAAGTCACTGTTACACTGAAATTAAACTTTTTCCAGGGTATGTTTCTGCTCTGTAATTAAATTTTAGCATGGCTGATTGAAACCAAACTAGATGTGCTTTTATTTTTGGCGTCATTGTGCCAAAAGTCAAGGTCACATTGACCATAACCTGATATTGGTTTGTTCTCCATGTCTTGAGATATTGGCGAAGTTACTGTGTCAGGGAGTTTTTTGGGGGATGGGGGGAGGGGGATCATCAGACATCACTGCTGGCCACTTCTTCAAGTTTTTCCTGTGGAATTGAGAGATCGATGGTATGAAAGGCTTTTGAATTTAAAAATAAAAAATGACCGACCATTTGTAGATTTATCATTTGTTTCCACAACATTTTTAACTGGCAGAGTGCTGGAAGCCCATATTTGGACTTCACTCTGAGGTGAAGGTACTGCAACTTTAAGGTTTCATACTCAGTGGATGGACTTTGTATTATCTTTGAAGTGATGTTATTTAGTCTGTAAGGGTTTCCTTGTTACAATTATGGGAGAGTGCCCAAAGCCCAAAGGCACTCTCCCATAAATTGTAACAAAGCAAAGATACATGAATATATTTTGTGGCCAAAATTAAATGAGCTGCAGAATTGGGTGTACAGTAGAATGTCCCTTTCTAAATCTAAATTGATACTTGTATATGATGTTATGTTCCTCTAAGAATGTGTATAATCATGAGTACATACTTTTTTCAGTATTTCCGAGAATGTAGTAAATAGTGATTGATCTCCTGATTTAAAAAATGGGTATAATTTTAGCTATTTTCATTTTTTCTGGCACTCTGGCTATAGTGAAAGGTAGATTATATGAGACAGAGGATCTGCCACCTCAAAAAATTATCTCCTGATTTAAAAAATGGGTATAATTTTAGCTGTTTTCATTTTTTCTGTCACTCTGGCTGTAGTGAAAGGTAGATTATATGAGACAGAGGATCTGCCACCTCAAACAATTATCTCCTTTTTAATAGTTTTATGGATATATTGTAAGTATAAAGTTTCCCCATTAAAAACGGGAGTAGCGCATAGCAGGATATTTAGGGATTTGCAGAGCCGAGATATTACAGGATTTACCATCTGCAGTCGGTATGAGATTGCCACCATTCCTGGCTAATCAAAGGCACTGGCCTTCAATCATGCTGCCGTACAACGTTGCATTGTGTTCAGCCGGTAGTCTGTAGTACTTCATGATGCTGGCATCACAATACAATAAAAAATTAAAATTGGAGTAAAAATTAAAAAACACTCTTTATTTCTCAATGATAGATGATTGTTACGCAGCATGTAAGTCGCATGATTGTCACAAACACGTATTCAGTTTGTCAAGTTCATTAGCTCAACTTTGGCGAAGCCAAATTTGAGCTTATGCCATGGCCAGTCGTCTGTCTGTCTGTCAACAATTCAATACGGCTCGGGCTAGAGGCCGTATTTAAAAACCGATCTTTATGAAACTTCTTGGGTACCTTTGTTATGACCGTGGGACGAGAACGAGTGTTTTGGGGTCCGATCTGAAATTCAAGTTGGTCTCTGGCAGCCATTTTGTACAAAATTAGGTGCAATCAGATTTTTGCGTAGAACATCCATATGAAAGCGCTGATTTGAATAATGTTTTGTATGAATGTATAGTACCATGGGATACATTACATATCATACAGGTTTTTTTCTCGTGCGTAAATTATGCAAATTATACAAACTTTGAGGTATTTAGTGTTACTTTCAGCACTGTAAGTGCAAATGCCAATACGGCTCGGGCTAGAGGCCGTATTTATGAACCGATCTTTACGAAACTTCTTGGGTACCTTTTGTATCACTGTGGGACAAGAACGAGGGTTTTGGGGTGCGGTCTGAAATTCAAGATGGCTGATGGCAGCCATTTTGTACAAAATTAGGTGCAATCAGATTTTTGCACAGAACTTCCATATGAAAGGCTGATTTGAATAATTTTTTGTGTGAATGTTTAGTACCATGGGATACATCACATATAATATGGGTTTTTTTCTCATGCAGAAATTATGCAAATTAGATGAACTTTGATTTTTTCAGTGCTACTTACACACAGTAAGTACACATGTCAATACGGCTTCGGTTAGAGTCTGTATTTATGAACTGATCTTCACGAAATGTCTTGGGTACCTTTGTTATCACCTTGGGACGAGAACGAGTGTTTCTGGGTGCGGTCCAAATTTCAAGATGGCTGCTGAAGGAAAATGTGAACAGACTCACAGGCTACACCCCATAGTTTTTGTCTGATCATCACAAAATTCCATATGCAGGTTTGAGGTCATGTCTTTTTACTGATTTTTCTGTAACTTGGTAACTTTGGTTGACATACGTTAATTGTGGGGGCCACATCAACCCAGGCCTCAATTTCTTAGAACAGTCTACACCTCAAGTTATTGTTGTTGAAAACATAGCATGTAGGGTACGGAACTCTTATCGATTTTGCAGTTATGGGACTGTTACTATAAATAAAACTTGGAGAAAAAATAGTTCCCGAGCAATAGATTATTCAGTACCAGTTACCAAATTTACAGAGTTGGTAATCTCATAGAAGGAGGAAAAAACCCTATTGTTTTTAGAATCATCAATGAAAGGTCAAGCTCACAGTTACTAAAAATAGCTCTTTTTTGGTTTCCAGGCATTGATACTGTTACCATTTACATAACCTTTTTTGAAAACAGGTTTCTAGACAATACCAGGACTCTTCTTTTTGATCTGTGGCTTGCTCATTGGATTTTTTCTGTTTTTCATATTTCACGATCGACTTTCCATGATTGAATTGTTAATATGGTGTGATGCAATACATGTACAGTGTTGGAGAGGACTGAGAGTGTTGTTCATTACATCGTCATCCTATCATTTTTAACTCCTTACATGCTGCTGGTGGATATTTCTGGCCAAGACAGAATTGGTCTTGCCACTTACATAAGTATAATATAGGCACATAAATGCAAATTTTCTCTCTGTAAATGGAATGAATTTTTACACTGATGACTCCTTTTATTAAATTTAGTTGAATTTTTCATCTAATCTAGTCATGGCTGCTCTGAAGCAGCCATGACTAGATTGGATGAAAAATATCTTGAAAGTATTCAGTGGGTTAAGCGTAATTTATTTGAGTGTTGTCGTATAGTTTTATAGGTGAAGGAAGCCAGTGCACCCAGAGAGAACCACTGAGCAATGGCGAGCAACTCCACAGCTTACTCACTCCTCACAAGGAGGGTTAGCATTGGTTGAACACAGGTGTTCCATCGACATGCAGTATGCCTTAGTACACAGTCTGTGCCCCACGCCCTCGCGTGGACAATCGAGATTAAGTGTCTTGCCCAAGGACACAATGCAAACCTGGAAATAAGCAGCCTGTCATCTGCAGAATGAGGTCCACAGAGGGTGAATTTGGTGATGCTACCCTGCACAACAGGGTAGCATTACTAAATTTGCCCTCTGTGAACCTCAATCTGAACAAGGTCTCAGACCTAAACAGAATGAGGTATCCAGAGGATAAATTGAGGGATTCTAGCCCACTGTATGGGATAGCATCAGCAAATTCACCCTTTGGGGACCTCATTCTGCAAATGACAGATTGCTTATTTCCACGCTTGACAGTGCAGTTACCCCTGGCAGGGATTGAACCGTAGACTTCTTGGTTTGAAATCCAATGCCGCAACCACTGAGCCACTGTGCTCCCGGGTTAAAACTGGGTAAAACTCAAAAGAACTATTTTTTGTCATCAGTGGATCAAGGTTCTTGAAGAAATGAATACTACAGTTCCAGTAAACTCTTCTAAATCTATTAATATAGGTGAGCAGTAGATCAGTTACCTAAATTTTTGTGGGCCAGTGAGAGGTAAACTAAATGATCACTTGCTCAATTTGAACAGTCCTGTTACATGTACATTTTGTGAATTCAAATGTTGGATATTGGCACCAAACATGCCTATATCCCAATGAGAAAGGGGCCAATATTTGACTATGGACATCCACAAAACTCCATTTATAATACAGCAGATAATAGTTCTGGAAGAGTTCACTCCCCTAGCACTCTGGTAGCACAACTGAATTTTCTCCTATCACTCTGTTTCTTTCTCATTTAACTACAAATTTAACCAATTATATCTTGTTTGACAGAGCTCTCAGAGCTCTGTCAAACAAGGTATATTTGGTTAAATATCAAATTGCATTATGGGAAATATTTGCTGCTGAAACCTTTGACATTTTGACATCAGACTGCGGAGGGTTAAAAGGGTATTTGATGACTGGATTCGCATCGCAAAATGCTAGTCAAAAATGGCCAAATGCTAACCATTTTTCTTTCATATTGGCCTTATATTCACTATTTATCATCACTTTTTGAAACCAAGATGGAAACTGCTAATCAAATTTTTACCTGCGATGCCAGCGGCAGAGCAGGTCTAGTAACCGCTCGACTCCGTCCGTCATTCCGTCAGTCCGTCCGAACACACTTTTCCATCAAAGTTTTCTTGGCTTCTATGAAAGGGAATGGGTACAGTACTTTGAAATTTTAGTGTACCCACTGAACATTGAAATTTTCCGTCAAGGTTTTCTCGGCTTCTATGCAAGGGATTGATTTTATATTTGGTCTGCTGCTTCATAATGATGAGTTGTATCGCGTAAGCGATTTTCAGATCTGCCGTGCAGCCACTTCCTGTTTGCTGATACTTTGAAATTTTACTGTACCCACTGAACATTGAAATTTTCCGTCAAGGTTTTCTCGGCTTCTATGCAAGGGATTGATTTTATATTTGGTCTGCTGCTTCATAATGATGAGTTGTATCGTGTAAGCGATTTTCAGATCTGCCGTGCAGCCACTTCCTGTTTGCTGATACTTTGAAATTTTGCTGTACCCACTGAACATGGAAATTTTCCGTCAAGGTTTTCTTGGCTTCTATGCAAGGGATTGATTTTATATTTGGTCTGCTGCTTCATAATGATGAGTTGTATCGTGTAAGCAATTTTCAGGTCTGCCGTGCAGCCACTTCCTGTTTGCCGATACTTTGAAATTTTACTGTACCCACTGAACATTGAATTTTTTCGTCAAACTTTTCTCGGCTTCTATGCAAGGGATTGATTTTATATTTCATCTGGTGCCTGATAATGATCAGTTGTATCTTGTATGCAATTTTCAGATCTGCCGTGCAGTCACTTCCTGTTTGCCGATTCAATTGCATGCAGCGATGCAGGTTCAGACCCGGCATTGGTCTTGGCTTGTTAAAAACCAAAAATACCCTGGTTAACTGGTTGAGTGCTAGACGCCACTATCAGGGCTTTCAAAAAATGAAAGTTACCAGATCAACATGTTTCATCTTCAGTCAAATACAAATAATATTTGTTTATATAATCTATTTGTTTTATTACAAATTATTGGAGAGTGCCTTTGTCCAATCTCTAATAATTTGTAATAAAATAAATTTTGATGAACAAATTCAGACCACCTAAAATAATCTAGCCCTCAACCAGTTAATAAATGATCACAAGTGTGGCAATTATTTATTTGTTTATTTATTGGTGTTTTAAGATCACATATTTCTGCACAATGGCAAATCATGACCATGACAGTTTTACGGGTGGAGGAAGATGGAGTACTCGGAGAGAACCACTGAGCAATGGCAAGCAACTGTCAGCTCCCAACTCCACACAAGCATTGGTTCAAGACAGGTGTACCATCGACATGCAGTATGCCTTAGTACACAACACCACCTTGTCCACACGTGGGCAATAGGGGTGAAGTGTCTTGCCCAAAGACACAACATGGTTGCTGCAGGTGGAATTTGAACCATGGACCTCTCAGCTTGCAGCCTGCACCTCTACCTGCTGAGCCACTGCACCCCCAAGTGTGGCATTTTAAAATAATAAACCAATTGTTCACATAATTTGTACAGGCCTACAGTACGTGGAGAGTGGATTGTAACTAAATCACCTGCGGAGTGGGGTTATCACCCAAGCTATAACTTTCAAATTGTGTACACATCAACAACAAACACAAGCAATGTTTCAGCCAATGGACCTCCGGGTTTAACCCGGAGGTCCATTGGCTGAAACTTTGCTTGTGCTTGTTATGCTTTGAAGCAAATTTGCAATTATTGCTTGGGTGGAATCTCCACTCTGCGGGTGATTTAGTGACAATACACTCTCCACGTACTGTACCTATTAAGTCTTATTAAGCAAACTTTGAGTTCCAAACACAAAGACAGAGAACAGAAGTCATACAAATGTTGACGTACTTCACTTGGTCATAAGGTATCATGGAACTAAATATTTTCCCATAGGCGACCATTATAACGTTCAGGCAGAACAAAATATGAACACATCACTTTAATTTTGTCATTCAAATATCTTTGTCAAGTATAGCTCTTCAGACAACTTTTTCTGACCCCAAAACAGGGGGTCATGCAACAAATAAGAGAGAAAAATTGACAGCAAGGGAAGTACCGGTTACGTGCACATATTTTTCAGGGAATTCCCTACAAAAACACACAAAATGTAAATTGTATTTTTTCGGTCGAAAAGTCATCAAATCACCCTCTTTTTTTATGTGGAATATTCATCAATAATGCAAGATGTCAATAGAATGCTTCAAACAATTATTGAAACAATTTATTTTCCCAAGGCTCTTTATTTTTTAGAGATTACATCACTTCTGAGTGCAACATTTCAAGGCGGGTATTTCAAATTCAGATATTTAGTTCAGTGATACCATAATGTTGTGAAAAAAATGTAACCAACGACAGCATTACCAATGTGCTTCTTTTGAATACCAGTTAATGGGACAGTCAGACAGTCTACGAACAATATCCAAATAATTTCATATTCATTCTGTTAGGCCTAAAAAAATAAAAAATCTGTTTCTCAGGCCCTCCCGCATGGTCCTTTTGGCCGCCGCATGCTCTCTTTTTATAACCAATTTAAAACTTAAAAAAAATAAAAATTAAATGGTTTATGTCTGATATTTTACCCAAGTTAAAAAATTTGATGAATTTGTCCCTTGAGTGCAAGAAGGCTTTGCAATGCTTTAGCATTGCAAAGCCTTCTTGCACTCAAGGGATGAAATACACCACCACCCATGCTATTCTGTAGATTATGAGGCCTAAAACTTGAACCAAGAACATGAACTTTTGATGGCAAAGAAGTAATTACTGAAATAAAATATAAAATAAAAAAATGCTCGCCCGCATGCAATTTTACAAATAATGGCCTGAGAAACAGAAGATCTACTTTGTGTGGCCTTATCAAGAATTTGATTGATTTCCTGTTGTTTCAATGACAATGAAATATTTTTGTTATTTTACTAGAGGAAATGCAGCTCGGGACACAAGTATCTCCAGAAATTTCTTCTCATATTTCTTCTACATGATTTTACTAGTTTCAGACATTGATTCTTTGAAGGTTTCTTCTTGGAGCTTTCCAAGAACTCATTAAAGCAGTCTTTCAATTTTGAGTTGAGTTATCGCTCTTGCGCAGCATCGTACTTGCTATTTTTAGATTTTGCGAGTAGACAACAGTGTTCCTCAGTTCCACCTTATAGATGATTAACCTTTACCTAACGAATCAGCTGTATCCACCACATGATAGACAAATTGTGTACTAGAAAAAAATTCAATAAAACCATATCATGTGACTCCTCATTGGAATGAGCTCATTCCAGTGAGGTTTCACATGATATGCTTTTGTTGAATTTTGTTAATGAATTAGGAGAAAAATAAAATAAATTCTAATATCATATTAGAATTTATTTAGTGATATCATGTGTTTTCTGTAAAAAAGTTAAATCTGTTGGTGGGGAATTGGCCAAACAATACAATGCGTACTTGAAAATGTGAATAATACGTGTTCATCATGAGTTATAAGCTGTAGCAATCTCAATAAAGCAGTCTGTCAATTTTGAGGTGAGCCATCGCTCTTGTGCAGCACCGCACTTGCAGTTTTAACTTTTTGTGAGTTGACAACAGCGCACCTCAGTTCTACCTTGCAACTGATTAACCTTTACCAAACAAATTGGCTGCATACTCCACATACCGGTAATATTCAAATTGCGCAGTAGAAATATTTTTTTAAAAATTTAATAAAACAATATCATGTGACTCCTCATTGGAATGATCTCATCGAGCTTGTTCCAGTGAGGGGTCACATGATATGGTTTTTGTTGAATTATTTTTTTTAAATTGGGGAAAAAAAATTAAAATAGGCAGTTCTGATATCGTGTTTTGGTCCCAGCCAGGCAAACCTGTTTCAACCCTTGCTTGGAGTTTGGCTTCCATGTGTATGCCAATAAAAACCAAGTCCTTCTGCTGTTCGTCTGGGTTAAAGAAAATTTGAGAGTGTTCAGTAAGAAAAGTTATAGGTAAAGAGAAAGTCTGTTCGTGGGAAATAGGCTGAACAATACAATACATGCTTGAAAATGTGTTAATACATATGATATAGGAATTATAGGCTGTAGCAATCCAAGATTTCAAATTAACCAAATGCATTCTACTGTGAACCATCTGATTGACTTGTAGTTGCTCTATGGAAGTTGTATTTCATGTATTATTCCAAACACAGATTAATTTGATTATTGCTGCCAAAAGCTTATTAACCCTTTACCTAACCTGAAAAGCAGACGACACTTGCAAAAATAATTCTTGAATAACTAATTTTTTTCATTTTTTGTCTCAAAAACATAGGTTATGACCCCTCGTTGGAACGAGCTCGACGAGCTCGTTCCAACGAGGGGTCATAACCTATGTTTTTGAGACAAGAAATGAAAAAAATAATGAAAATTAATTGGCGATTTTTGAGAATAGCGATGCCCGGTTTTGGCCGTTACGTTAGGTAAAGGGTTAAAAAAATTCAGTAATATTTTGGGAGTCCCAACTAACGGAGCACCAGTGGAGTGAACGGTGTACAGATGTTCGTTGATGCCTTTCTTGAAACATTTTACCGATGCCGGGACTCAACAAAAGCACGCTTCACTTCAAATGTAGTGAGCAGTATACAGCGTGCCTCCCATTATCAAAATCAAAAGACTGGTAAAGGAGGAACTGAGAGAGAAATTATCTTCAAGTTGTCCTATATATTTGTACTCTACAGATAGTGTTGCGTATTTCGTCAGCCAATGGATAGACATGTACACAAATTTCAACCCATTTGGTTTGTAGAAACAAAATGGACTGTCTGATTCTTTTCAACTCAATTGTCCACTGTGCTTCCACTGTGAGAGTGGAGTTTATTATTATGCCCCTGACTTGGAAAGTTGAAGGGGGTATCTTGTGGAGAACTCTGTCTGTTTGTCCATTCGTCCATCCATCTGTACCGACATTTTCCCTTGTATTTCAGCCAGTGCTACTCTGATTTGAATGCTATTTGGTGATGTGATAGAGCATAACTTTTCACACATTTTTTCTAGAGTTATGGTCCTTTTTCGACTTACAAAATTCAAAATTCCTTTCATGCGAACATTTTTCTGTGTAGCTCAGCGACAGCTACTCCATTTTGAATTATATTTAGAACAGTGATAAAGTAAAGTAATATGGGGGTAACTATACTTGCCCAGCGTGAGTTTCTTCCACACATTTTCTCCAGAGTTATGGCCCTTTTTCGACTTGGAAATTTTTTAATTCCCTTCCGTACAAACATCTTCCCTTGTATCTCAGCCTCTGATACTCTGATTTTAATAATATTTGGTGTGGTACTAGAGCATTATGTGGTTACCTGTATAGCATGACTTTTTCCAAACAATTTTTCCAGAGTTATGCCCCTTTTTCACTCTTTCAACTTAAAAAATGTTTTGCTGTTGGGGGCTTTAGCAGCGCTTTGTGATGCAGGCCTCTTGTTTAACACAGTAAGCTATAGGTACATTCAGTTACTAAATTGTAATTATGGAGGGTTTCTGGGTAATTATAAGTTTTCTCATTCACTTACATGTAGCTGATAATGCCCTTGCTCATCATCTGTGCACCAGTTGTGTTCCTGATTAATTTTTTGTATATAAATACATGCATATTAAATAATATTGATTAGCAGCTTGATGTCCGTATACATTGATATGAGGTTACAACATCTATTGTTGTTGTTTTTTCCAGATCCAGAGGAGCCTATGTGGGGTGGAGATGAAATTTATGATGATGTTGAGGAACTGAGGCCAGTAAATTCTAGACAATCATTCAGGCCTGTTTCAGAAATGTAAGTTTTACTGCATCCATGCTGTTAGCAGATATTCCTGCCCGGGACAAAAAATCTCTTACCACTAAAATAAGAATAAATTGAGCACATTTAACCCAATTTTGCCCTGTAAATTGTATCAACTTTTTGTTCAATAATTTCTTGAATTAAATTATATTGAATTTTCCATCAAATCTAGTCATGGCTGCTTCATAGCATGTTTTTAAAATACTCAGCTAAGAGTTAGCACTTAGTAACCTGAAGTCGAGCCTACTCCCCAATGATGTTAATACAGCAGATGCTTTGGCATAGAGCATCGCCATAATAGTAGTATGGCATGGTATATCGATAAACTGATATATACTACTTCATTTTTAAGATGTCTTGAGTTTTTTAATTGATGGTCTGAATGAATAATATTATCGCTTTACCCAAGGAATCGTCCGCAATGTGCCCACGTAATATACAAATTCAGCAATTGAAAAATAATTTTCGAAAATTTAAACAAAACTATATCATGACTAGATTTGTTGCGCATCATGGTATTGTTTTGTAGAAATTTTTGGAAAAATTTCATTAAACTAATATTTAAAATAATAAATTTTGATATCGTCTGCATTGGGTTAAGGTTTTTTGAACTGTTTCATCAAGGCATGCTGATTCATTCTGACTGTGGTGCCTCAAGTCTCGATTGTAGTACTCATGTTCAGATATCTGAACAGTTTTCGATATACCGTTATACTGCGGGTATTTTTATGCCCCCCCCCCGCCCCCACCCCCCCGACTTAGGTCGAGTGACATATAGTGATTGAAGTGTGCATGTGTCCGTCCGTCTGTCTGTCCGTGTGTGTGTCCGAGCTAATAACTCAAAAACGGTTCGGGCCACAGTCATCAAACTTCACACAATTATAAAGGACCATGGGAGGATGTGTCACACACCATAGCCAGGTTTGTACCTTCAAGGTCAAGGTCACATTTCAAGGTCACACTAAAAATTGGTCAATATTCGTGTCTCAGCCATAACTCAGAAACGAATCATAGTACAATTGTTAAACTTTTTACAAATGTTAAGGACAGTCAGAAGGTGTGTCGCATATAATAGTTTCTTCCGCATCTGCAAGGAGAAGGTCACAATTGACCTTCATATGTTCAGGGTCACAAATTGTGTCTCAAGCATAACTCCAAAACTATTAGGGCTACAATCATCTAACATCACTCAATTATAAAGGACAACAGGTGGATGTGTCACACACCACAGCCAGGTCCATAAGGTCAAGGTCACATTTCAGGGTCACACTGAACACGGTTAGGGCCACAGTCATCAAACTTCAAACAATTATAAACGACTATGGGAGGATGTGTCACACACCATAGCCGGGTTCGTACCTTCAAGGTCAAGGTCACATTTCAAGGTCACACTAAAAATTGGTCAATATTTGTGTCTCAGCCATAACTCAGAAACGAATCATTGTACAATTGTTAAACTTTTTACAAATGTTAAGGACAGTCAGAAGGTGTGTCTTGTATAATAATTTCTGCCTCATCTGCAAGGTGAAGGTCACAAGGGTGGGGGGGGGGGGGGCATGTGTTACCTTAGTAACATTCTTCTTGTTTTAATACCGATACTGATATTCTGTTTTGAATATCGTGCAGCTCAGCATAATAGAAAGTTGGGAGAGGTATGAAATCTGAGCAGTTGTGTCCAGTGAAGCATTGTCTGCCACAATAATCTTAAGTAGTATGTGATGTTCAGTGAATTAGTATTGGACTTAAAACTGAAAGGTCCTGCATGGTTTGATTCCCACCAGTCGTAACTGCATTATGTCCATGGGCAAGGCACTTCATCCCAAATGCACACGAGGGGTACAGTGGTGCTGTGTACTGAGGCGTACTGCATGTTGATGGTGCACTTATCTTCAACCAATGCTAACCCTGATTATGTGGAGTTGATATGTTGGGGAGTCGGGCAGTTGCTTGCCATTGCTCATTGGTTCTGTCCGGGTATTCTGGCTTCCTCCACCCGTAAAACTGTCTAACACGAGTTGACTCTGGCTGTCAAAAGTATCATTAAACCCCAATAAATAAATAGATAACTATGTACTACTTTTTGGGTTCTTTAGATTTACATTAATGTTCAACGATGATCGGAACCCGCCACTACAATCGGCCGATTGTGGGTAATCGGATGACAGTGGCAACAGCTCCTGGAACATCGGTTCAACCGATTGTTGCCAAGCTTTTTGTGATGATTCATTAACCTCATTTTATTATCTTCTGCATGATGTCAATGATACAATTCAATAAAGTTGAGAAACAACCACAATGTGTATTCTTAATCTCTCTAGACTCCCCTTTACGGGATATTTAAGTTAAACGACATGTAGAGCTTACAGTTGAGCGTACTTGTGGAAATCGCCAGTTCATACCGGAAAAGTGAAGGTTACACTCCATTGACTCAGGTCACAATAAATTAATTTTATTTGTTACTGGCTACTGACTTTTAAAATAATAACCACCCAACATCTCTGACTGACCAGTTAATCATAATATTCTTGATACAAATGTGATTGGAAAGAAAAATGACCACATATAATGAATGATATCACATATAATGAATAAAGGTCACAGTAAAATTACCAGTTGCATGCACTTGGTTAACGTGGTGCTTAGAGCCATTTTTACTGCCCAAGTGTGCATGACTGGTAATTTTTCTGCGACCCCAGTCAACGAAGTTTAACACTGTGAAAAATGTTCAGTTTAATGTAGTTCTTTCGAGCCTTTAGTAGTGAATGGTATTACAGCCGGAATCGGCATCAGAATTGGCCAATTGTGAGCTCAAATAACTGGTAATCAGTCGGCGACCATTTTTGGTAATCAGTTGAACACTAATTTACATGAAAATAGTCTTTTAGACCATTTACATGAAATAAAATGTCTGCCGCATTACTATTAATTAATAAAATGTCTGCCGTGTTACTAATAATTAATAAAGTGTCTGCCGCATTACTATTAATAAAATGTCTGCCGCATTACTATTAATTAATAAAATGTTTGCTGCATTACTGTTAAATAATAAAATGTCTGCCATGTTACTATTAATTAATAAAATGTCTGCCGCATTACTATTAATTAATAAAATGTCTGCCGTGTTACTATTAATTAATAAAATGTCTGCCGCATTACTATTAATTACTAAAATGTCTGCTGCATTACTATTAATTAATAAAATGTCTGCCATGTTACTATTAATCAATAAAATGTCTGCCGCATTACTATTAATTAATAAAATGTCTGCCGTGTTACTATTAATTAATAAAATGTCTGCCGCATCACTATTAATTAATAAAATGTCTGTTGTGTTACTATTAATTAATAAAATGTCTGTCGCATTACTATTAATTAATAAAATGTCTGCTGCATTACTATTAATTAATAAAATGTCTGCCATGTTACTATTAATTAATACAATGTCTGCCGCATTACTATTAATTAATAAAATGTCTGCTGTGTTACTATTAATTAATAAAATGTCTGCTGCATTACTATTAATTAATAAAATGTCTGCCACACTACTATTACTTTATTTTCAGATAAGAATGATGATTTAAAAACCTTTGTATTGATTTTGCATTCAAGTTTATAATTATTTTATTTTATAAAACTGTTAATTTCTTTCATGCAGAAGACTAAAAGCTACGCTACAAACTAAATTTACACCCTGTACATTCCATGATGGACAAATTCAAGCTTTAAACGTTTTACCACCACCAATTATGTCTCTGTTATTAAAAGCTTGTTTCTGGAATAATAGCATATTATTACACACCCGTAACTGTATTTGTCACGATCACATGGATTTTAAGGGCATGCGGTAATTTTAACCAGAAAGCTCTAGTGCAATCCGATAAAAAGTACCCTTCGCAGGCACAAGTTCTCTCGTTAGACTGGTTCTTATAGTTTGCAGCGTTCAGTGGAATATAACCAATGAGAACCATCGGCTATATTTATCTGTCGGAATTACCGATTCTCATCACAAAATGTTTGATGCACAACTATGCTAAAAACTGTTGAAAGTCATGAAAGACACTTGATCTCTGCCAAGAAATTGAACAGTGAAACTCAACCTTTGCTTTCGTTATTGAAAATCGAGGAAAACTTAATTAATTTTAGTGCAAAAAAGTCCAGTTGGGTTCGACATTGCAGCCAGCCACTAATACAGTTCCTATAAAACTCTGTTACAATGTTGCCCTCATCGCTGCGTGCTGCCGGCGAGTCGACACGGGGCCTACCGTGTAACTGTTATCTTATTCGATTCACACTTTGGAAATGAAGCAGCACGTTTACCAATGCAAACATACTTTGAAAAGCATGTTAAGGTGAAGTTGTCCTCCTAAAGCAAGACTAAATGAATCTTGAATACTGGTTAACATGAAGCGGAAAAACAGACGACGACACGCCGACAGCACCTGGAGATGTTTGACAGCTAGAACATGCAGTTACTAATTAACTATCTCCAATTCCACCCTTACTATGTAGATGACCACCCCCCTCCCACACCCCCTCCCCCACCACCGCCCCACTCTAGCTGAATAAAGAAAATAAATTCGAAAGAATGAAAAGCCTGGTTTTATAAGAAAAACTCGGTATTTTACATTTGTGGAACCAATGCTTTTTACGTGCTAGTGGGTGTTGGGGCAACAGGTTTATTTTATTTTATTTTTTTTTTTGTGGGGGCAGGGGGAAGGGCATTTTTAGGGGGATATAGTATTGCTAAAATATGACTTTCTGGAGATTGTACTGGGGAAATTACAGTTATCATGCAATATATTTCTCCCTTTGTATATCTGTGTACTGTAGTATTATGTGGACAGCCTAAAGCTTTTATTTGTAAGTGCAGCCCATTTCAAACAAAGGTTATCAAGCCTTGAGGTAAAATAAAAAGAAGGCTAAATTTCAAGTCAGAAACTTTATAATGTTGAAAAATAAAGTGCAAACTTACCAAGACTGCAGAGTTCACTCAGAGTCAGAATGGAATCTCAAACTGCCTCACTGCCCTCAGGCTCAGTTACTCCAAACGATCGAATGACTGCCCCAGTAGGTTAATTATTGCGCAAAATGTCTTTTCTTGTCCAGTGTTTACGTTTGTTACAGTGCAGACCAGAAATGACTGATGTACAGTCCACATGCGATAGCCTTGTGGCAGTAGTGCATGTATCATCAAGCCGAGTTCAAACTTATATTTTTAATATCACTCAGTTTAAAAAGCACGAAATTTAAACAGAGCGGCCAGTTAGCACCGTATTCAAATTAAAATCCTTGTACATTTTCTATCCTCCAATATAATGATGCCTGCACACACAATTTTGAAATCACATTTGAGACCTCATAATTTGTGACGTCTGATATGCTGAACGCAATCGTTTGAGTTCTGAGTGTTCGGATCGACATTTTTTGCAAATAAAATGAATCAACAGCGATTCTGCAGATGGCAAGGTCAAAGACTTAAGACTGGTTCTCTGACAAAATTGCCTGTTTCTCTCTAAAATTCTTTCAACCGTTCAAATTGTCGACTATTTAATTAAATTAGCGATTAATTATAGTAAATTCTTTTTCATGGTTGGGTGTGTAATAAATACAGAACCACACTTATGTTTGAATGGGTTAACGGTTACTGGACTCGAGCGTGTGGCGCTGGGATAACCACTCGAGCCTACTGGCGCCACCTGCGCCACTCGTTCTCGTCCAGTAATTGTTAACCCATTCAAACATAAGTGTGGTTCTGTATATTTATAACATCTAAATTGATCAAATTTGTTTTTGCTTATAGAAAACCAATGTCTGAAGAGGAAGAAAATGAACAAGAGATGTATGATGATGGTTTGTCAGTAGCTGCTGCCAGAGATGCACAAAATGTTATCAAAGGTGTGTAAGTTAGAAGCTTCTAGTTCACTAGTCTAATTCTGTCAGCAATTCAGTACTGTTATGGCCTGATTCAAAGAAAATGAGTCTTTAGGGCATTTTTCAGATTCATTTGTCTGAAATATATCAGTTGATCGAAAAAGTGAACCACAGCGAACAGGGAGCATGGTGGCTTAGTAATTGTGGCATTGGACTTTAAACTGAAAGGTCCACAGTTCGATCATCGCCAAGGGTAACTGCTTTGTGCTTGGGGCAGGGCATTTCATCCTGATTCCCTATGTGACGGCACCATGGCGTTGTGTACTAAGGCGTACTGCACATCGATGGTGCACATGCCTTCAACCAATGCTAACCTTGATTGTTTGGAGTTAGTATGTTAGGGAGGCTGACTGTTGCTTGCCATTGCTTGGCAGTTCTCACCGGGTATCCTGGCTTCCTTCTCCCATAAAACTATGAGGTGACCCTGGCTGTCCAAAGGGTCATTAAATCCCAATAAATAAATAAATTTAATGGCCAGATTGGTTCCAGGCCACAACAATGTCAAATTTCTTACAGAATTAGACTGGTGGCATGAAGGCTTGTTAGAAGTTATCTCCAATTATGACAAGCTTTCCCATAAAATACCATAAAATCATGTAAATTATCTACAACAGAAAAATCATATACAGCTAAAAAAGTTAAAAATCTGTTTCTCAGGCCCTCTTGCAGGGCTCTTTTGGCTGCCGCAGGCTCTCTTTTTATAACCAATCTTCTATTTCTCGGGTCATTTTTTGGTAAAATTGCATGTGGGCAGGCGGTTTTTTATTTAATTTTTTATTTTTGTAATTTTTTCTTTGCCAGAGTTTGTTTTATGTTTTAGGCTTGATAATCTACAGAATAGCATGTGGTGGTGTACTTTGTCCCTTGAGTGCAAGAAGGCTTTGCAATGCGAAAGCATTGTAAAGCCTTGTTGCACTCAAGGGACAAGTTTATCACTTTTATTAAATTCGGTAAAAAATAAATATAAACCATTTAATTGTTATTTTTTCAAGTTTTTATTGGTTATAAAAAGAGATCTTGCAGCAGCCAAAAGGACCATGTTGGAGGGCCTGAGAAACAAATTTGGGAGTTGCAAATTTTTCCATAATGCCACTGGGGAATGAACCAATTCAATCTTAAGAGCTCTGTTGAACAAGATTGAATTGTGAGGTCACCTGACTGAAAGTCAGGCTGAGTGAAAGTCATCAATTTTTGTCCATCATCCATTTTGTTCAGCATCCATCATTGTTTGTCTTAAAGGTGATGTTTGATCCTTCTCCAGAACTGCTTGCCTGATTTGAACAAAATTTAATGTGAATTATGACTAGGGAGGGGCAAATAAGTATTGTTAAAAACAATGTCAGGCCCGAGGAAGTGGGAGGGGAAAATTACTGCAGTTTTTTCAAAACTTTTCTCCTCACGATCTGATGGATGGAATCAAGCCAAAAAATAAGCAAACTGTCATCTGCAAAATGAGGTCCCCATTCCCCAGAGGGTGAATTTAGTGATGCTACCCAGCACAACCCCCCCCCCCCCCCCCTGTAATGTTAGTAATCTCAACATTTTGACGGACTTCAGATGTTAATTAAAAATGAAATTTTCACCCCAAAGTGTAGTTTTCTACCAAATACCCTCTACAAGGGCAATTAAAAAAATAATTGTTTTTAAAGAATGTTTAAACACAAAATCACATTGTCTTTTGCCTGTGTTACCTACTTTCTCTGTAGGCCTCATACTTAGGCTCCCTATGCAGGCCTGGAAATCAGTCGCGTACAGTCGTTCAGGTTATGGGGAGATTACGACAATTTAAAGAAAAAGGTAACCTGTCAAAATTGTAACCAGTGAACTGTTTGCAATGATGGGATTTGACCACAGATGGAACTGAAAAATGATCATCATTTCACTATTCCATTCAAACATTCAGTGATTCTAAATCAAAATATTTCTTTTGTTCATGTAGCCTGCAGAGTGGGGCATTGATGATATTGGGATGAACAAAATTATCGTGAGTAGGCCTATTTCCTAAGAATTATCGCGGTAACATATACAGTATTATCATTCTGTTTACTCCGAGTCGGCCACTGACATTGACATTTGCAGAAAGCTACAAAAATCAACCAGGCTCCAAATTTACATCAATCAGAGATCAAACATATTTTGGAAACTTTATGGTGCTGCCTCATCACCTGAAAGAGCTTGTTATTGCAAGTGCTGCTGACAAGTACAAACAAGCCTGAATATAAACAAACTGTCATTTGCAAAATGGGGTCCCTGGAGGGTGAATTTGCTGATTCTATCCCATACAGTGGGGCAGTTTATCCTCTAGGTACATCTTTCTGGTTTGGCTTGAGACCTTGATTCAAACTGAGGTTCACAGAGGGTAAATTTTTTGATGCTGCCCTGCTCTGCAGGGAACATCACCAAATTCACCCTCTGGGGATCTCATTTTGCAGATGACAGTCTGCTTATTTTCAGGCTTGAGTGCAAACAAATCTATTCAATTAATCAGTTCCCATGTTTATCAGCTGTTGGCTCCCTTGATATGGCAGGTCAGCTACTTTTCACCAATACTAAAACAAGGTGACAATGCCATCATTTAAAATTGCCGAAGGTTGGGTATTTGGAATTTGCTCTTCTCCAAAAATATCATTCAAGTCGCAACTTCATGTTGTTGAAATAACAAAGGTTGATGACATTTTGTGATCAAAATTCACAGATTAACGAACAACAGTATAAACCTGGAGAATGATCTATAAAACTTTCTGGGGTTTAAACTTGAATGTCGAAGTGAACGTAGGTATACTTTGGATACAGACTTTAAATTATGGGGGACAATTCATGACTTGGATGATTCGGACCTTCGGCGATATGAACCTTGACTTTTATATCTGAATTGTCCAGGTACGATTTTTTCAAGGTCAGAATCATCCTGTAAACATCTTCATCCCAGAAATTTCCTGCCGTTCAATAGTAACAAAAAGTGATAAAATATAAATCATGGAACAACTTGATAAAACTAGTTTTAACCGGTTTCCGAACACTAAATTAGGCATAACCTGTTAATAGGCTACAAACCCGATTCCTTATTTTGAGGCTTGCACTGGGAGCCTGGATTTTAACTTGATCGAATATGAGAAATAATCTTTAAAAATCTTTTTAACTTATAAAGGCCCATTTCTGACTTTTACATCCTCAGAACAGGTACTCTTAACATGCAGTTGTGCAGAGATCCTGCTGAAAATAGACATATTACCATAGCAGTGGTTTCTACCTAAATGGGCAGCCAAGACATCACTAGAAGTCACTGTCCGGGCCCTTGAGGATTAAGAATGTACTTTATAGCATTAATGGAAGTACTACTGAATATCCAGGCATTATATCTGATAGCATCTGAAAACAAAAGAAATGAATGATACACAGGTTTGCTTAAATTTGAATTTCTGAGTTCATATTTACGGGAGTTACAATGATTCAAAGTCTTGTCTCTGAAGAATCAATTATGTTTTATCAGGTGAGCACTTCAGGCCCCATGTGGCCTCTTTTTTAATTTCCGAGTTGAATTATGGACAAAAATTCAGGTCAAATTTTTTATATTTGGACATCAGTATGAAGAGGGTGAACCCTTTATCTAACGTAACGGCCAAAACCGGCCAGTGCTATTCTCAAAAATTGCCAATTAATTATTTTTTGTCTCTAACACACAGCTTATGACCCTTCATTGGAACGAGCTCATTCCAATGAGGGGGTCATAACCTATATTTTTGAGACGAAAAATGAAAATAATAGTTATTCAAGAATTATTTTTGCAAGTGTCGTCTGCTTTTCATGTTAGGTAAAGGGTTAAAAGTAAAAACCAATGAAATAATGCTGCTTTATATTTCAGAGGAGCCTGACGAAGTATATGATGACTGTGCAGCAGCGGTAAGTATTAGCTATTAATCTTGTACACTAAGGCCTATAAAAAAAATTCTTGTTTCTCAGGCAATTTGTCCTCAATTTTATGATGAGGGAGGCTTTTTTTGTTTATTCACAAAATAGTTCTGAAAATGATTGCAATTTAACTACTCACACTATTATGTTGCAAAGCAATGTTTTCAGCAGTGAATGTTTCTCATAATGTAGTTGAAAATTTAACCAATTATATCTTGTTTGACAGAGCTCTGAGTATCTTCCAGCGTCATTGAGGCAAAGATACAATGAGTATCTGCCCACATCATAGAGGCAAAGATACAATGAATATCTTCCCGCATCATAAAGGCAGAGATACATTGAGCATTCTTCCAAATCATAGAGGCAAAGATACGTTGAGCATTCTCCCACATCATAGAGGCAAAGATACGTTGAGCATTCTCCCACAATCATAGAGGCAAAGATATGTTGAACAGTCTCCCACACCATAGAGGCCAAGATACAATGAGCATTCTCCCACATCATAGAGGCAAAGATACAATGAGCATTCTCCCACATCATAGAGGCAAAGATACGTTGAGCATTCTCCCACATCATAGAGGCAAAGATACGTTGAGCATTCTCCCACAATCATAGAGGCAAAGATATGTTGAACAGTCTCCCACACCATAGAGGCCAAGATACAATGAGCATTCTCCCACATCATAGAGGCAAAGATACAATAAGCATTCTCCCACACCATAGAGGCCAAGATACAATGAGCATTCTCCCACATCATAAAGGCAAAGATACAATGAGCATTCTCCCACATCATAGAGGCAAAGATACGTTGAGCATTCTCCCACATCATAGAGGCCAAGATACAATAAGCATTCTCCCACATTATAGAGGCCAAGATATAATGAGCATTCTCCCACATCATAGAGGCAAAGATACGTTGAGCATTCTCCCACAATCATAGAGGCAAAGATACGTTGAGCATTCTCCCACATCATAGAGGCAAGATACAATGAGCATTCTCCCACATTATAGAGGCCAAGATATAATGAGCATTCTCCCACATCATAGAGGCAAAGATACGTTGAGCATTCTCCCACAATCATAGAGGCAAAGATATGTTGAACAGTCTCCCACACCATAGAGGCCAAGATACAATGAGCATTCTCCCACATCATAGAGGCAAAGATACAATGAGCATTCTCCCACATCATAGAGGCAAAGATACGTTGAGCATTCTCCCACATCATAGAGGCAAAGATACAGTGAGCATTCTCCCACATCATAGAGGCAAGATACAATGAGCATTCTCCCACATTATCGAGGTCAAGATATAATGAGCATTCTCCCACATCATAGAGGCAAAGATACGTTGAGCATTCTCCCACAATCATAGAGGCAAAGATATGTTGAACAGTCTCCCACACCATAGAGGCCAAGATACAATGAGCATTCTCCCACATCATAGAGGCAAAGATACAATAAGCATTCTCCCACACCATAGAGGCCAAGATACAATGAGCATTCTCCCACATCATAGAGGCAAAGATACAATGAGCATTCTCCCACATCATAGAGGCAAAGATACGTTGAGCATTCTCCCACAATCATAGAGGCAAAGATATGTTGAACAGTCTCCCACACCATAGAGGCCAAGATACAATGAGCATTCTCCCACATCATAGAGGCAAAGATACAATGAGCATTCTCCCACATCATAGAGGCCAAGATACAATGAGCATTCTCCCACATCATAGAGGCAAAGATACGTTGAGCATTCTCCCACAATCATAGAGGCAAAGATATGTTGAACAGTCTCCCACATCATAGAGGCAAGATACAATGAGCATTCTCCCACACCATAGAGGCCAAGATACAATGAGCATTCTCCCACATCATAGAGGCAAAGATACAATGAGCATTCTCCCACATCATAGAGGCAAAGATACGTTGAGCATTCTCCCACATCATAGAGGCCATGATACATTGAGCATTCTCCCACATCATAGAGGCAAGATACAATAAGCATTCTCCCACATCATAGAGGCAAGATACAATGAGCATTCTCCCACATCATAGAGGCAAAGATACAATGAGCATTCTCCCACACCATAGAGGCAAAGATACAATGAGCATTCTCCCACATCATAGAGGCAAAGATACAATAAGCATTCTCCCACACCATAGAGGCAAAGATACAATGAGCATTCTCCCACATCATAGAGGCAAGATACAATGAGCATTCTCCCACATCATAGAGGCAAGATACAATGAGCATTCTCCCACACCATAGAGGCAAAGATACAATGAGCATTCTCCCACATCATAGAGGCAAAGATACAATAAGCATTCTCCCACACCATAGAGGCAAAGATACAATGAGCATTCTCCCACATCATAGAGGCAAAGATACAATAAGCATTCTCCCACATCATAGAGGCAAAGATACAATAAGCATTCTCCCACATCATAGAGGCCATGATACATTGAGCATTCTCCCACATCATAGAGGCAAGATACAATGAGCATTCTCCCACATCATAGAGGCAAAGATACAATGAGCATTCTCCCACACCATAGAGGCAAAGATACAATGAGCATTCTCCCACATCATAGAGGCAAGATACAATGAGCATTCTCCCACATCATAGAGGCAAAGATACAATGAGCATTCTCCCACATCATAGAGGCAAAGATACAATAAGCATTCTCCCACATCATAGAGGCAAGATACAATGAGCATTCTCCCACATCATAGAGGCAAAGATACAATGAGCATTCTCCCACACCATAGAGGCAAAGATACAGTGAGCATTCTCCCACATCATAGAGGCAAAGATACAATGAGCATTCTCCCACACCATAGAGGCAAAGATACAATGAGCATTCTCCCACATTATAGAGGCAAAGATTCAATGAGCATTCTCCCACATCATAGAGGCAAAGATTCAATGAGCATTCTCCCACATCATAGAGGCCAAGATTCAATGAGCATTCTCCCACATCATAGAGGCCAAGATACAATAAGCATTCTCCCACATCATAGAGGCAAGATACAATGAGCATTCTCCCACATCATAGAGGCAAAGATACAATGAGCATTCTCCCACACCATAGAGACAAAGATACAGTGAGCATTCTCCCACATCATAGAGGCAAAGATACAATGAGCATTCTCCCACACCATAGAGACAAAGATACAGTGAGCATTCTCCCACATCATAGAGGCAAAGATACAATGAGCATTCTCCCACACCATAGAGACAAAGATACAGTGAGCATTCTCCCACATCATAGAGGCAAAGATACAATGAGCATTCTCCCACACCATAGAGACAAAGATACAGTGAGCATTCTCCCACACCATAGAGGCAAAGATACAGTGAGCATTCTCCCACATTATAGAGGTCAAGATACAATGAGCATTCTCCCACATCATAGAGCCACATCATAGAGGCAAAGATACGGTGAGTATTCTCCCACATCATAGAGGGCAATAATGTCATGATGAGGCTTGGTAAACAATCAGCTTTGTCATGTGGACAACAGAGTTGTGGAACTTGATTCAGTGAAATCCTCAAACAAATTTGATAACTTGGTACAGTGACGTGGTAGAAATGTATACAGTGTCAAAATAACATTTTTTCATCCCACAAGTATAATGAATTATTTGCATCACAAGCCTTTTTAAATAATTCAGTCTAGGGTATGACTGGGATAAAAAAAAATTACTTTTGACATACTATATATTAAAATACATTTATATTGTTTTGATAATTGGAATATGTAATCGGAATTGGATCCACAGTTGAACAGCATTTTTTCTGATTGTTTAACCCTCTGCACACTGATATCAAAATTCCCACAATGCAACTGAAAATTTAATAAATGATATCTTGTTTGACAGAGCTCATTGAGCTCTGTCAAACAAGATATAATTTGTTCATTTTTTCATGCTATGTGTGGGGAGTGTGGTGGGTCAGTGGTAGACTGTTGGACTTCTATGCTAGAGGTCCCGAGTTCGATCCCAGTCCTTGACGACCCATGTTGTGTCCTTGGGCAAGGCACTTTATCCTGGTTGCCCACATGGGGGCACGATGACGCCGTGTACTAGCACGTCGATGGTGCACATGTCTTCAACCTCTATAACCCTGCTGGAGCGGAGCTTGAACAGAGTTAGAATGTTGAGGAGCTGACTGTTGCTCATCGTTGCTCTGTGGTTCTCTCCGGGTACTCCGGCTTCCTCCACCCGTAAAACTGTCACAGTCACGATTAGCCATTGTGCATAAGGATGTGACCTTAAACCTCAATAAATAAATAAATAAATAAATAAATAAATAAATAAATAAATGCTATGTGTGCAGTATGGGCTCAGGGACGGAAATTTTGAAATACTACCAGAGTGCTGGGAGTTAAAAAAGAGATAACTCATTCAACATGCTGTTATCAATCTGTATTGTGATTCATAGAAAGAAATTGTTTATTCACCTGAGAACATCCCCAAGAGTCAGTCACCAACAATTTTAAAGTTTCCACTGAATTTAAGAAGCATTTTTTTGGACACTGTAAATTGAGGTTGCAGTCATATTTTGTAACTTGTTCCAAATACCTTATTCCGTTTAACCATCCCACCTATCAGACTTTTGATTTTGGAAAATGCATATGCACAAAAAAAATGTGCACCTGGTTTTGAAACCATGTGCACCGTTTTGTTTTTGAGCACCCACCAGTGTGAAGTGGTCAGTGCTTGGATCATTTAAAAATAATCCCTTATTAGGTATATATTTCGGAAAGTTTAGCAACAACAACACCAGAAAAAAATTCAGAAAACATTAGGAGAAATGTGAGTTTCACATCAGTGAAACATTTTCATTCAATATAAGGGTGCTTACTTATGCATCATGACTCCAGTAGGTGATTCATAATAATAATAATAATATGGTTTAAAGCCGAGTTTCCACTGAACGTGCTCATGGGCTTTACAATGAGTACATGACATCTAATATGAATATGTAACTAACTAGATATTATGGCGGGATAGGTTAATTTAAACAGATGGGTTTTCAGTGACTTTTTGAACGAAACTATGTCCTGGACGACCTTCAGGTGATCGGGCAGTTGGTTCCACAAATAAGGTCCAGCTACACTGAATGCTCAATCACCGGCAGTTACAAGGTATCCAGGATTGTTGGCTGACGAAGATCTAAGAGCTCTGACATATAATGAATATATGTTCAGACAAACTGCAGTGTATGATGCCAACATCCCTTTCTGAGTTCTCGCTGTAATGTTATCATTTGAAATACAATGTTTGGATACAGGCCTGAAAATAAGCAGTCTGACATTTGTAGAATGGGGAGGGCAGTGGCTCAGTAGGTAGAGGTGCAAGCTGCAAGCCGAGAGGTCCTCAGTTCGAATCCCACCTGCGGTAACTGCGTTGTGTCCTTGGGCAAGACACTTCATCTCATTGCCCGCGTAGGAGCACGGCGGTGTTGTGTACTAAGGCGTACTGCACGTCGATGGTGCACTTGTCTTCAACCAATGCTGACCCTGCTTGTGTGGAGTTAGTATGTTGGGGAGCTGACAGTTGCTCGCTGTTGCTCGGTGGTTCTCTCCGGGTACTCCGGCTTCCTCCACCCGTAAAACTGTCACGGTCATGATTAGCCATTGTGCATAAATATGTGACCTTAAAACGCCAATAAATAATAAATAAATAAATTTGTAGAATGAGGTCCCCAACAGGTGAATTTGATGATGCTATCCAATACACAGTGTTTGGATAGTACTAAGCCAATTTATCCTCTGGGTACCTCTTTCTGTTTAGTTTTGAGACCCTGATTCAGATGGAGGTTCACAGAAGGAAAATTTAGTGATGCTACCCTACTACACAGGGTAGCATCACTAAATTCACCCTCTGGGAACCTCATTTTGCAGATGACAGTCTGCTTATTTTCAGGCTTGTTTGGATATGATGACTCTTAGCAATGGTGTGACCAAAATATGCTTGGAGGATTTTAGGGATTAAAAGTTTGATGAACTGATGCTGAATGATTTTGATAACTTTTTAATGCAAAGGAACAGGTGCCCCAACATTCATTGTTTGGTTAAACTCAAAACTTGTTTTCTAAGTACCCTGTCAGTTGTTTCTAGGCAAGTCTTGTCTGCCTCTGTAGGCAGCCAAGACGTGACTAGAAAAAACTGCAAAGCCATAGGAGGTAGACTTTCAAAGTATAACGGAAATGTATAAAAAGCTCCTGGCCAAAAAGGGTTAAAATATATTGAATAATTGTTAATACAGTATTTCACTACTTGAAAGAAGACAAAAACTTGTTGCGGCTGTAATAGCAAAATACGTCTGTTAGTATACTTGTCAATGACACGTGGTTGCATTGGCATTTGTCATAAAACACAAATCTGGAATGAAAAGAAAAGATGAAAATGAAAAAGATGTTTTTAGAGGGGTATAATACCAATATTTTTCTGTCACACTTTGATATCACATGACCAAAAAAACGAACCTAACAAATGCTTCAGTCGATAGAAGCAAAGACAGTTCTGGCCAAAATTTGCCTGCTCAAGAAATGCTCCAGTTTTATTGGTCAAGAATGAAGTATGTGCACATGTTTCCTTTTAAGTTTCCCCATTTCTGTTCTCTCCATATATTAACAAACCCTGTCCATCAGTTCATTCAATAAACATCAACACATTAAGCCAGCCATACAAAGCAAAATGTTTCACAGCCTCATCTAAAAAAAATCATCAAAATATTCTAATGGAATTCAAGTAATATACCTGGGTAAAGTTGAAGGAGTTTCGATTGCTGGCTAAAACATTCCCAAAATAAAACGTCCCCAGACAAAACGTCCCTCAAACATCATTGGTCAGAACATCACCCTGGCATTGGTCAAAACATTCCTCGATATTATTCAAAATGTTCCGCGGTATTCGTAAAAACATTCCTTGGAACTGGCCAAAATATTCTCAATACTGATCAAAACCTTCCCATCATTGCATCTTTGGTCAAAGGTACTCCAACATTGTTCAAGTCGTTTCTTTATAACCAAAATGAGTTTTAGCAAAAGAACAACAAAGTGTCATTGTTTGTTATCTATACAGATATCCAACATTAGTTTTACAAAAACTTTGCTTCTTGTCAAACTATTGAGAGTGTACAATCTGATTATCATGATAATGTGCATGTCCTCTGATTTGTATCAGATTCGAGGTGGTGTACAGAATGGGATCCCATTTTTGGAGACCACCGAGAATCTGATACAAATCACAAGACATGCACATTATCATGATAATTCATTTATCTAACAATTCTGTCACATAAACAGATTAAATCTTAACCCTTTACCCAACGTAACGGCCCAAACCGGCCAATGCTATTCTAAAAAATTGCCAATTAATTTTCAGTATTTTTTCTTCTTTTTGTCTCAAAAAAATAGGTTATGACCCCTCATTGGAATGAGCTCATCGAGCTCGTTCCAATGAGTGGTCATAACCTATGTTTTTGAGACAAAAAATGAAAAAAATTAGTCATTCAAGATTTTTTTGGCAAGTGTCATCTGCTTTTCATGTTAGGTAAAGGGTTAAATTGTTTTTAAACATTTTTGGGACATAATGCTCGGTTGATCACTGAAACGCACATAGAATGTATCCATGCGCCTGTTATGATAGCCTGTGGCGCTACCGGAAATGAGTCGTCTGTATGATACGGAATCAGAATGAGTCGTCTATATGATACGGAATCAGAAAACATTATGTGATACGTACCCTTTCTCGTGGTTTTCAGGCCAAAATCTATATGATTGTTAGATAAAATCAGAAATTAGCCTCAACAATTGGTAACTGGCAGACCACCAATCCTTTGGCCACAAAATTGCCCATGAAATTGCCATAACTTATTTCTGGGACTTTGTCCTGCTCTTATGTTGCTGACTACAGGGCTTATATTTCATCTAAATTTGGGAGAATCCATTTGAGCGTCCCAGGATCCCATGAGGGTACCATGGTTGAACTCCTGTTGTATACTTATAACACATGATAACCCTTTACCCCACACAGCTTTTTAATTTTCAAACATAAACCAAAGTTGATAATTTAATAGAAAATAAACAATATTTACCAATACAACCTAACAAATATGGATCATTGAGCTGGTTCCAATGACAGCCATATTTTGTACAATATTTTTGACAAAGTATCCTTATATTTCAGGTCATGTTAGCCTTTTATTGTTTAATTTGTTGCCGCTATATTAGGTAACCCTAACAAATGTGCATCATTGAGCTGATTCCAATGACAGCCATATTTTGTACAATTTTATTGACAAAATGTCAGGATATTTCAGGTCATGTTAGTTTTGTATTGGTTAATTTCTTGCTGCTATATTAGGTAATGGGTTAAATTGACTCAGTTCTTTTCATGCGAATCCTAGCAGAGGTGCAGTGAGAATCTACACAGATTCTTGCTAGTTTTGTTGTGCAAATTTTTAAGTGAATCGATTCTTGCAAGATAAGCCCTGAACTAGCAACCCCTCTGGCAGTTTTACACCAATGTAGAGATCTTTGAACATGCCAGTAGTCCTCTTCCCAACTAATGCCTGATGAAACAAATAATATTTTATCCTGCTGGGGGTGGGGGAGAGGAAACAGTGGATTCACTTGCATTTATGCCCCTGAACACCACATTTGATTGCAGACATAACAAAAACTAATATCTTATTCCTTTGAGGGTCTAAAACACAAATATTATTTTCTTTTGGGGGAAGTTTTGACCATTGCAATGGAATATTTTAACCAGTGCCAGGGAGGTTTTGACTGGTGCTGGCATATGTTTTGACCAAGCCTGAATATAAGCAACCTGTCATTTGAAAAATGAGGTCCCCAAAGGGTGAATTTGTTGATGTTTCGCATACAGTGGGCCAAATTATCCTCTAGGTACATCTTTCTGTTTTAGCTTGAGACCCTGATTCAGACTGAGGTTCACAGAGGGTAAATTTTGTAATGCTACCCTGCTGTGCAGGGTAGCATCACCAAATTCACCCTCTGGGGACCTCATTTTGCAGATGACAATCTGCTTATATTCGGGCTTGGTTTTGACCCTAATTAGGGGGATGTTTTGATTAAAGCCAGGGACATTTTGAAAAAGAGCTAGGAGATTTTTTGTTGGGGATGAAACAAGTCAAACCAAACGAGACTACTCACCCCAAAAGAGACTACTCACCCCAAAAGAGACAAGTCTGACAAGATCTGACACAACTCGCTCTAACATTTGATAGAGGAAATACATGTATAGATATTATTGGACAGCATTTGGGATTTTCAACACAAGCAAATTAAGAGTACTTACATTGTATGGTATACCACTATATGTAAATCATTCATTCCTAGAAACTAAAAATCCTTGAAAATTGAATTGCTGAGTGTCCTTCTATTAATTGCTAGATAGATGTGAAGACATGTAATAAACACATAATGACACACGCATGTGAATGGCTTAATCGATATGGCTCTTGTGCGATTGCGGAAGGATAAAATGAGAGGCCTGCAGCCTCCCGTTTTATCCTTCTCTGCTGGAACTCATGCCATATTGATTAACCCATTCACACACGTGTGTCGTTCTGTGTATAAATGTACATCAGGCCTGGCATTCTTAAAAATCCAGGAGGGCTAAAATTCGCTTTCCTCAGATGGTCTAGGTGAGCGATTAGCTCTCCTCAAGCTTACAAAAGCTAAAAGTGGCAAAATTAAGTTGTACTATTAACTGGTAAAGTGCTGGAAGCCCATTTTGGGGCTTTATTCTGAAGTGCCAGTACCGCAATTTAAAGGCCTCGTATTCTGTGGATGTACTTCATATTAGCTTGGTAGTGATATTATTTTATCTGTTAGGATTTGCCTTGTTAAAATTTATGGGAAAGTGCCTATTGGCACTCTCCCATAAATTGTAATAAGGCAAAAATGCACAGAGAAATTTTATGGACCAAAAATAATTTAGCACTCTACCAGTTAATGAATTCTGCCTTATGGGCTTTGTACATTTTATTTGGAGCTGCTAACCAGGTAGTCTCTGTGAGATGGCTACACTGCCCTTCCCACACCTCCGGGCCTTTGTAAGGCCCGGAGGTGTGGGAGGGGCAGCGTGGCCATATTGCAGAGACCACTAACATAGCAGAGATATGAAAACCTATGGGTTTTAGGAATAGACTGTTGTGGTAATCATTAATTTCTAAGGCAAGGAGGGCTATTTTTCGTCCTCAATTTTTTTAAGGCGAGCAGTAGGCGAGCGAATAAATCGCTCTCCTGAAAATGCCAGGCCTGGTACATCACATTGTTGTAGTTATTCATTTTTCAGAATCCAGAAGATGAACCTGGAGAAATATATGAAGATATGGATGACTTGATCCTTTCTCGGTAAAAAATAACTTATCTTACTTTTATCTTAGTTTTATTTTGTTATCTGATATTCTTAAATTGTGATTATTAATCATTGTAATTGCAGTCTCAGTAAAGTCATTTGAAGCCACTTCTAAGCAACACTGGAAATGCTTCTGACTGAAATCACCTACAATCATGTTGCCACAGATTATTTTGGTCAACTCCAATATTATTTTGTTTGTCTGCTTATAGTGTAGAAGTCTGCGTACCCCGCTTATTAGCTAGACTTTCTCCAAGTCATTAATCAGATCACTGATCTTGTAGGCTTGTTTGTCCCATCTCAAAATGTTGGCCAATTTGTTGTTTATCTCCACCGATTTACTTCCAGTTCTTCATTGGTCAATCCCCTCACTTTTTCAGGTGACATCTTTTTTATCGAAGTTTACGGGGATATAGAAATGGGATCTGTTCATCCATCCATCCATCCATCCATCCATCCGTCCGTCCGTCCGTCCATCCGTCTGTCCATCCGTCCGTCCGTCCGTCCGTCCGTCCGTCCGTCCATCCGTCCGTCCATCCGTCTGTCCGTCCGTCCTTCCGTCCATCCATCCATCCGTCGTTCCATCCATCCATCCATCCATCCATCCATCCATCCATCTGTCCATCTGTCCATCCATCTGTCCTGTCTGTCCATCCATCTATCTGCCCAGGCTTAACAGAGGTACATTGTGGGGTTTACAATTTAGGGTCAGTGGTAGTTGTGGGGTTGGGTTAATTCAGTGGCCACTTGTGGGGTTATTTTTTGCACTGTGGTGTTAATTTTTTGATCTTGTGGGGTTAGGGTTTAACATGGCAAAAACCCACAAGTAAGAACGTGTAAGAATGTCCATCCATCCGTACCTAACAACTTTGAATTTTTCTGTCTCAGTCAGTGAATGTTAGATTTAAATGATTTTTGGTGTGCTGATAGACCACCATGGGGGAGAAGATATTCTCAAGTAACAGGTTTTCTACATTTTGTTTTCTAGAGTTATGGACTTAATTTAATTCAACAACATAAGATTAACCCTTTACCCCACACAAATAGAAGTTAAAACTTCTTCCCCCCCCCCCCCCCCCCCAAATGTCTTGAATAACTCAATTTTTTCCATTTTTGGTCCCCAAAACATAGAATATGATCCCCTCCCCCATAATTCCAGTTAGCGGCATAAGCTTTGGTTTTGAGACAAAAAATGAAAAAATTTTGAATCGCACTTTTTATGAATAAAGCTGACAGGCAAAGTGCTAACCCTTTACCCAATACAGATGATATCAAAATTTATTATTTTAAATATCATTTTTAAAATATTTTCAAAAAATTTCAACAAAACCATATCATGTGACCCCTTGTTGGAACGAGCTCGATGAGCTCGTTCCAGCGAGGGGTCATATGATATGGTTTTGTTGAAATTTTTTGAAAAATAATTTTTTTTTCAACTGCTGAATTTGCATATTACGTGGGCGGATGTGGGCGATTTGTTAGGTAAAGGGTTAACAGATAAAATAAAAAAAAAATTTCTACTGATATTGTTATGGTTTAGGTTGTTTCCAGTATATAAGTGAAATCTGTCCTTACAGACCTATTTCTACAACTATGTACATTGCAGATGTGATTTTTTATTATTTAGCAAAATGTTTCGCAATACAATGCACGATTTGTGGTCAGTTGGGAAGAATTTGCCAAGAAGTGGTATACTATGAAGATTATGGCATACAGATATTTAACTGTATCAAGCCACAGAGAAGAAATTAAGACTACCGTCAGAAGTTTTTTTTTTTAGAATTGAGAACTTTTATTTTATAAATCTTAACACCTGGTTAATTATTGTTTCACATCATAAAGAACTGAGGAAAATAAGTTTTCAGGTATAAAAGCTGTCATAAGTTCAGTTTATTTGTTTTCTTCCTGAACATGTGATCCCTCATTTTCATCTTGGAATTAGGAATCAGGGCTTTCACATTTTATCATCTGCAGAACTATCTGAGATATATCCTTTGTCTTTTTTAATTCTTAACCCCTTGCACATTGATGTCGAAAAATCCAAAGTTATGGGTGCAAATTTCCAGTTGCATTATGGGAAAAAATGGCTACTTGAAATTTGGATATTTTGACATCAGAGTGAAGAGAGTTAAAGGCCTGTTTCTGATTAGAGCTGAAATAGTTAACCGATTAATTGATTAACCAATGATCAACATCTTGTTCCATCAAAAAAAAGTAATTTATCGATTAACCGTTACTTTTGAACTACTGTATTTTCTTGGTTAACAAAGGAACAAACTTGATCCAAAATGGCAAACATTGTCACACACATTTTATGAGACAGAGTAAAGCATACAAGTTACATGATGACATACTTGTTCACTTGCATGATCATTATACTGTATCAGTGGCTTGAAATGGTCATTCTTAACCCTTTACCCAATGTGGGTAGAGGACGATACTTGCAAAATAAATTCTTGAATTACTGAAGATTTTCAATTTTTGTCTGAAAAACAGCTTATGACGATTCATCAGAATGAAGTCAGTGAGCTCATTTCAATGAGGTGTCATAAGCTATGCTTTGAGACAAAAATTGGGAAACCTAATAAATTTGAATGGAGATTTTTGTATATGGCTCTGGCCGGTTTTGTCTGTTATGTTAGGTAAAGAGTTAATGCTGTAAGCCATCAATGGTATGGCAATTATTCATCTACCTATTAGGGCTAGTGATTAATCGGTTAACCAAGGTTAATCCATGTGATTAGTGATTAATAGATCAAGAATAACCCTTTAAACCCTTTACCCAACGCAGACGATTTCAAAATTTATTATTTTAAATATCGTTTTTTAAATTTTTTCAAAAAATTTCATCAAAACCATATTATGTGACCCCTCTTTGGAATGAGCTCATTCCAAAGAGGGGTCACATAATATGGTTTTGTTGAAAATTTTCGAAAAATAAATATTTTTTACTTGCTGAATTTGCATATTACGCGGGCGATTCGTTGGGTAAAGTGTTAACCATTTCAGCTCTATTTCCGATTTATTCATTTTTTGTCCTTCTTAAATTACATGTGATTAATCGATCAAGAATAACCCTTTAACCATTTCAGCTCTATTTCTGCTTTATTCATTTTTTGTTCTTCATACATCACATGTGCCCGTTATTACAATCTTTTTGTTATTATTGCTGGTTAAATTCAGAGAACCCTTGCATTGCTTTTTATTCAAGTCTTGGCTGCCTATAAAGGCAGCCAAGACTTTACAAGAAAGTAATGACAAGCCATAAGGCTAAGCTTGGCATGCATTGCAAAATTGTCCAGAACTTTGAGGAGTAAATGACTCAGCTTTCACATACACACTAAAGATTGTTGTTGTACCATGAATTTCTGTTACAGTACGTCAGCCAGTGGTGGTAAGCGGAACTCTATTTGGTAGTAAGTATTTTCTATTTCTGTTACTTTTTCAGTGCTATGGTCAATATTTTTTAACTCTCTTCATGCTCACAGCAAATTTAAAAAAAATAATGGCAGCTCAGCTTACTCCTAAAAATAATAAAAATGTAACCTTGTATACCTGGTTTCACAAAACTGAGACAGATGTGTCACGAGGTATCTTAGATTTCATTATTTTGTTTAAACTCTGAATCCTCAAGTTACCTCCAATAGACTTTGTGACCCCATAACAGGTACTGCAGTGCACAATCTAGAGACTGGCGGGTAACCGAGGACACAACTCGGTTTTGGTTGTGAAAAAAATAAAAATACCTGTGAGTTGCACCGAAGTTGTAGTCATACAACTGATGTTATGTTTTTTTTCTATTATTCATTAACATAATGTGTAATAATATACATACCTCAAGAGAATTTGACTCTGTGGGTGACAAGCCAGAAAATAAGCAGACTGTCATCTGCAAAATAAGGTGTCCAGAGGGTGAATTTAGTGATACTACCCTGCACAGCAGGGTAGCATCACTAAATTTACCCTCTGTGAACCTCATTCTGAATCAATGTCTCAAAACTAAACAGAAAGAGGTACCCAGAGGATAAATTGGCCCACTGTATGGAATGGCATCATCAAATTCACCCTCTGGGGACCTCATTTTGCAAATGTCAGACTGCTTATTTTCAGGCCTGGTGGGTGATAGTTTTTTTTTTATTATTAATTGTTAATACAAAGTATAATCTAAATATGCTAGAACAACAGTTGAGCTAATTTGAAACAACAGGTGTTATTTCTTAGAACTAACCCATATCATCTGCGATGGGGGGCGGGAGGGGGCACCAAGCACCTTGAACCTTAACCAGCTGTGTGTACCACATGATAGTTGTTTTCTTGAGTTAAAATGGTGACTAAAGATCCGAGTCCCGTGTGGGAATACTATAATCGAAATGACCAGAAATAGAAATTTTGCACCTACTAAATTAAAGTTCGCCCTGATGTATGTACATGCAACCTGTAAACCCAGATGTGACACTGGTAAGATAGTTATATGAAATATATAAGAGTTTTAATGCAACATTCTATGCTAAAATCGTCTTATTTATAGCATAAAAGCACATGGAGATACGTTTTGTATATGCACTGTTTGAAGGGGAATAATTCTCTTTTTCTATAGACAACTATGAAGTAATGGTTACAATACTCTAAATAATTTGTTTTGGTGATAGTGTCAAAATTTTCCTTTCTCCGAATCTCATCAAGCTTATTTGAGGTTGGGGGTGGGGGGAGGGGGGGGGGGGGTGGGAGGAACAGACCTGTATCCACTTAGTGTGTTATCTCTTTTACAAATGAACACAACAGAAATATATATGGCAGCAAGCCAGAAAATAAGCAGACAGTCATCTGCAAAATGAGGTCCCTAAAGGGTGAATTTAGTGATGCTACCCTGCATAGCAGGGTAGCATCACTAAATTTACCCTCTGTGAACCTCAGTCTGAATTAGGGTCTCAAAACTAAACAGAAAGAAGTGCCCAGAGGATAAATTGGTCCACTGTATGGGATAGCATCATCAAACTCACCCTCTGGGAACCTCATTTTGCAAATGTCCGACGGCTTATTTTCAGGCCTGTATGGCAGTGTGTTTTTTGTGTTCAAATTTAGCGAGTTAGTTGAGAATGCGTGAAGTAGAAAAAAAACATTAATGAAACCGAGACACAGGTCTTCACACTCCAAAAAAACGAAACCGAAGTGAAAAAATCACAACCGCCAATCTCTAGCACAATCTTGTGAAAGTTTTTGAAAAAGTTATCACATTTCCCTGGAAATGGTTTAAAGTCGTCTTGCCTGACTGTACAGGTAGTCCGAACTTGACTAAAAATCCCTGCCACGTTGTTCGTATTACAGCCTGTGCCAAAGAAGAAATTCTGGAAAACTGCCTGGATTGTACAAGTTATCATGTTCAAAATGAATGAAGAATTTTGACAACACCAGTCTCATAGTTTAGTGTCTTAATTCTTTAGCTTTTGGTTGGGTGATGCAATCTGCTACAGCTCTCGAAAATTGCTATGCAAATTTTAATTTTCAAAACCAATTCTATTAGTGCATAGCTCATGTCTGCATAATTGCTTGCCTTCTCCAATGAATAATCCTGATATATGATATGTAGAGAATGTTAAATTTGTCACAGAAACTTTTATGAGGTTAGTAAGGCCACACAAAGTAGATCTTCTGTTTCTCAGACCATTATTTGTAAGATTGCATGCGGGCGAGCGTTTTTTTATTTCATTTTTAGCTCAACTTTGGCAAAGCCAAATTTGAGCTTCTGCCATGGCCAGTCGTCCCTCTGTCCATCTGTCCGTCTGTCCTTCTGTCCATCAACAATTCAATACGGCTCGGGCTAAAGGCCGTATTTATGACCCGATCTTTACGAAACTTCTTGGGTACCTTTGTTATGACTGTGGGACGAGAACGCGTGTTTTGGGGTCCGATCCGAAATTCAAGTTGGCCGCCAGCCGCCATTTTGTACTGACAATGCAGAAATCTGGTTTTTGTACAGAACTTCCATATGAAAGCGCTGATTTGAATAATTTTTTGTATGAATGTTTAGTACCATTGGATACATCACATATAATACAGGTTTTTTTCTCGTACGTAAATTATACGAATTAGACTAACTTTGATGTATTTAGTGTTACTTTCAGCACTGTAAGTGCAAATGCCAATACGGCTCGGGCTAGAGGCTGTATTTATAAACCGATCTTTACGAAACTTCTTGGGTACCTTTGGTATCACCGTGGGACGAGAACGAGTGTTTTTGGGTGCGGTCCAAAATTCAAGATGGCCAATGGCAGCCATTTTGTACAAAATTATGTGCAATCAGATTTTTGCACAGAACTTCCATATGAAAGTGCTGACTTGAATAATTTTTTGTGTGAATGTTAGGTACCATGGGATACATCACATATAATACAGGTTTTTTTCTCGTGCCGAAATTATGCTAATTAGATGAACTTTGATTTTTTCAGCGCTACTTACACACAGTAAGTGCACATGTCAATACGGCTCGGGCTGGAGGCTGTATTTATCAACCGATCTTCACAAAACTTCTTGGGTACCTCTGTTATCACCTTGGGATGAGAACGGGTGTTTCTGAGTGCGGTCCAAAATTTTGTTCCGAAATTAGGTCTAAAATGTCACATGTAACATGTAATCATGACCTTCATGTGACCTTGACCTCAAGGTCAAATTTATGTACTTTAAATAGGGAGTAATTGTCCAGACCAGATTTTTTTTTTTTGGACATGTGGATGTGTCACCATGAAACAGCATGTCTGCTACCTTGATGAACTGCATGTGACCTTGACCTCTGACCTCAAGGTCAAATTTATGTACTTCAAATAGGGAATAATTGTCCAGATCAGAACTTTTTTTGTTTTTTGACCTAGGACTTAGATGATTGACATGTGGATGTATCACAATGAGACCACATGTCATCATGACCTTCATGTGACCTTGACCTCAAGGTCAAATTTATGTACTTTAAATAGGGAGTAATTGTCCAGACCAGAATTTTTTTTTTTTGACATGTGGATGTGTCACCATGAAACCACATGTCCGCTACCTTGATGAACTGCATGTGACCTTGACCTCTGACCTCAAAAGGAAGGGGAGACATATGTTTTAGTGTGCTAAAACACTTTCTAGTTACAAATTAAGGGAGAGTACATGTGGGCAAAAAATTGAAACAAAGTTGTGTGAACATAGTTTGACCTCCAAAAATAATTTAGCTCTCTACCAGTTAATAAATATCATTCAAAATAAACACTAGTTTCTTATCCTCTCTTTATCGATTGTTTTTAGTTGAGTTTTAAAAAAAACTTGACTATTGGTATGGCGAGCCTTGGTCTCCGGGTATGGATGGGCAGCCCTTTTTGCTTATAACTTAGTTGTTTATGGACAGACTTTGACAATATTTGGTATGTGACTCGATTTGCGTGTTCAACACCTGATGATACAAAATAAGGTGTGTCCATGCTTTTTCATAAGAATTATGGCCCTTTGTTAAAATTGACTAATTTTGAGCTTGATAGCACAGTAACTTCAACAAATGTCAACCGATTTGACTGATATTTGAGAACATGGGTTGTAAGGAACAATGTCATGATCGAGTTCGAAAATGGGCTTGGTTTGAGGTACGGTTTTCAAAAGAGTTATGGCTCTTTGTTAAAATAGACTAATTTTGAGCTTGATAGCATGATAACTTTAACAAATGTCAACAGATTGACTGATGATTGGTACATGGGTTTTAAGAAGCAATGTCTTAACGGCATTCGAAAATGGGCTTGGTCCGATGTATGCTTTTCAGAAGAGTTATGGCCCCTTGTTAAAATCAATTAATTTTGGCATGATAGCGAGATAATATTAACTAACGTCAACCGATTTAACTAATATTTGGCACATGAGTTTCAAGGAACAGTGTCTTGATCGAGTTCGAAAATTGATTTGATCTGATGTACAGAAACAGAATTATTGGACTGACTTGGTTATTTTTTGCAAATTTTGTTCTTGATAGCATAATAACTTAAACAAATGTCAACCGATTCGATTCATTTTTAGCTCACCTGGCCTAAAAGGCCATGTGAGCTTTTCTCATCACTTGGCGTCCATCGTTGTCTGTTGTCTGTCGTCCGGTGTCAGGCATCAGTAAACTTTTCACATCCTCATCTTCTTCTCTGTAACCACTGAGCCGCTGTGAACCAAACTTGGCAGGAATGGTCTATGGGAGGTCCTCTACAAACGGTCCTCATTTCCTCCCGTGGGATGAAAAACATGGCTTCCAGAGGCATTCTTTGATTCTGGTTGGTGGATTTTCAAAAATCTTCTCCTCTGAAACTGCCAGGCCAAATGTTTTGAAACTTCACATAAATGATGACTGGGACCCCCTCTACCAATGATCCTCATTTAATGTTGATTGGGTCACAAACATGGCCACAATTGCGGCTTATTGTTACTGTAGAAACCCTATGGGAAATCACATTTTCCTCTTCTCTGGAAAAACCGAGGCAATGTGAAAACAGACCTGGCAGGGATAGTCTATGGGAGGTCCTCTACAAACGATCCTCATTTTGTTCCCGTGGGTTGAAAAACATGGCCGCCAGAAGCATTCTTTGATTCTGATTGGTAGATTTTCAAAAATCTTCTCCTCTGAAACTGTCAGGCCAAATGTTTTGATACTACACACAAATGATGACTGGGACCCCCTCTACCAACGATCCTCATTTAATGTTGATCGGGTTGCAAACATGGCCACAATTGTGGCTTATAGTTACTATAGAAACCCTATGGGAAATCACATTTTCATCTTCTCCGGAATGACTGAGCCGACGTGAACTAAACCTGGCAGGGATGGTCTATGGGAGAACCTCTACAAACGATCCTCATTTTGTTCCCATGGGTTGAAGAACATGGCCGCCAGAGGCATTCTTTGATTCTGATTGGTGGATTTTAAAAAATCTTCTCCTCTGAAACTGCAAGGCCAAATGTTTTGATACTTGACATAAGTGATGACTGGGACCCCCTCTACCAACAATCCTCATTTAATGTTGATCGGGTTGTAAACATGGCCACAATTGCGGCCCGAGAATCTGATGTAAATCACAGGACATGCACATTACCATGATAATCTGATACCATGATAATCACAGGACATGCACATTACCATGACAATCTAATACCATGGTAAACACAGGACATGCACATTACCATGATAATCTGATACCATAATAATCACAGGACATTACATTACCATGATAATCTGATACCATGATAAACACAGGACATGCACATTACCATGATAATCTGATACCATGATAATCACAGGACATCACATTACCATGATAATCTAATACCATGATAATCACAGGACATCACATTACCATGATAATCTGATACCATGATAATCACAGGACATCACATTACCATGATAATCTGATACCATGATAATCACAGGACATCACATTACCATGATAATCTGATACCATGATAATCACAGGACATCACATTACCATGATAATCTGATACCATGATAATCACAGGACATGCACATTACCATGATAATCTGATACCATGATAATCACAGGACATGCACATTACCATGATAATCACAGGACATCACATTACCATGATAATCTGATAACCATGATAATCACAGGACATGCCCATTACCATGATAATCTGATACCATGATAATCACAGGACATCACATTACCATGATAATCTGATACCATGATAATCACAGGACATCACATTACCATGATAATCTGATACCATGATAATCACAGGACATCACATTACCATGATAATCTGATACCATGATAATCACAGGACATCACATTACCATGATAATTTGATACCATGATAATCACAGGACCTGCACATTACCATGATAATTTGATACCATGATAATCACAGGACATCACATTACCATGATAATCTGTTACCATGTTAATCACAGGACATCACATTACCATGATAATCTGATACCATGATAATCACAAGACATCACATTACCATGATAATCTGATACCATGATAATCACAGGACATGCACATTACCATGATAATCTGATACCATGATAATCACAGGACATCACATTACTATGATAATCTGATACCATGATAATCACAGGACATGCACATTACCATGATAATTTGATACCATGATAATCACAGGACATCACATTACCATGATAATCTGATAACCATGATAATCACAGGACATGCACATTACCATGATAATCTGATACCATGATAATCACAGGACATCACATTGCCATGATAATCCGATACCATGATAATCACAGGACATCACATTACCATGATAATCTGATACCATGATAATCACAGGACATCACATTACCATGATAATCTGTACGTACCAACAGATGATATTATCATATCTTCATTGATCTTTTGGTTTTCATAATATTATGATTTTCTCCTCTCTTTTCAATTAAATTTAGAAATACACCATACCATAGTTAATAGCGGATCAATCTTTGGCCTCACCTAGTAGATCCTATGCTTCTCAGGCCATTTTTGTGAAATTTCATGTGGGCGGGGGGGGGGGGGGGGGGGGGGGGGGGGGGGGGGGATTATTTTATTATTTTTTTGTCTTCTTTAATCAAAAAATTTTCTTGGTTTGTTTTGTGTTTTTGGCCTCATAATCTACAGAATAGCATGAGTGGTGGTGTTATTTCGTCCCTTGAGTGGAAGGAGGCTTCGTAATGCTTAAGCATTGCAAAGCCTAAGGGACTAATTTATCAATTTTATTAAGTTGGTTAAAATATCAAACATGAACCATGTAATTTTTCTTTTTTTAAGTTGATATTGGTTATAAAAACAGAGCATGCGGCAGCCAAAAGAACTATGTGGGAGGGCCTGAGAAAGAGATTTTTTAACTTTTTGGGGCCTTAATGACATCTTATATAGAATATAGATGTCCAGTATGACATAGCCTTTGAGACACATATTAAGTTATGCTGTCCACGTATTCACAAGTTATGAAATAGACAATTTCTGTTTATACGACATCATGACTCGGCTGATAGTGGACTGACCTTGACGAAATCATATTGATGCCCAGTATGGCAGGCTCTTTTGGACATGTTTCAAGTTATGCTGTCGGCACATTCCACTTGGGAGTTATGCCCCTTTTTCTATTAAGAAATAGAAATTTGTTTGTCCATACAAGTTCATAATTCAGCTGATAGTTGTCTGATCTTAATGAAATCATACATGGATGTTCAGAATGACATGTCATTGCAGATACGCATCAAATTATGCTGTACAAATATTCCAGTCATGAGTTCTGCCACTTTTTTCTGTTGAGAAATAGACAGTTTTTGTTTGTACGACATCATAACTCAGATAATAGTGGACCAACCTGACAAAATCTTGTGGATGTCCAGTCAAACATGCCCTTTTAGACATGTTTTAAGTTATGCTGTCAGCACATTCCACTTGGGAGTTATGCCCCTTTTTCTATTAAGAAATTGAAATTGTTTTGTCCATACAAGTTCACAAGTCAGCTGATAGTGGTCTGATCTTGATAACATCTTACATGGATGTTTAGTATGACATGCCCCTGCAGATACGTATTGAATTATGCTGTCTACATGTTCCAGTCAAGAGTTATGCCCCATTTCCTGTTGAGAAATATACAGTTTTTGTATGACATCATAACTCCGCTGCTATTGTACCAACCTGACAAAGTCTTGTGGATGTGCAGTCTGACATGCCCTTTTAGACATGTTTCCAGTTATGCTGTCAGTGCATTCCACTTGGGAGTTATGCCCCTTTTCTATTAAGAAATAGAATTTTTTTGTCCATGCAAATTCATAACTCAACTGATAGTAGTCCGATCTTAATGAAATCTTACATGAATGTTCAGTAATGACATGCCTTTGTAGATACATACCAAGTTATGCTGTGTGCATATTCCAGTTATGAGTTATGCCCCTTTTTCTGTTGAGAAATGGGCATTTCTGTCTGTACAAGCAGGCCTGAAAATAAGCAGTCTGACATTTGCAAAATGAGGTCCCCAGAGGGTGAATTTGATGTTTCTATCCTATACAGTAAGCCAATTTATCCTCTGGGTACCTTTTCTGTTCAGTTTTGAGACCCTGATTCAGATTGAGGTTCACAGAGGGTAAATGTAGTGATGCTACCCTGCTGTGCAGGGTAGCATCACTAAATTCACTCTCTGGGGACCTCATTTTGCAGATGACAGTCTGCTTATTTTCTGGCTTGTGTACAAGTTCATAACTCAGTTGATAGTTGTCCAATCATAATGAAATCCTGCATGGATGTCCAGTATGACATGCCTTTTTAGACATGTATGAAGTTATGCTGTCCACACATTCTACTCATGAGTTATGCCCCTTTTTCCATTGAGTGCTTTTATGCAATAATAAAATAAGTTTTAATGGTTTTCAAGTGATTTTATGCAAAAAAAATAACCCTGGGATGAGTGGGTGGGGTTTATTGGGTCCATGTTAATAACCATTTTTGATCGACTCCATCTGGACACAACCCCATCACTCGACTTGATACCTGTTTGGATTTGCCAGCACAAACTCTTGTTACATATGACTGATAGTGAGGCAATAAACATAAGTTTCAGGCAATGATTATTTTAAATGTTCACTAATGAATTACACTTGAATCTTCCCCAAGCTAAACCATTCGCCACTAATTTACACAAACCGTTCTCTTATATTTGACCTAAGAGGTCCTTTAGGTAAGTGACCAAAATTGACCCCTAGTAAATGGTTTGAAGAATAAAATGATTAAAATCAGTCTTTGGAATATAAACTATGTGTACATAACCTTACAGTGATCACATCTCCCTGTCGTCTCTTGAAACACTCTCCTACACTGTATCTAGGAGAGCTGCTTCTTACTCGCCATATAAACTCTCCTTTGTTCATCTTTGATTTACTGATAGAAAGCCTTGATATATTTTAGGCTTGTTATCTATATAGATGCTGACGGTTTATAGGATAAATGCAAAGTATGTTTTGGGGAGAGAAACTGAAAACAAAATTTATTGGTTATGTACTTGAAAATACAGTGGAGCCCACTTAATTGGATATCTTTTAATTGTATATCCCTGTTAATTGAATATTTCCCAACACAAAACCATTTACCATACCTCCAGTACAAATTTGACCTGTTAATTGAATATAGGTTATAGAATAAACTCCTGTTAATTGAATAAAAAATCTTGTAACCTGTTGAGAAATTACTCTGACTCTCCCCAGTTTTCCTTTGTTTGTAGACCTATTTAGCCTCGGTACATCCAATACAGGCATTTAATCTACTATATAATAGAATAAATGCTAAGTTTATCCCTGGAATACAGGAAAATGACACAATCCCTGTTAATTGAATATTCCTGTTAATTGAATAATTGGGGGGTGCGGTGGCTCAGTAGGTAGAGGTGCAGGCTGCAAGCCGAGAGGTCCTCGGTTCGAATCCCACCTGCGGCAACCACATTGTGTCCTTGGGCAAGACACTTCACCCCTCATTGCCCATGTGGGGGCACGGTGATGTCGTGTACTAAGGCGTACTGCACGCTGATGGTGCACTTGTCTTCAACCATTCCTAACCCTGCTTGTGTGGAGTTAGTGTGTTGGGGAGCTGACAGTTGCTCGCCGTTGTTCGGTGGTTCTCTCCGAGTACTCCGGCTTCCTCCACCCGTAACACTGTCAAGGTCATGATTAGCCATTGTGCAGAAATAAAATATGTGACCTTAAACCCCAATAAATAAATAAATAAATAATTGAATAATTTTCATTGGCGAAGTGGCTATTCAATTAACAGGGTTCCACTGTATAAGGAGAGTGATTTGGCCGATTTGTTAAATAAAAATGAAAGCTATATCGTTTACCTCACATCAAGTTAACACCATTGATATTTTCCAGAACAAATTCAAAACTTTCATGCAATCAACTTCCAGACCAGATCTTTTAAGGAATCTTCTTTTCTAATGAGACTGCTCCAGGGGAGGACTGCTCCAAGAAAAGTCACTGGGAAATGCACCAAAGGGAGCCCCATAGAAAATTTTGATTTTTCAAGTGAAAGAACGCTGCTTCTTTGCATCTGAGCAATCAATGGCAGTCCACATAGAGGACATTTCGATGGTATTTTTGTTTCATCTCCATGTGCATTCGAAAAAAATGGTCACACAAGAGGGTCACAGGCCCATCGTGCTGACCATAGTTTGGGCCAATGGGAGAAAATTTTGATTTTCAGACTGAAGGAAGGCTGTTTCCCTGAACGATCAGTGACACACAGAGAGCATTTCCATATACTGATTGTCTCTGTAATCAGATCCATTTCGCCTTTTGGTCATTTCCACAAAATTTCCTAGACCAATATGCAGATCCATTTGTAATCCGATCCATTTCGCCTTTTGGTCATTTCCTCAAAATTTCCTAGACCAGTATGTGTTGGTTTGCATAAATTTTGGGGACCCATGGGGCTCCCAAAAGGGGGGTGGGGGGGTTGACCAGAAATTGTGCTGGGGGAACATATGGCCAGACCGCCTCTGGCTTGCTAAGCTTTTTTGCCTTGAAAGCTCAAAAGATGTAAATGGTGAATCATGTAAGATAAAATCAAAAAGAGAGAAAATTGCTATCTTTGTATCCAACAGTTTTATAGAACTACTAGTGGGTGAATACCTGGCGTTGCACAGGAGAAGATGGTTATATCAATATACCCTCAGATATGATCGGCTCAGCTGTTTTCGAAATATGTTAAGGTCACCAGTTTGAAGGTCAAGGTCACACCGCATGGATACTCCAATAAAGTCAAAATGATTGATGGATAAAGTCAAAATGATTGATGGATCAATATACCCGCACATATGAAATTTTAGCCTGATCGGCCCAGCCGTTTTCGAAATAAAAGGTCAAGGTCATCAATTTCAAGGTCAAAATCACCCCGCACGGGCACGGCACCCATCTCAAGTTACTCGCAGAGACGGATTACCCCTGTGTACAAAATTTGAGATCAATCGGTCTAGAAACGGAGGCGTTCTCCCGGAACAAAGATAGAGAGAGAGAGAGATATAGATACAGACATTCGCATTTATATATTAGATTATATAGTTGAATGTGAAATCCTTTAATTAATTTTATCCCATTAATGGCCGTTTATTTTAACAATAAAGGCCTTGGATAAATTTTTGCTTTAATTACCTAGTAGGGTGATAAATTTTCCCCGTAGGTTTAACACACGAAACATTTATCACCCTAGTAGGGAGTTGGAAACGGACTATACTATGTTGACCTCTGGCATTCCATTTGAAAGGTCGGGATATCTTGACCTGATTTACACGTATCAGAAATTTGTGGAAACGAGGCGACAATCATCACTTAAACGTAATTAATTTAGTTGTACCGGTATATAAGATTTTTGCAGCATGTAAGACGTCCATTGCAAGCAAACAATAAAGAATACTCATAATTAATTAACAAAAGTATTCAAAAATAAAACTCGATTTTGAAATACCTAATACCAGTAGTGACTGGTGTAGTGTTAATTTTGGGATGTACATATACTCGATGGGGTGGTACCTACCATCGAATCGATAAACAATTATTCTGTTTCAGGAGAGAAAGAATGTGAAAGATGTTCTTTAATTATGAGTAACCTTACCTCTCCTCCCAGCACAGCAACGCGTAACACTAAGTACACTCTGCACAATTCCAATACAACTGAATTCACAGATTGTCAAAATAATTTGAACACACCTGTATCACACGCTGTTGAACCCATGGCTTCCACACACGAATCTCAGGTAACTGCAATAGCTATTTCCTCATTAGAATGAAATGGTGGCACAAGTGTACTGACCTCTCGAATCCAAGCATATTATTGAATAGTTTATTTCACGGACATATTATATGTTAACATTTTAAAGATCAACATACAGAAATGAACTGACAATCGTGACCTGCTTTGAAAGTGGCCCAATTACTCTCACCCACTCAATGCTACATGAACGCGTTGTAATATAGCATAATTAACAGTTCAATTGTTGTTTTCTTTGAAAGTATTACACAATGCCAGTACAAAAAAATATAGATTGCTTATTTAATTAATAAAGGATTTTTGCAAGTTTAGCTGACATTTGTTGGGGAATTATTTTTAGACAGAAATGTATCACTGCGCCTTATTTATTTTTTACAATGTTCTCTTGTCGATCGAAATGGACCAATGTACTCCTCACTTCGAGATATGTTTTGTAGCGAATAACCGCGCGATTTTGCCGCAACTTCTTTGTAAAAGATTTATGGGATAAACAAAATAAACGTAGTGTTTTCAAGTAAAAAATTTATTCTCCTCGTAGGATTAAGAATCAAACCGACTCGCCAGAGGCTCATCGGTTTCATTCTTAATCCTACTCATAGAATAATTTTTTTACTTGAAAACACTGTACGTTTATTCTATATAACTAAAAAACTACTTGTTGGTTTCTGGAATTTCAGTTGTCTGGAGAAGTCAGTTAACTGTGTAGGTGGCTTCCTGTCCAGTGAGTACCTTCACATCAGTCACAAGTTGTGTTCTACCTGAGATTTTTTCTTACCTTGTATAAAGTTGACCATGGCACTGTGTTTTAAGCCGCTGCACAATGAAATGTAGTATTCTATGTAGTTCTCTACACACAACTACAGGCATTCTGGTATTCCTTATTTTCTAGGAGACATTCTTTTGAACATTCTGTTTAACCCACTGCATACTGATGTCAAAAACTCCAAAATTTCAAACAATAATAATCCCATAATGAAACAGATAATTTACCAATTCAATCAAAAATCTCAAAAGCTCTGTCAAACAAGACTTAATTGGTAAACTGGTTGAGTGCTAAATTATTTTTGAAAGGTGATTTGAAATGTGGGCATTTTTTATGCCCCCCGACTTAAGTCGGGTGGCATATAGTGATTGAAGTGTCTGTGTGTGTGTCTGAGCCAATAACTCAAAAACTGTTAGGGCCACAGTCATCAAACTTCACACAATTATAAAGGACCATGGGAGGATGTGTTACACACTATAGCAGGGTTCGTACCTTCAAGGTCAAGGTCACATTTCAAGGCCACACTAAAAATCGGTCAATATTCGTGTCTCAGCCATAACTCAGAAACGAATCATAGTACAATTGTTAAACTTTTTACAAATGTTAAGGACAGTCAGAAGGTGTGTCGCATATAATACTTTCTGCCGCATCTGCAATGTGAAGGTCACAATTGACCTTCATATGTTCAGAGTCACAAATCGTGTCTCAAGCATAACTCCAAAACTATTAGGGCTACAGTCATCAAACTTCACACAATTAAAAAGAACCATGGGAGGATGTGTCACATATCATATCCGGGTTCGTACCTTCAAGGTCAAGGTCACATTTCAAGGTCACACTAAAAATCAGCCATAACTCAGAAACGAATCATAGTACAATTGTTAAACTTTTTACAAATGTTAAGGACACTCAGAAGGTGTGTCATGTATAATAGTTTCAGCCACATCTGCAAGGTGAAGGTCACAAGGGGGGTGGGGGGGGGGGGGCATGTGTTACCTTAGTAACATTCTTCTTGTTTTTAAAGATACCACACTACCAGCAAAAGTGACCTTAGATAGCAGATTTTTTCATAAATAATGTTTTGTTACAATTTATTGGAGAGTGCCAGTAGGCACTCTCCAATAAATTGCAACAACAATTTATACAAAAAATTTTCTTCTACTGCTGAGCTTCCCTCATACTAAAGTTTATAGTGTAAAGCCACTAAAGTTGTTTCCAGCTCTTTTCAACCGAGTCCTGATAGTGGCTTCTAGCACTCAACCAGTTAAATTGTTTGTTGCATCATGGGAAAAAAGTTGACCGTTTAACCCATAATTTTTGAAGCATGGTATCTTCCAGGTATTTCAAATGACATGTGCTTAAGCGGGTCCATATTTAATTTCAATAAATAGCTGTTTTTGGTCAACAACAGTATATTTGCTGATTCCCCCCCCACCCTCCCCCCATGGAAACAACAGGAAGTGGAGCAGTGCTTGTTTACTCATTGCCCCCCATGGAAACATCAGGAAGTGGAGCAGTGCTTTTTTACTGATTGCCCTCCATGGAAACATCAGGAAGTGGAGCAGTGCTTGTTTACTGATTGCCCCCCATGGAAACATTAGGAAGTGGAGCAGTACTTGTTTACTGATTGCCCCCCATGGAAACATCAGGAAATGGAGCAGTGCTTGTTTACTGTCATCAGCACTTGGGGTAGAAATCCGTAGGCAGAATAGGTATAAATATTGGGCTAAACTTGACTTCATACCAATGTTGGGGTCATTGATAGATACTCAAAATGACCTTAAATACTAATAAAGCAATGTTCGCTTATTGAAATTAATAATTTAAGGCCCAGAAAATACTTTGAAGGTCACTTGTCTTGCAGACATGTGATGTCAGACAGTACTTGTTCAAACTTGAAAACCACTCATTCATTACCCTGGGAACCCTGAAAATGGTTGAGGTCACAGATTCACAGATACAGGTAAACATGTGGACTGCGCATGCACATCATCCTTTCGGTGTCCATGCCATGACTTCTTAGTGGAAAGAGATATTGCAATGTAACTTACACAACATATGGACAACCATGTGTGTCACATACAAAACTCACAATCAGTACACTAAGGTCAAGGTCACAGATAGAACTTAACACATGGAATCAGCATGCACAACAACTTTTTCATGTTTACCCCCTAATTTTTTGAAGGAAGGTGATGTAGCAATAAAACTTACACAACATGTACTACCACTTGGTGATGTGTTACATACAAAATACAACCAGCGTTCGTAGGAACAGTGAAGCCATGCTTGTTAACTATGTTAAGCTATGTTCACTGGTAAAATAAGACCCAGCCATCATTGCCTTAATATGATTTCAACATTTACTTTTCATGAAATCAACTTGTCCACATGACATCTCAAACCAATACTATAAAACTTTTACAATTGTATTTTCTAGAATTGTTTTTTCTTCCTATTAATAGAACCGATTAAAATGAATTATTAGCGTGAGGGCGCGGTGTGGTGCAGTGGCGTCACGGTAACCGGTTCTCGTCAGATCACCGAAGTTAAGCAACGTCAAGCCCGGTTAATACTCAGATGGGTGACCATCTGAGCGATCGATACGGACTCCTGCTTTGTGTCCTTGGGCAAGGCACTTAACCCTGAGTGTCTACATGGGGGCCCGATGATGCCGGGTACTAAGGCGTACTGCACGTCGATGGTGCGCATGTCTTCAACCAGTCTAACCCTGCCTATGCTGCAGTGTGGAGTTACGATGTTGGGGAGCTGGCAGCTGCTCGTCGTTGCTCGGTGGTTCTCTCCGGGTACTCCGGCTTCCTCCACCCGTAAAACTGTCACGGTCATGATAAGCCATTGTGCATAAATATGTGACCTTAAAACACCAATAAATAAATCATTAGCATTTTAAAAGAATTGGCAATTTGCCAACTGGCAAATTGCCACTTCTTTGAAAATGCTAATGGTTCATTTCAACCCATTTAAAGTCATGACTAGAAAATACAATTCTAGAAAATACAATTGTAAAAGCTTTATAGTATTGGCCCCTGGTCAGTGTTACAACACTGAATTAATCTGAATTACATGTATCAGTGGCGACCAGGGTTTTTTCGGAGCCCAGATAGTTGATCCACTCTTTAAATTAATTGATTGTCAATTATTTTTATAAAATGGACTCCTCTCGGAGTATGGGCCACAATTAAGGACTGTTTTGTTGAAAAGCTTGATCCTTTTTAACCCTCCACCTAATGAATCACAACCATCTGCCCGCATAATATGCAAATTGAGCAGTTGAAAAAATTATATTTCTCAAAATATTTCAACAAAACCATATCTTGTGACCCCTCATTGGAACGAGCTCATTCTAGTGAGGGGTCACATGATATGTTTTTGTTGAAATTTTTTGAAAAATTTTAAAAAATTATGTTTAAAATAGTAAATTTTGATATCGTCTGTGTTGGGTAAAGGGTTAAGAGTTGCCACTCTCGCCGTCCAATATAAACACTGGGAAGTGTGGCAATATTTAATTACTTTGGTAAAGTCCTGTTTGACTGATATATATATGTGTTATGTGTACATTGGATTTATACAGAATCTTTTATTGTGATGATGTATAGCTACGAGTCACACTTGTGCATCGAGTAGTTATATCTCCCCAAAACAACCTATGTCATGATAAATAGAGGATATCTAGTGTTTTTGAGTGGATACTGAAAATTATCTAACTCATGACCGAGACAAATGTTTATTTTTCACGAGTTCTTCACTCAAAAACACGAGATTATCTTTTTATTATACAGTTTTTATAAGAATCTGATCATTCCTATCGATAATTCCACTCATTTCAACCTTGAATTGATGCATGAAAGTAAACAGCTGATGCACATTTCACACGCAAGTGATTTGATTGATACAGGGTTCATACAGCTCTTGAAAAACCCTTGAAAATGAGTTTTTTCTTGAAAAACCCTGGAATTTGAAATTAGCCCCTGAGAAACCCTTGAACTTTCAGAAATCTCTTGAAAAACCCTTGAATACCAAGCTATTTCCTGGGCATTGTAAATATATGTGTACTCGCCTTTTACTTGTTTGTTGCGCTCGTGTCGCTCAGTTAAAAAAAAACGTAAAAAAGTATGGAACGTTTTACCAAGATTACTGTAACACAGATTACACTTTGGGTACCAGTACTTCCTGACTTCCAAAGTCAGATCCGTGTCACATGAATCTTATATTTAAAGAACTCATACAACAAGCTGAATAGTATATGTAGCCCTTGAAAAAAAAAAGAAGCCCTTGAAAAACCCTTGAACTTTGTGAGCAAATTTTTGTATGAACCCTGTGATACTCCGAACAGGTTGCATCTTGCGATCTGATTCAACGGGTGGATTTCATGCATAAATTCAAGGTGAATATGTGTTGAATTATTGCTGGAAATGATCGGTATCCACCCAGAAACACTAGATTTTCTTTTCATTTTAAGTGTTTAGAACAAATTGATCATTTGCAGTGATAATTTGACTCGTAATCACTTTGAAGTGATGCTTTGACTGCCTCCATTTTGATTGATACACTGAAGCCCACTTAATTGTATATCTCTTAATTGAATATCCCTGTTAATTGAATATAATTTCCCAACACAAAACCATTTACCATACCTCCAGTACAAATTTGACTTGTTAATTGAATAGAGGTTGAATAAAAAACCTTGCAACCTGTAGTGACATTACCTAAAATCTCCCCAGTTTTCCTTTGTTTATAGACCTATTTGGCCTGAGTACATCCGGTACAGGCATTTAATCTATTAATCTTGTTTGACAGAGCTCATGGAGCTCTGTCAAACAAGATATAATAGAATAAATGCTAAGTTTATCTCTAGAATACAGGAAAGTGACACAATCCCTGTTAATTGAATACTCCTGTTAATTGAATAATTTTCATTGGCAACGTAACTATTCAGTTAACAGGGTTCCACTGTACTGTGAAAGTGAAAATCTCTATATCTTCAGAGTGGCAGATATGATTTCTATCTTTCAGCAATTTTTTCGATTATCTATCGTTTAGCGTATAATAATAAAAGATTATATACAATCACAAGGAGAACTTTTATCTACCATTCAAAGCCATTGGTTTTTCAGTCAGCAAAACCCATGACCATTACTCCTCGAAAATAGTCTGACAAACAAAAAGCCACACTCAACTGATCAAAACAATGGAACTCTGTTTTCAGTTCTCTCAACCCAACAATATGCGAGGAGATTCCTTCAGCATGAAATAAATTGTTTCATGATAATAAAAAATAAAATATAATCAAACTCTCAGCCCAAGTATGTTTTTTTTCTGCCAGGCAGTGATATTTCTAAATAAATTCAATTCATGAGGTCACCCAAGGGATATGTGGATGGTTTGCGAAGACAACTAGGGAATTATATTTCTGTAGTGTGCAAGAATCTCCTTAACTACATGATGTCACTTCATTCAGTATTTCAGGAAATGTGCAAACAACAATGAGATTAAGGTTAGGCCACACAAAGTAGATCTTCTGTTTCTCAGGCCATTATTTGTAACATTTTATGTGGGCTTGCGGTTTTTTATTTTATTTTTTATTCTGTAATTATTTCTTTGCCATCAAACGTTCATGTTCTTGGTTTATGTTTTAGACTTCATAATCTACTCAATAGAATGGACGGTGGTGTATTTCGTTTTGTCCCTTGAGCGCAACAAGGCTTTGTAGTGGTTTAGCATTGCAAAACCTTCTTGCACTCAAGGGACAAAATACACCATCACCCATGCTATTCTGTAGATTTGGAGGTCAAAAACAAAAAACAAACCAAGGACATTAACTCTTGATGGTGAAGAAATAATTAAAAAAATATAAAATAAAATAAAAAAATGCCCGCTCACATGCAATTTTACAAAAAATGGCCAGAGAAACAGAAGATCTAGTTTGTGTTACCTAACCATAGCATATACACATGAAGAAGGAAACAGCAAGCTATAAGAGATGACAAATGTTATGAGTAACATGAAGTCTCGCATGTTATTAGCTCAACTTGACAGAGTCAAGCTGAGCTATTGCCATCACTTCTCGTCCGTCGGCGTACGTACGTACGTATGTACGTACGTTAGTACGTTAGTATGTTAGTACGTTAGTACGTACGTCCACAATTTCCTTTGGCACACCTCACAGGTCGCATTTATGATCAGATTACCTTGAAACTTCTTATGCTTGTTTGGGGTGACCTCTAGATGGGAGCTATCGATTTTCTTCAATTTCCGTCAAAAAATGTTGCCGTGGCCAACGTTCTTAGAACTTAGTTTAGTCAAACCACAATATTTCCCTTTGGCACACCCTACAGGGCACATTTATGATTTGATTGCTTTGAAACCAGATACGCTTATTTAGGGTGACCTCTAGATGGGAGCTATCGATTTTCTTCAATTTCCGGCAAAAAATGTTGCCACGGCCAACGTTCGTAGAACTTAGTTTAGTCAGACCTCAATATTTCCCTTTGGCACACCCTACAGGGTACATTTACAATCAGATTGCTTTGAAACCTGGTATGCTTGTTTGGGGAGACCTCTAGATGGGAGCTATCGATTTTCTTCAATTTCTGTTAAAAAATGTTGCCGCGGCCAACGTTCTTAGAACTTAGTTTTGTCAGAAGACTCAATATTTCCCTTTGGCACACCCTACAGGGTACATTTATGATCGGATTGCTTTGAAACCTGGTATGCTTATTTAGGGTGACCTCTAGATGGGAGCTATCGATTTTCTTTAATTTCCGGCAAAAAAATGTTGCCACGGCCAACGTTCGTAGAACTTAGTTCAGTCAGACCTCAATATTTCCCTTTGGCACACCCTACAGGGCCCATTTATGATCAGATTGCTTTGAAACCTGGCATGCTTGTTTGGGGAGGCCTCTAGATGGGAGCTATCGATTTTCTTCGGTTTCTGTCAAAAAATGTTGCCACTGGCAAAAAAACTGACATTGGTCCCAATGATCTTCAATTTTGCCATTTCATTTATAACTTACCAAGTTCAAGTTTGTCAAGTTGAGCTACAGTGTCATTGACACTTTCATTTTTCATGTAGAATAGCTATTTTTTGTACTTATTATAATTACCGCGTAGCGGATGGTTAGTATTACAAATATGTTTAGTTAATTTACAGTACTTGTCAAAATAAGTTGTTGGATAACGACAAGTAAATTTTTGTTCAGTTTTTAGCTCATCTTGACAAAGTCAAGCTAAGCTAATCTAATCGCTTCCCGTCCGTCGTCTGGTCGTCCGTCGTCCGTCAACACCATGTTTTGGTCTTCTCCTCCAAAGCCACTGGGCCAATTCAAGTGAAAGTTTGTGTGAGTGATGGTCCCAAAGGGGCATTTCATTTTTGTTCAACTCAGTATTCCTGGCCCCATAGGGAGGGAGTGGGGGAAAATGCTCCAAAATATTTTAAAAATCTTCTTCTCAAGAACCAGTGTGTGCAATGACTTGATATTTGCTATGGAGCTTCCATATGAGGTGTAGAATCAAGTTTGTTCAAACGAAGTTCGTAAAGTAATATTTGGCTTTGCAATAGGAGGGGTAAGATTTTTGGCCCCGCCCAAAATTTCTATTTTCTGAACCGATGGTCCGGTATGAACCAAATTTGGTTTGTGGTAGTATTGGGTCATAAGTACTTGACCCATGCAAAAAAAAAAAATTCCCGCATCCCCATGGGAACCCTGGGAGCTAAAAATAGAAATATTTTCAAACGCCCATATTTCCCAAACCCCACTGAACAGAGAGCTTTTATTTGGTATGAAGTATCCTTATGACCAGTAGAATTGAATGGTAAAAAGAAATTGCCATCGGTTATGTCAGGGTGTTCTGTAATGGGCGTCGAAAAAATGCTGAGTCAGCATATTTGCAAAAATTAAAAAAAATCTTTTCTCCAGAACCAATCATCAGAATCTTTTGATATTTGGTATACAGCATTCATAGGGGGGTCAGATAAAAGTTTGTTCAAATAAAGCTCATTGGTTCATATTTGGGCTCTCTACAGGAGCCCGAAGTTTTAACATAGGGTAATATGGGGAATATTCTTTAAAAATCTTCTTCTTCAGAACCACCAGTCAGAATCTTTTAATATTTGGTATACATCATTGTTATGAGGGTCAGATTCTACATTGTTCAAACCAAGTCCCTAGGTTAATATTTGGGCTTCCTACGGAAGCCCAAATTTTATCTTTGTTCAATATGGAGGGTAATTTAAAAAAATCTTCTTCAGATCCATCAGTCAGAATGCTTTGATATTTGGTATGCAACATCTCTATGGGGGTCAGATTCAGGTTTGTTCAAATCAAATCCCTAGGTATATATTTGGGCTCACTATGGTAGCCCAAATTTTTACTTCGTGCAATATGAGAAAATTTCTTTAAAAATCTTCTTCTTCAGATCCACCAGTTGGAATGCTTTTATATTTGGTATACAACATCTCTAGGGGGGTCAGATTCTAGGTTGTTCAATTCAAGTGCCTAGGTTAATATTTGAGCTCCATATGGGAACATGAAATTTAACTTAGTACAATATGAGGGAATTTCTTCAAAAATCTTCTTCAGATTCACTTGTCAAAATGCTTTCACATTTGGTATACAACATCTCTAGGGGGGTCAGATTCAAGTTTGTTCAAATCGGATCCATAGGTCAATATTTGGGCTCGCTATGATAGCCCAAATTTGAACTTAGTGCAGTTCGAAGAAATTTCTTTACAATTTCTCTTCTTCAGATCCAACAGTCAGAATGCTGTCATATTCGGTACACAACATCTCTAGGGAAGTCAGATTTAACTGTGTTCAAATCAAGAGCCTGGGTTAATATTTGGCCTCTCTATGGGAGCCGGAATTGGCCATTTTGCTGAAGAATTAAAAATTTTGTATTCAGTATCCTCTAGAGGTACTAAGATTAATCCACATAGGTTGTATCAAGGGGCTTCATAGGGGAGCTCTGCATTTTACTTATGATCAACTGAAGAAAAGGCATGATGCCCAGATCATTTTTGTCACTCCTGAGGGACTCAAGGATTGACAGTGTAGCCTATGGAGATGGCTTGCTTAATGTAGACTCATTCTTGGACTCTGTTTAAATTGTGTTCTGTACAAGATGAGCGCTTCAGGCCCCGTGGGGCCTCTTGTTTTTCTTCATTTTTCGTGTCAAATGATGTGAATCTGTCCACCAATAATTTCTTGATTTTCTTCAATTGTATTCCTGGCATCTACTACTTGATTTAACTCTTAACCCTTTACCTATAGGTAAACATGAAAAGCAGACGACAGTTGCAAACAAAATTCTTGAATAACTAATTTTTTTTCATTTTTTATCTCAAAAAAATAGGTTATGAAACCCTTTGGAACGAGCTCATTGAGATCATTCCAAAGAGGGGTCATAACCTATGTTTTTGAGACAAAAAATGAAAAAAATAATGAAAATTAATTTGGTGACTTCTTTGAATAGCACTGGTCGGTTTTGGCCATTACGTTGGGTAAAGGGTTAACTAGCTGAGTATTTTGGAGGTATTTTTCATCAAATCTAGTCATGGCTGCTATGAATGAAAAATACATCTGAATTTAACTCAAGAAGTCATTGGTGAAAAAATCCATGGAATTTACAAGGAGAAATTTGACTAAATGTGCCCAGATCATACTTATTTCAGTAGTAGTAGAGAATTCCTATCCTAGGTAGAAATATAGAGTTAATATAAAGTTAACAAAATAACACTCTACAAGTTTCTTTGAAAATATCTCCCTGCAAAACACTTCATGTCATGGGTGACATATGTCACACTGTGTCAGGGTTTCTGCTAGGAAGGAGGGAGGCAGACTGTCACCTCGATGGTTCCATTTCCCTTTTCATCATGTTCTGTTTATTTATTTATTGATGTTTAAGGTCACATATTTATGCACAATGGCAAACCATGACCGTGACAGTTTTACAGGCGGAGGAAGCCAAAGTACCCGGAGAGAACCACTGAGCAACGACGAGCAGCAGCCAGCTCCCCAACATCGTAACTCCACACTTTAGCACAGGCAGGGTTAGATTGGTTGAAGACATGCGTACCATCGACGTGCAGTACGCCTTAGTACACGGCATCATCGTGCCCCCACGCAGGCAATGGAGATGAAGTGTCTTGCCCAAGGACACAATGCGGTTGCCGCAGGTGGGATTCGAACCGAGGACCTCTCGGCTTGCAGCCTGCACCTCTACCTACTGAGCCACCGCGCTCCCTTTCATCTTGTTCTCAATGTAGACGTACCTTATTGTAACATCGATGTACCCGGGTAATTTCAAGGTTGCTCCCAGTCGCCCTCCATTTACATGTAGTGAGTAGCTTCTATAAGAAATATTTGTTGCATGTGATCAGTGTAAAATTAGAAATATGTTAGCTGGGTCATATTTTTATTAATCGCATTTAACTAGTTGAGGGCTAGATAATTTTGGGTGGTCTGAATTTGTTATTCAAAATTTGTTTTATTACAAATTATTGGAGAGTGCCCACAGGCACTCTCCAATAATTTGTAATAGAACAAAGGTATATAAACAAAATGTTAATTGCATTTGACTGAATATCAAACATGAGCAAGGAAAATATTGGCTTTTGCTCTGGTACCCTCATTTTTTTGAAAGCCATGATAGTGGCTTCTAGCACTCAACCAGTTAATAATCACCATTTTATTTTCATCTTTTCAAGTTTGTAATGCCATAAAATTTAATGGAGTTACATGGTGTAAGTCGGTCAGTTTCTATAACGTATATCAGCAGTCTACCCCACCAAATGTAAGCTTTTATTGTCTCAAGTGATGTTCTCGACTGTGTACCCTATCAATGTCAAGATTCTATTGTCCCAGGTGGTGTTTTTTGACTGTCTTCCCCACCAAATGTAAGCTTTTATTGTCTCAAGTGGTGTTCTCGACTATGTACTCTATCAATGTAAAATTCTATTGTCTCAGGTGGTGTTCTCAACTGTCTACCCTATCAATGTCTAGATTCTATTGTCCCAGGTGGTGTTTTTGACTGTCTTCCCCACCAAATGTAAGCTTTTATTGTCTCAAGTGGTGTTCTGGACTATGTACCCTATCAATGTAAAATTCTATTGTCTCAGGTGGTGTTCTCGACCATAATGTTCTTGCTCATAATATATTATCAGGTTACGGAAAGAGCCACAGAGTTGTCTGTCAGTAGTTTACAAGCTCTCTTCCAAGACCTTGCTATTGCAGATAAGGGTGGTAGCTTACCAATACTGTTCACACCTTCCAAGCATCCAGTGAGCACCCTGGTGCCTGGAAGTCGCATTAATTTGCTACAAAGAGAATTATTTGTGACCACCAATTAGTCTACACAACGTCTGTCCAGTGACACAAGTGTTTTTTTCCCAAGTTATCAATAAACGAATATATTGCCGAAGACACACACAGACAAACTGATTAAATATTAGATCCCTCAGGTTTGCTCCTAGAAAAGGTGCCAAGCTACCCCCTCACTACAATTTCAAATCTAGAAAAAGGGAGTTGGTAGAGGCATGGGTAAATGGTTACAAAAGGATTAAACTATCATACCTTCCTGAGGTTCCTCCATGCTTTCTCGAAAAATATAGAATACACTGCCTGTTTCTTGCACAACAAAGAAAACACTGATGGAAATGGCGGGAAAAGGGAAGGGAAATAACAATGAAATTGCCATTTTCAGACAATTTGATGCGGTACCTCTCACTGGTTGTTTGGCATTACATCTTACACTCCTTAGACCCCAGTCCTTATCCTGTATACAAAAACCTCTGACCCTTAGACCTTTGCCACTAACACTTCAACCACTTACCTCTTAGCCCTTTCATCTTACACCTTAACCCCTTATACCTTAACCCCACTACAACTTGACCCCCTTACACCTTAGCCCTTACGCCCTAACCCTTGCACCTTACCCCTTAACCCCTTAGACCTGAACCCTTTAAACCTTAACCCCACTACACCTTGACCCCCTTACACCTTAAGCATTACACCCTAACCCTCGCACCCTAACCCTTGCATCCTACCCCCTTGTACTTTACCCTTAACCCCTTACACCTTAACCCCCTTGTGCCGTACCCCTTACACCTTAACCCCTTACCCATTACCCCCTTGCACATTACCCCTTAACCCCTTACACTTTAACGCTTAACTCTTACACCCTTGCACCTTACCCCTTACCCAATTGTTTTCTCGACTGTCTACCCTATCAATGTCTAGATTCTATTGTCTCAAGTAGTGTTCTCAACTATGTACCCTATCAGTGTCTAGATTCTATTGTCCCAGGTGGTGTTTTTGACTGTCTACCCCACTAAATGTAAGCTTTTATTGTCTCAAGTGGTGTTCTCGACTATGTACTCTATCAATGTAAAATTCTGTTGTCTAAGGTGGTGTTCTCAACTGTCTGCCCTATCAATGTATGAATTCTATTGTCTCAAGTGGTGTTCTCGACTGTCTACCCTATCAATGTCTAGATTCTATTGTCTCAAGTGGTGTTCTCAACTGTGTACCCTATCGATGTCTAGATTCTATTGTCCCAGGTGGTGTTCTTGACTGTCTCCCCACCAAATGTAAGCTTTTATTGTCTCAAGTGATGTTCTCGACTATGTACCCTATCAATGTAAAATTCTATTGTCTCAGGTGGTGTTCTCAACTGTTGACTGTCTCCCCACCAAATGTAAGCTTTTATTGTCTCAAGTGATGTTCTCAACTATGTACCCTATCAATGTAAAATTCTATTGTCTCAGGTGGTGTTCTCAACTGTCTACCCTATCAATGTCTAGATTCTATTGTCTCAACTGGTGTTCTCAACTGTCTACCCTATCAATGTCTAGATTCTATTGTCTCAAGTGGTGTTCTCAACTATGTACCCTATCAATGTCTAGATTCTGTTGTCCCAGGTGGTGTTCTTGACTGTCTCCCCACCAAATGTAAGCTTTTATTGTCTCAAGTGATGTTCTCGACTGTGTACCCTATCAATGTCTAGATTCTATTGTCCCAGGTGGTGTTCTTGACTCTCTACCCCACCAAATGTAAGCTTTTATTGTCTCAAGTGATGTTCTCGACTGTGTACCCTATCAATGTCTAGATTCTATTGTCCCAGGTGGTGCTCTTGCCTGTCTACCCCACCAAATGTAAGCTTTTATTGTCTCAAGTGGTGTTCTCAACTATGTACCCTATCAATGTCTAGATTCTATTGTCCCAGGTGGTGTTCTTGCCTGTCTACCCCACCAAATGTAAGCTTTTATTGTCTCAAGTGGTGTTCTCAACTATGTACCCTATCAATGTATAGATTCTATTGTCCCAGGTGGTGTTCTTGCCTGTCTACCCCACCAAATGTAAGCTTTTATTGTCTCAAGTGGTGTTCTCAACTATGTACCCTATCAATGTATAGATTCTATTGTCCCAGGTGGTGTTCTTGCCTGTCTACCCCACCAAATGTAAGCTTTTATTGTCTCAAGTGGTGTTCTCAACTATGTACCCTATCAATGTAAAATTCTATTGTCTCAAGTGGTGTTCTCGACTGTCTACCCTATCAATGTATGAATTGTATTGTCTCAAGTGGTGTTCTCGACTGTCTACCCTATCAATGTCTAGATTCTATTGTCTCAAGTGGTGTTCTCGACTATGTACCCTATCAATGTAAAATTCTATTGTCTCAAGTGATGTTCTCGACTGTCTACCCTATCAATGTCTAGATTCTATTGTCTCAAGTGGTTTTCTCGACTGTCTACCCTATCAATGTCTAGATTCTATTGTCTCAAGTAGTGTTCTCAACTATGTACCCTATCAGTGTCTAGATTCTATTGTCCCAGGTGGTGTTTTTGACTGTCTACCCCACCAAATGTAAGCTTTTATTGTCTCAAGTGATGTTCTCGACTGTGTACACTATCAATGTAAAATTCTATTGTCTCAGGTGGTCTTCTTGACTGTCTGCCTTACCAAATGTAATATTTGGTTGTCTCAGGTGGTGTTGCAGACACTCTACCCCATCAAATTTAAGATTCTATTGTCTCAGGTGGTGTTTCAAACTGTCTACCCCCTATCTTTTGTCTCAGGTGGTGTTCTGGACTGTCTACCCTACCAAATATAAAATTTGGTTGTCTCAGGTACTGTTCAAGACAGTCTATTCCACAAAATGTAAGATTCTGTTGTCTCCAATCAGTCCAAAGCTGTTCTGGACCATCTACCCCACTATTTGTAAGATTCTTTTGTCTCAGGTGGTGTTCTGGACATCTACCCCACCATTTGATAGATTCTATTGTCTCAGGTGGTGTTCCAGACCATCTACCCCACCATTTGTTAGATTCTATTGTCTCTGGTGGTGTTCCAGACCATCTACCCCACCATTTGTTAGATTCTATTGTCCCAGGTGGTGTTCCAGACCATCTACCCCACCATTTGTTAGTTTCTATTGTCTCAGGTGGTGTTCCAGACCATCCAGCCTACCAAATATAAGATTCTATAGTCTCAGATAGTGTTCCAGACTGTCTGCCCCACAATATGTAACATTCCGTTGTATCAGGTTGTGTAGTGGACAGTCAACATACCCCACCAAATGCATTATTCTGTTGTCTCAAGTGTTGGTCCAGACCATCTGCCCCACCATATATGATTCTGTTGTCTCAGGTGGTGTTCCAGACCATCTGCCCTACCAGATGTAAGATTTGATTGTCTTAGGTGGTGTTCTGGACAGTCAACCCCCTTCAGATGTAAGATTCTTTGGTCTCAGATGAAGTTCCCGACTGTCCACCCCACCAAATGTAACATTCTGTTCTCTCGGGTGGTTTTCCGAACAGTCTACCCCACCAGATGTAAGATTCTGTTGTCTCTACAGTTGAGACAGTTTTAGCTTACAATGTTCTGCTGTCATTGATGGAGGAATTTTTCGCTAATAGTTTTAGAAGTTGAAACCGCCGAAACTAAAACAGATCTCCCCGTTATTATCTTAAAACATATTTTCATCATTTCAATTAACCCTTTACCCAACGAATCGGCCACATCAGGCCGCGTAATATGCAAATTCAGCAGTTGAAAAATTATTATTTAAAAAAAAATTTCAACAAAACCATATCATGCGACTCCTCATTGGAACGAGCTCATCGAGCTCATTCCAACGAGGGGATACATGATATGGTTTTGTTGAAATTGTTTGAAAAATTTAAAAAAAATGATATTTAAAATAATAAATTTTGATATCGTCTGTATTGGGTAAAGGGTTAACCCTTTGCCCAATGCAAACTGTATCAAACATTATTGTTTTAATGGTTTTATTTTAAAATTTTACAAACAATTTCAGTAACACCATATCATGTGCCCCACTTTGGAATGAGCTTCATGAAATTTAAAAAAAAAAAAAAAATTTCGACTTCTTAACCTTTTACCCAACGCACAGGATATCAAAATTTATTTTTTTAATTATTGTTTTTCAAAGTTTATTTAAAAAATTCAACAAAACCATATCATTTAACCCTCTCATTGGAAGGAGCTCGATGAGATTGTTCCCGTGAGGGGTCACATGATATGGTTTTATTGAAACTTTTTGAAAAATGTATTTTTTTCAACTTGTAAATTTGAAAATTACACCGATGGATTTGGTCGATTCTTTAGGTAAAGGGTTAATTTGTAAATTATGAGGGCACATGTGGACGATTCATTAGTTAAAGGTTTAACAGTTTTATAAGTTAAAACTGCTGACATGAAAGAACAAATATCCCCTGTTGTTATCCAGCAACATATTTTTATTTGTGCTGTACAGGCCTGAAAATAAGCAGTCTGATATTTGCAGAATGAGGTCCTCAGAGGGTGAATTTGATGATGCTATCCCATACAGTGGGCTAATTTATCCTCTGGATACTTTTCTGTTTAGTTTTGAGACCCTGATTCAGATTGAGGTTCACAGAGGGTAAATTTAGTGATGCTGCCCTGCTGTGCAGGGTAGCATCACTACATTCACCTGCTGGGGACCTCATTTTGCAGATGACAGTCTGCTTATTTTCTACCTTGGTGCTGTAGAACATGATATGTTATGTATTTTGTACTGAATATTTATTATTTAGTTAGAATTTGTTTTTTTACTCATCTCTGGGATACAGTTCTTTTATAATCTTTATTATACATGTACTAATACTATGTTGAGAAGTTTGATTTAAACAATATTTATTTCAGGAATATAATAATAGAAATTGTTACATACATTGATGTGGATTCAGCAGGAAGCTATAAGCTTATACAATGTCGTTTCCACCAAAACAAGATTACATGTAGTTACCAATGTCAATAGCAGGTATATGGATGACTTTATGTCCTTAGTTGAACAGTATTTGTATACATAACACAGGCGTCTGCAGTCGAGCTCACACATCGTCATCCGTGGGTCCCCACCCCGCACTCCAGGTCAACACCTTACCCCACACAGATATAGTATGAGTATTGCACAAGAGACGTCTCTAACCCCTAAACAATTATTTTCTGTTTCAAAAACACAGCTCTTCGGCCCCCAATGGAGCGGGCTCAGTAAGCTCACTCCAGTGGAGGGTCGCGAGCCACGTTTCTGAGTCCAAAATTGCAAAGGAAGTAAAGTTTGATTACGTGGAGTATTTGTTAATAGGACCACCCAATCTTGGCCGTCGTGTGCTGCAGGGGCAGGGATCACCGGAAGACGATGTGTAAGAATATTGAGACTACAGGCTAGTCTGCTTGAATACATGGTGCATTTACTACACAGGAATGACATAAGTAATTTCATTTGAATCGTTTCGCAGAAGATTATATGCACAAACCGTGAATACAGTCCGAGTGGCGCTGAGCTATGTTGAGATGTCTATTGACCATGGTATGACTGGATCGCAGACAACAATTCAGTTCTTTTTCTGTTATGAGTTATGTCTTCTAAAAAATAATATATCAGATAGTGGAATTGTAATGAAACCTGTTAATCAAGAATTTTCTCTGTTATCGTGCATGGTATGGTTTCCAAACAAAGTCATTTCCCCATCATAACATTTTTATTCCCCCGGAAAAAATTTGAGGGGGGGGGGGGCTATTTTTTTTTTTTATTATTAGGGTTTAACGACACATTAACAGCCAGGGTCATATCATGTCGGTGACAGTTTTACGGGTGGAAGAAGCCGGAGAGAACCACCGAGCAACGACGAGTAGCTGTCAGCTCTCCAACATCGTAACTCTGAACTCTGCACCACGGCACAGGCAGGGTTAGATTGGTTGAAGACATGCACACTATCGACATGCAGTACGCCTTAGTACACAGCGTCATCGTGCCCCTGTGTAGGCAATCAGGGTTAAGTGCCTTCCCCAAGGACACAACACGGGAGCACGAGTCAGTCGCTGAAATGGTCACCCATCCAACTACTAACCACGCTCGACATTGCTTAACTTCGGTGATCTGATGAGAACCAGTTACTGCGATGCCACCACGCCCCCTGGGGGGGGGGATATAGCCATGGTTCTGTCCCTATGTCCATCTGTCCATTCCTCTGTCTGTCCATTTGTAGACAGAGTTGGTTTCCACTCTTTTAACTAAAATTCCACTTGGTTGACTGAAACCCAACTTGGCATGTGGGTTAGGTATTACAAGAAGAAGAACCTTATTTTGAGACCACTCTGCTAAAGATCAAGGTCACGGTGACCTTGAACTTTAATTCTGCTTGGTCGGTCTGAAACCAAACTTGGCATGTTCTTTAGGCATAATGAGAGGAAGAAACCTATTCATTTTTTGATCATTGTGTCAAAGATCAAGGTCACAGTGACCTTGAACTTTAATTTTTTATCTGTGTTGGTTTCCACTCTGTAACTAAAGCTCTGCTCAGCAAACTGAAACCATACTTTGGCATGTGGGTTAAGCATAAGATAAGTGGAAGAATCCTATTTATTTTGAGGTCATTGTGCCAAAGGTCAAGGTCACAGTGACCTTAAACTTAAACATTTATCAGAGTTGGCTTCTCTAATTGAAATTTGTGTTGCCCGATCGGAACTAAACTTAGCGTATGGGTTGAGCATGATGAAAGGAAGAACTCAATCTATTTATTTTGGGGTTATTATGTCAAAAGTAAAGGTCACAGTGACCTTGATTTTAAAGTTTTATCAGAGTTGGTTCCAGCTCTCTAATTAAAATGTTGTTTGTCTGATCAAAACCAAACCTGGCATATGGATCAGGCATAATGAGAGGAAGAACTCTATGTAATTGTTAGGTCATTGTGCTATAGGTCAAGGTCTTGGTGATCTTGAAATTAAATTTTTTTCAGTCGGAGCTTGTTTCGGCTCTTTAAATTATTAAAATTATGCATTCCTGATCAAAACCTCACTTGGTATGTGGGTTGAACAGGATGAGAGGAAGAACCCGACATATCTTAAGGTCATTGTGCAAAAGGTCACAGTCACAGTGACCTTGAACTTAAAGTTTTATTGCTCTCGACTGAAACCAAACTTGACATGTCATCAAATACAGTTAATCTTATCTGTATTATTTGAGTAAATACTACCAACATTGACTGTGTTAATTTAATGTAATATATTACCAGGGTTGCTGTATCAGGGTGATTTTTTTTTTTTTGGTGGGGGGGGGGGGGGGGATTGGCCACCCCTGGTGGCTACCTCTAGTTTATTATATAACTACTGTAAATATCCCCTCAACATCACATTAGGATGTTCATCTGTTCTGGCTCACCAGAAAATGAGTGTCTCACCTTTTCCAAATTGTATCATACCTATCTCAAACGAACCTCTTGTGACATCACTGACGTCACTTTTCTAGATTTTCAAACTGACAATTTTACAAATATGAAATGAAAACATAAGTTCCTTGCTGCTGAATACTCTGGACAAACATCTATACTTTTATTTTTCTTTGAATTTCAGATGTCATATTCAGTTTATTAAACGTCCTCTTTCAAATAATAAACAAATTATTGTGTCGCCGCCCCATGAAGTGGGGAGCGACAAATAGGGATTACTTTTGTCGTCTTGCGTCGTCCGCATCATCGTCCGCGTCGTCCGCGTCACACTTTATCTTATCCGCCACTCCTCTTTAACGTATGAATGGATTTTGATGAAACTTTCAGTGATTTTTTATCACATCATGGCATTGTGCACCTCCTATTTTATTTTTTGATCCGCTGTATTTTTTCCAGAGTTATGCCCCTTTTCCACTTAGAATTCTGTCTGAAATATTAAAATATAGTGCAGGCGACACATGTCTTCCATGGAAGACTCACATCTAAGTTGCAATAGACAGTTAATCCGAGTTGTCATATTTCATCTTTTTTATTAGACAGGTAATCTGAGTTGTCATATTTCATCTTGTTGACAAGACCAGTTTAATCCTTTACCTAACATGAAAAGCAGACGACACTTACAAAAAAAATTCCTGAATCACTAATTTTTTTCATTTTTTGTCTCAAAAACATAGGTTATGACCCCGCATTGGAACGAGCTCGATGAGCTCGTTCCAATGAGGGGTCATAACCTATGTTTTTGAGACAAAAAAGGAAAAAATAATGAAAATTAATTGGCGATTTTTGAGAATAGCGCTGGCCGGTTTTGGTCGTTACGTTAGGTAAAGGATTAACCAGATCAAACACGATGTCTATAACATCTTGATTGATCCACCTGACCTGGTCTCCTCAACTTGGTAAAAAATCAACTGACTTTTGTAATAATTTGTATGTATTTAGGCCTAAAAAGTTGAAAATCTGTTTCTCAGGCCCTCCTGCATGGTCCTTTTGGCTGTCACATGCTCTTTTTTTTATAACCAACGCAAACTTAAAAAAATAATAATATTTTACTCAAGTTAATAAAATTGATAAATTTTTTCCCAGAGTGCAACAAGGCTTTGCAATGCTTAAGCATTGCGAAGCCTCCTTGCACTCAAGGGATGAAATGCACCACCACCCATGCTATCCTGTTGATTATGAGGCCTGAAACATAAAACAAACCAAGAACATGAACTTTTAATGGCAAAGACATACTTACAAAAATTAAAAAAATGAAATGAAAAAATGCCCACCCACATGCAGTTTTACAAAAATGGCTGAGAAACAGAAGATCTACTTGTTATTAGATGTAAACATATTTCAATCTAATATTTCTCATTTTTCTAAATAAGGAAGAACACACCTATGTATTCTTATCACTTTCATTACTATGTCATATATCTACACGAGTCTTCACAAATTGTGTCCAGTTTTTCCCATTTTCCAAGTACATGAACGCTTTCAGGTAAATGGGTCATCAGTACAGTACTGGAAACTACACTCAATGTACATCTTTGTATAAAGTCACTAGGAACAACAGACTTTTGATATTTTTTATTATCAGGCTTGTTTTATGCCCCCCTCCCCCCGACTTAGGTCAGGTGGAATATAGTGATTGAAGTGTGTGGGTGTGTGTGTGTCCATGTGTGTGTGTGTGTGTGTGTGTGCCCGAGCCAATAACTCGAAAACTGTTAGGGCCACAGTCATCAAACTTCACACAATTATATAGGACCATGGGAGGATGTGTCACACACCATAGCCGGGTTCGTACCTTCAAGGTCAAGGTCACACTAAAAATCAGTCAATATTCGTGTCTCAGCCATAACTCAGAAATGAATCATAGTACAATTGTTAAACTTTTTACAAATGTTATGGACAGTTAGAAAGTGTGTCATGTATAATAGTTTCCACTGCATCTGCAAGGTGAAGGTCCAAGGAGGTGGGGGGGGGGGGGGGGGGGGTCATGTATAATAGTTTCCACTGCATCTGCAAGGTGAAGGTCCAAGGAGGTGGGGGGGGGGGGGGGGAGGGCATGTGTTACCTTAGTAACATTCTTCTTGTTTTACTAATAATATTCTCAGAAAAAACTAAATGTATGTTGTCTTTTCTGGAATACCTAACATTTTGGGACATGTGGTCTTTATGTGTTACAATGTACTAAGACTGTTTTTTAAGCTAGCAATATATATGTTAATCTTTAAGAGCCTGGGGATTTTAAAAAAATTTTTTATAGATGAGCGGTATTGGAATTTTGAGTTCGGTATCGGTTTTGGTATTTTTAGGGAGTATACCTTGGTATCGGTTCGGTGTTCGGTATCGGACTTGGCTGAGATTTGCTGATTACAGTTGAGCCCACTTAATTGGATATCTCTTAATTGTATATCCCTGTTAATTGAATATAATTTCCCAATACAAAACCATTTACCATACCTCCAGTACAAATTTGATCTGATAATTTAATATAGGTTATAGAGTAAACACCTGTTATTTGAATATCTTGTTACCCATCGAGAAATCACCCTAACTCGCCCCAGTTTTCCTTTGTTTACAGACCTACTTGGCCCCAGTACATCCAATACAGGCATTTAATCTATTATATCTTGTTTGACAGAGCTCGTGGAGCTCTGTCAAACAAGATATAATAGAATAAATGCTAAGTTTATCTCCAGAATGCAAGATGGTGACATAATAACTGTTAATTGAATACTCCTGTTAATTGAATAATTTTCATTGGCAAAGTGGCTATTCAGTTAACTGGGTTCCATGCACTCTAGTACCAAAGAGGAATTTACATTAGGAAAAACAGAATAGGTTGTTGTAGTATCATTCTACCACAACTCTATGAATGACACTGCCAATGAGCTCAACAGTGGCATTCTTTTAACCCTTTATCTAACGAATCCCGTGCATCCGCCCGCGTAATTTGCAAACTGAGCAGTTGAAAAAAATTAATTTTTAAAAATATGTTAACAAAACCATTTCATGTGACCCCTCATTGGAACGAGCTCAATGAGCTCATTCCATTGAGGGGTCACGTGATATGGTTTTGTTGAAAATTTTTGAAAAATTAAAAAAAATAGGAATTAAAATAATAAATTTTGATATTCTCTGCGTTTGGTAAAGGGTTAAGATCCTATCTAGTTATTTATTAGCTCACCTGAGCGAAGCTCAAGGGGAGCTTTTCAAATCACTTTCTGTCCGTCGTCCATCCATCGTCCGCCGTTGATCTTCGTCATCCATGTGCTGTAAACTGTACATTACTGACTTCTCACAAACTCCTGGACCAAATTGAACCAAATTTGGTGTGCATATTCCTCTTCATATGCCAATTCAAGTTTGTTCAAATAAAGTTGCCACGCCCACACCACAAGGTACATAACTCTGATAGCACCCATAATGTTTTTCAAAAATTCAAAAAAGTCTTCTTCAGATTCAGCTATTAGAATCTTTTCACATTTGTTATACAACATCTCTGGGAGAGGGGGGGGGCAGATTCAAGTTTGTTCAAATCAAGTCCCTTGGTTAAGGTTCGGGCTCTCTATTGGAGCCCGATTTATAGCTTAATTCTATACAATATGAGGAATATATTCTTCAAAAATCTTCTTCTTCACATCCACCAGTCATCAGAATCTTTTAATATTTAGTATACAGTATCCTTAGGGAGGTGAGATATAAGTTTGTTAAAGCCAATTCCCTGGGTTCATATTTGGGGTTCCTGTGGGAGCCCGAATATTGTACCAAAATTTCTATTTTCCGAACTGAAAGTCTGATTTGAACCAAATTTGATATGAGGGCTTATTGGGTCATAAGTACCCAATTTATGCCAAAAAGAATTTTCCTGTTGCCCCGTGGGAACAGCAGGACCTAACAATAGAAAAAAATTCAAACGCCCATATCTCTAAAACTACATGGCACTGAGAATTTTCGTTTTGTGTGAGGCTTCCTTAGGAACAGCAGAAAGGAATGGTAAAAAAAAATTGTCTTTGGTGTTATCATAGGGTACTTATCTAGGTCTTTGAAAAAATGCTGAGTCATCATTTTTTCCCTCTATAATAGGAAAAACATTAAGAATCTTCTTCCCCCATACCACTGCTCCAAAGGCTTTCATATTTCTCATAACATCTTAGGAAGATTCATTCACATGTTTGTTTAAAGCAAATCCCAGGGTCCATATTTGGGCTCTCTATGGGAGCCCAAATGTTCAGATTAGTGCAATATGAGGAGTACATGTATTCATTAAAATTTTCTTCCGATCCACCAATCAGAATCTTTTGATATTTGGTATGCAGCATCCTTAGGGGGGTGAGATTCATGTTTGTTCAAGCCAAGTCCCTAGGTTCATATTTGGGTTCCCTGTGGAAGCCCAAATTATAACTTAGTTCACTGTGAGGAATATTCTTTAGAAATATTTTTCTTCAGATCCAGTAGTCAGAATCTTTTGATATTTGGTATACAGCATACTTACGGAGGTGAGATTCAAGTTTGTTGAAGCCAAGTCCCTGGGTTCAAATTTGGGCTCCCTGTGGGAGCCTGAATTATAACTTAGTTTATTATGTGGAATAATATTCTTTAAAAATCTTGTTATTTCACATCTACCGGTCAGAATCTGTAGATATTTGGTATAAGCTTTTCTTAGGAGGGGAAGATGCAACTTGTTCAAATCAATTCCCTGGGTTGATATTGCCATCTTAAGGAGATCCAGCTGGCAATAGACAAAACACCTGGGCAGTGATTTTTAGTAAGGTCTTGGCTGCCTTAACAGGCAGCCAAGACCTGACTAGAAATCATTGCTAAGCAATTGGACATGTACAGGTTGTAGTCTAGTGGGAATTCAGGACAGTTGCCCAGCCCATTGAGGGTTAACAAAACTGAAAAGAAAATGAGTCACTTCTTTCATGAAAATGAACCTTTCAACTGTTATCAAGCCTCAACAGGGACTAATAAACAGTGAATGTAGGAAAATTTGAAAATTCAGACGGTTTTGGTATTCAGTGATTGATTAACTCGGTTTATCGGTAGCAATTTTCCACATGTCGAACAATAGCTTGAAAATGCTTAGAGCAATTTTCATGATTTTATGGTTGCAAGTATATGTTGATGGAAGGAATCTCCCTTTCATTTTGTGTCGTTGCCCAATTTGTCATTCCAGAGTTATGGGACTTTATTCATCAAATGTACAAGAATATAAAAAAAAACCCTGACATGTACACATGTATACTCATACTGTGTGCTTCCCTCTTGTAATTAATAACGGGCGTATCATGCGCTCATGGCACAGCTGTTTAGTTTTATTGCAAACATATTACATGTACATAGAAGCAGTGACAAAATAGTAACTTGTCAGTTATAAATTATATGATTTTGTACATTTTAACCCTATACCTAACATACAGATTATATCTAGTTGGCAATATTCATAAAATTTGTCATTTTTCAAATTTAATTATCCTCTCTCACAAAATGCCTCTAACAAAGTTCACATACTGGATGAAACCAGTTTGGCTACGTTTTGAGTGTCTACAGGGTCTGAATATGGGACCCTTTCCCATTGTCATGTTGGCATGATTTTTCCCAATTCAACCCAAAAATTTCCCAATAACAGTCGTCAATCAAATACAAATTTAATTCTTCTTTTAACTCTTGAAGGCCTTATTTTGATTTAATCACTTTTTACTGTGACAAAAACAGGTAACTCAACAGGCAGTTTTTAGATACATTTGTAAGTTACATCCCAAGAGCCTTGTTAGTTGGGGGCTCGATGATGCTGTGTACTAAGGCATACTGCACGTCGATGGTGCACATGTCTTCAACCACTGTAACCCTGCTTGAGTGAAGCTTTAACAGAGTTAGAGTGTTGGGGAGCCGACAGTTGCTCGTGGATGCTCGGTTGTTCTCTCCGGGTACTCCAGCTTCTTCCACCAGTAAAGCTGTCACATTCACGATTAGCCATTGTGCATAAGTATGTGACCTTAAACACCAATAAATAAATAAATAAATAAATAAATACCTTGTCAGTTGTTCCTAGGTAAGTCTTGGCTGCCTATATAGGCAGCCAAGTCTTACCTAGACACAACTGCCAATCTACATAATGTACACTGTCCAAGTGTAGCAAATACAACAATTTATAATATAGATTACAAAGACTGATCTTTATTTCATGTGACTGTTTCTAATAAAATTCACTACATGTATACTATACATATAGTAGCTTGTGTATTGATGTTCTGAGCTCAACTTGAAGGTAACATTTCTTATTCTTTCATTTCTTTGTGTGTTTCTTCTTCCATACGAATTCCCTATTGGAGCCATCACAACAGGAATTTTCCTAACTGCATGGACCCCGGACCCTTTCCCAAAGAGGGTAGACAATCCCCTGGCTACACATTTCTAGCAACCAGTACTGGATCACCACAGGTCGAGGTCCTCTAACTATTCAGTGTTTTTATTTTCATATTTTAAGTGAGATTGTTTTAGTTGCCTTTTGTTTTCGTGTGTTGTGGTTTATTTTCTTTGTTGTATTTTGAAAACATGGATGCTAAGTTTTGGGAGAGTGTCAAAAGTGGTGTGTCTATGGTAATTATGGTTAGTATTAGGGTGCAGACGGAGGTGGTGGTTGGTATCAGTCAGGGGGTACAGTCAGAGATCGAGGCATGTTGGCAGTGTGGATTGGTGTATCAGGATGGTCATGGGTTGATTGGGGTCTGTGCTAATTGTCAGGAGATACTGCAGTTGTTGGAGGCATATGTTAAGCTTGTGGGGGGAATTGGAGTAGTTGAGGAGAAGCCAGATAAGGTGGGATTGCCTATGGTTACTCTGATGAAAGTAACATTTGATGGTGGGTGGAAAGTTGTTGGCAGCTTGAAGAGAGGGGTAGGTGGAAGGAAGAGGACTTTTGATGTCGAAGATGAGGGATAGTTAACAGGAAGGTCCACAGCATAGAGAAGGGGGAACCGAGATGTCTGAGCGTGAATAGAGGTAGGAAGACTAAACAGTGTTTAGAATGAGGGTCTGAGGATGAGGGAGTGTCAGCAAGAGGAAAGGTGAGGATGGTAGGGTGTATGTCATGTTTATTCAAAGCAAGTCCTTGAGTTAACATTTGGGATCCCTAATTTTTAGCTCATGTGACAGAAAGTCCAGGGAGCTTCAGTGATCACTTTCTGTTCATCGTCCATCTGCCCATCCATCTGTTCATCCGCCATGAACTTTACATCAACTTTTCATAAACCAAATTAAACCAAATTTGACATACATGTTCCATATCATATGTCAATTCAAGTTTGTCCAAATAAAGTTGCCATGCCCACAGGGGGCACCAAAGGGGCATTTCTCTGATCGCACCCATAATTTGTTTTTCAAAATTAAAATTTTTTTTTTCCAGAATCATCAGTTGGATATTTGGTATACAACATCTTGGGGGAGGGGGCAAATTCAAGTTTGTTCAATTTGAGTCCCTCGCTTAATATTTGGGTTCTCTGTGGAAGGGGGGGGGCATATTAGGCTAAGGGTTGTTCAAATCCATTCCTCAGTGTTTTTCCATAAAATTTGCCTTTCAAACTGCAGTGACATAACAACCCTTGGAAGTTTGGCAGTGCTTTTCTACAGCTGATAGGATTGGAAGCAGTCAGGAAGACCTGTGATAATAATCATTTGACATGGATACTGGTGTTATGAATAATTTCTTGATTTCACTCCTCTGTAGTGTTAATGAACCATGACTAACTGAATGTGACCCAAAATACTTGTTTGAACCACTTTGTCAGGTGGGCGATTAAAGCCCTTGGGGCCTCTTGTTATTCATCAGATCTACTTGTCAAAACTCCTCAGTATTCAGTATACAGCATTCTTAGAGAGGTCAGATTCAAGTTTGTGCAAATAAGTCAATGAGTTAATATTTGGGCTCCCTATGGGAGCCGGAATTTTAACTTTGTTCAAACAAGGAATGTTCTTTAAAATATTTAATCAAGGAATATTCTTTAAAATATTCTTCTATGGAACCACCATTCAGAATCATGATGTTTGCTTTACAACACCCTAATATAGGTGGGAGAGTTAGGTGGGGAGGGGGCGGAAACGATGGCTTAGATTCCTGTTTATCCAGATCAGGTTCAAGGATTGGGAGTCCCAATTTTAACTCGGTGCAATATGACAAATAATATTTAATAATCTCCTTCAGATCCACAATTCAGATTCTATTGATGTTTGGTATATTGAATCCTGGAGGGTGGGTGGGGGGGCGGGGGGGTCAAGAGAGTCAGATTTAAGATTTAGTCTTGGGATTGATATTTGGTCTCCCTAGGTTTGCATTACTGGAAATCTAGTCATTATTTCTGTGGAAGCATCTGAATACATGTACTGGAAAAATCATTTCACTTGGACAACAGTTATAAATAATTACATGACTAATTGCTCTGTGCTGTTAACCCACCATAGATGCTAATTAAATCCTTCTTTTAAAAACTTTGTCAGGTGGGTGTCACACCCCCTCCCCCCTCCCTCCTTTCTAATTTCCACATGATAATTTTACTTTCTTTGTTTTGAGCAATTTGAAAGGTTTCATTTTCAGATCTCTAGTGCTATTAATTCTTAGTATAATGCTATTTTGAGGCCTGTATGTGTAAGTAATGCACGGTTAGTCAAAATTTTAATTATTGTGAGGGTTTTCCGTACAGTTGGTGATCATTAGTGTTCCATGGGTACATTCATTTTCATTTATTTGGGAGATAAAGTCCGATAAATGGAATAACAAGATAACCACTTCTAAAGATTTCCAATAAATAATTGCAGTAGGTCAAGCGAATAATCTCAGCTGCACAACTTGTGAACTGGGTACTTATTTTAGTACTCTTGAATCTGAGTAAATATTAGGCCTCCAAAGATATAAGTAGAAAGTGTGTAAATGTTAGGCCTACTATGATATAGGTAGAATGTGTAAATATTGGTCCTCCTGTGATATAGGTAGAATGTGTGTAAATATTGGTCCTCCTGTGATATAGGTAGAATGTGAGTAAATATTAGACCTCCTGTCATATAGGTATAATGTGAGTAAATATTAGACCTCCTGTCATATAGGTATAATGTGAGTAAATATTAGACCTCCTGTCATATAGGTATAATGTGAGTAAATATTAGACCTCCTGTCATATAGGTATAATGTGAGTAAATATTAGACCTCCTGTCATATAGGTATAATGTGAGTAAATATTAGACCTGTCATATAGGTAGTATGTGAGTAAATACTATTCCTCCTAGCATATAGGTAGAATGTGTGTAAATGTTAGGCTACCTATGATATAGGTAGAATGTGTGTAAATGTCAGGGCTCCTATGATATAGGTAGAATGTGTGTAAATGTTAGGCCTCCTATGATATAGGTAGAATGTGTGTAAATGTTAGGCCACCTATGATATATGTAAAATGTGTGTAAATGTTAGATATCCTAGTGTATAGTTAGAAAATGTGTAAATGTTAGGCCACCTATAATATAGGTAGAATGTGTGTAAATGTCTGGCCACCTATGATATAGGTAGAATGTGTGTAAATGTCTGGCTTCCTATGATATAGGTAGAATGTGTGTAAATGTCAGTCCACCTATGATATAGGTAAAATGTGTGTAAATGTTAGATATCCTAGTGTATAGTTAGAAAATGTGTAAATGTTAGGCCACCTATGATATAGGTAGAATGTGTGTAAATGTCAGGGCTCCTATGATATAGGTAGAATGTGTGTAAATGTTAGGCCTCCTATGATATAGGTAGATTGTGTGTAAATGTTAGGCCACCTATGATATAGGTAGAATGTGTGTAAATGTCTGGCCACCTATGATATAGGTAGAATGTGTGTAAATGTCTGGCTTCCTATGATGTAGGTAGAATGTGTGTAAATGTCACACCTCCTGTGATATAGGTGGAATGTGTGTAAATGTCAGGCCACCTATGATATAGGTAGAATGTGTGTAAATGTCACGCCTCCTATGATATAGGTAGAATGTGTGTAAATGTCAGGCCACCCATGATATAGGTACAGTGTGTGTAAATGTTAGGCTTCCCATGATATAGGTAGAATGTGTGTAAATGTTAGGCCACCTATGATATAGGTAGAATGTGTGTAAATGTCAGGCCACCTATGATATAGGTAGAATGTGTGTAAATGTCAGGCCTCCTATGATATAGGTAGAAAGTGTATAAATGTCAGGCCACCTATGATAGAGGTAGAATGTGTGTGAATGTTAGGCCTCCTATGATATAGGTAGAATGTGTGTAAATGTTAGGCCACCTATGATATATGTAGAATTTGTGTAAATGTTAGGTATCCTATGATAAATGTAGAATGTGTGTAAATGTTAGGCCACCTATGATATAGGTAGAATGTGTGTAAATGTCAGGCCAGCCATATAGGTACAGTGTGTGTAAATGTTAGGCTTCCCATGATATAGGTAGAATGTGTGTAAATGTTAGGCCACCTATGATATAGGTAGAATGTGTGTAAATGTCAGGCCACCTATGATGTAGGTAGAATGTGTGTAAATGTCAGGCCACCCATGATATAGGTACAGTGTGTGTAAATGTTAGGCTTCCCATGATATAGGTAGAATGTGTGTAAATGTTAGACCACCTATGATATAGATAGAATGTGTGTTAATGTCAGGCCACCCATGATATAGGCACAGTGTGTGTAAATGTTAGGCTTCCCATGATATAGGTAGAATGTGTGTAAATGTCAGGCCACCTATGATATAGGTAGAATGTATGTAAATGTTAGGCTTCCTATGATATAGGTAGAATGTGTGTAAATGTCAGGCCACCTATGCTATAGGTAGAATGTGTATAAATGTCAGGCCACCTATGATATAGGTAGAATGTGTGTAAATGTCAGGCCACCTATGATATAGATAGAATGTGTGTAAATGTTAGGTATCCTATGATATAGGTAGAATGTGTGTAAATGTTAGGTATCCTATGATATAGGTAGAATGTGTGTAAATGTTAGGTATCCTAGTATTTAGGTAGAAAGTGAGTAAATATTAGGTGTAACAAATAGGTAGAATTTGATTAAACAGGTCTCCCATCGTATATGTATTTATCTGAGTAAATATTAGGCCTCCTAGCATATAGGTAGAACATGAGTAAATATCAGAGGCCTTCTAGCATATAGGTGGAATGTGAGTAATTGTTAGGCCCCTATTATATAGGTAGAATGTTTGAAAATGTTAGGGCTCCTGTTATATAGGTAGCATGTGTGTAAATGTTAAGCCTCTTAGCATATAGGTAGAATGTGTGAAAAGGTTTGGGCTCCTGTTATATAGGTAGAATGTGTGTAAATGTTAAGCCTTCTAGCATATAGATAGAATGTGTTTAAATGTTAGGCCCCCTATGATATAGGTAGAATGTGTGTAAATGTTAGGTCTTCTGGGATATGAGTAGAATGTGTGTAAATGTTAGGCCTTCTAGGATGTAGGTAGAATGTGTGTAAATGTTAGGCATCCTAGTGGAAAGGTAGAAAGTGAGTAAATATTAGGTGTAACAAATAGGTAAAATGTGATTAAACATTAGGCCTCCCATCGTGTAGGTGCATCTGAGTAAATATTACGCCTCTTAGCATATAGGTAGAATGTGAGTAAATATTAGCCCTCCTAGCATATAGGTAGAATGTGAGTAATTGTTAGGCCCCCTATTATACAGGCAGAATGTAAGTAAATATTAGGCCTCCGAGCATATAGGTAGAATGTGAGTAAATATTAGCCCACCTAGCATATAGGTAGAATGTGAGTAATTGGTCGGCCCCCCCTATTATACAGGCAGAATGTGAGTAAATATTAGGCCTCCTTGCATATAGGTAGAATGTGAGTAAATATTAGCCCTCCTAGTATATAGGTAGAATGTGAGTAATTGTTAGGCCCCCTATTATACAGGCAGAATGTAAGTAAATATTAGGCCTCCGAGCATATAGGTAGAATGTGAGTAAATATTAGCCCACCTAGCATATAGGTAGAATGTGAGTAATTGGTCGGCCCCCCCTATTATACAGGCAGAATGTGAGTAAATATTAGGCCTCCTTGCATATAGGTAGAATGTGAGTAAATATTAGGCCTCCTAGTATATAGGTAGAATGTGAGTAATTGTTAGGCCCCCTATTTTTTCAGGCAGAATGTAAGTAAATATTAGGCCTCTGAGCATATAGGTAGAATGTGAGTAAATATTAGCCCTCCTAGCATATAGGTAGAATGTGAGTAATTGGTCGGCCCCCGGTTATACAGGCAGAATGTGAGTAAATATTAGGCCTCCTTGCATATAGGTAGAATGTGAGTAAATATTAGGCCTCCTAGTATATAGGTAGAATGTGAGTAATTGTTAGGCCTCATAGTATATAGGTAGAATGTGAGTAAATATCAGAGGCCTCCTAGAATATAGGTAGAATGTAAGTAAATTTTAGGCCTCATAGTATGTAGGTAAAATGTGAGTAAATATTAGGCTTCCTAGCATATAGGTAGAATGTAAGTAAATATTAGGCCTCCTAGCATATAGGTAGAATGAAAGTAAATGTTAGGTGTTCAAAGATACAGGTAGAATGTGAGTATATGTTAGGCATCCTAGCATATAGGTAGAATGTGAGTAAATATAAGGCCCCCCCTAGCATATAGGTGGAATCAGTAAATTTTAAGCATCCAATGGTATAGGAAGAATTTGAGTAAATATTAGGCCTCCAAGCATATAGGTAGAATGTGAGTAAACGCTACAATGTGAGTAAAGGCCAGGTCTCCCAGAGTATATATAGAATGCATGTAAATGTTAGGTCTACTAGTATATAGGAAGAATGTGAGTAATTGTTAGGCCCCCAAACATATAGGTAGAATGTGAGTAAATGTTAGGCATCCTATAATATAGGTAGAATGTGAGTAAATATTAGGCCCCCTAGCATATAGGTGGAATCAGTAATTGTTAAGCATCCAAAGATATAGGAAGAATTTGAGTAAATATTAGGCCTCCTAACATATAGGTAGAATGTGAGTAAATGGTACAATGTGAGTAAAGGCCAGGTCTCCCAGAATATAGATGGAATGCATGTAAATGTTAGGTCTCCTCGCATATAGGAAGAATGTGAGTAATTGTTAGGCCCCCAAACATATAGGTAGAATGTGAGTAAATGTTAGGCATCCTATAATATAGGTAGAATGTGAGTAAATATTAGGCCTCCTAGCATGTAGGTAGAATGTGAGTAAATGTGAGGCATCCAAAGATATAGGTAGAATGTGAGTAAATGTTAGGCATCCTAGAATATAGGTAGAATGTAAGTAAAGGTTAGCCATCCTAGAATATAGGTAGAATGTAAGTAAAGGTTAGGCATCTTAGATTATAGGTAGAATGTAAGTAATGGTTAGGCATCCTAGAATATAGGTAGAATGTGGATAAATGTTATGCCAAATCCTGACATAGGTAGAATGTGACAGAAATTGTGAACTTTTTCATTCATTTCAGTGTTGATCCACCTACTGAAGAACAAGAGACTGAAGAACAGAAAGCTAAAAGGGAAGAAAAAGAGAGAAAAAAGAAAGAAAAAGAGGTAATCTACCACATAGACTTCATGGTATAACTAGAAACTAAAGACAAAACTTCTTTTGACTTTTTAAATATGAGGAGTGATTTTTGGCGTACTTGTTAAGTGATAAGCTGCCCCTCTACAGTTTGCTGGTGATTGATGGACTGCCAGTCAGTGACAGAGGTCCGATAATGTGTTCTCAACACATTGAAGAATAAAGGAAACTATGTTATTGCTATTATTAATTTCAAGGCATGAGTTTGGAAACTATGGGTACATTTCCGTAAACAATCTGGATTGACTGAGCATGCACAGTTAAGATCAGATTATTAATCAAAGCGTTTCAGTGAACTTTTATTAATCTGGATTGACAATCTGAATAATCCAACTGAAAAGGTGAATTGAAGACCAATCCTGACATGCGTAGTTGTTACAAAAAGAATTACACCAAACAGTTTTGCATCGCTAAAGAGAATGACTAGTATGAGATAAACAGTAATAAATTCAGGCCTGAAAATAAGCAGTCTGACATTTGCAGAGTGAGGTCCCCAGAGGGTGAATTTGATGATGCTATCCCATTCAGTGGTCCAATTTATCCTCTGGGTACCTCTTTGTGTTTAGTTTTGAGACCCTGATTCAGATTGAGGTTCACAGAGGGTAAATTGAGTGATGCTGTGCAGGGTAGCATCAGGGTAGCATCACTAAATTCACCCTCTGGGGACCTCATGTTGCAGATGACAGTCTGCTTATTTTCTGGCTTGAATAAATTATTAAAGTTGTTGTTAATGCCAGAAATTAAAACTTGTTGCCCATAATGTGAAAATTGTTGAAATGATTAAAAATATGACCATTTAATGATTTATTCATTTATTTTGTCATGTTGGTACCCGAGGTCTCTTGTCTCTTGAATATATCAGGGATTTCCATTTCGGGCATTGCTTGTCGGGACCTATTTTGGCCTATCACTGCAGCGGAACTTGTTTACCACAGTTAACAAGCACTGCTTCACTTCTCATGGGGAAGAAAATAAAAACAAATTTCTATTTGTGATACTCGACCATCTTTCAAGCTCGTCAAAGAACTTATCTGCACCAACACCATCCCCCACTGTTTGCGATGTAGATTATACCCAAATTGGACGTTGGGTTGCGGTAGGGAAACTGAAATAAGCCTATGCAAATAATTTGGGAAAGACTAGTGGTATGTTACTAGTAATAAATCAGCCTCGAGCATAGATCTTCCAGAGGGATAAGGCCTGTAACTACTCAAATTACCAGGTGGATGTAGCGTTGTTTTAGCGTGATGCCCATGTTAGTTGCTTGATTCAATTACCCACTCCACCCATCTTTACTAGCCTTTTAACTAAACACTTTGCATATCTATAAAATGAATGGATAGTATGTACTGTACGTACTAGTCATCTACCTCACCTAAACAGTTTAGTTAACCCGTTACCTAACGAATTGGCCATATCCCTCCGTGTAATATGCAAATTCTGCAGTTGAAAAAATATTAATTTTCAGAAAATTACAACAAAACTATATCATGTGACCCCCACATTGGAACGAGGTCATCGAGCTTGTTCCAATAAGGGTCTCATGATATGGTTTTGTTGAAATATTTCGAAAAATGTGAAAAAATATTTTTTAAAACCACAAATTTTGATATCATCTGCGTTGGGTAAATGGTTAATGAAATGGAAATACAAAAGCATAATACACAAAATTGCCTTTCAAATCAATTTTTCCTTCAAACTCTAGCTTATGACCACTCATTGGAACAAGCTTGTTCCTTTTAGGGGTCATAAACTATGATAAGGAACTAAATAATTGAAAAATTAGGAGGATAACATTTTTAGCTCAACTTTGACGAAGTCAAATTTGAGCTATTGTCATGGCCCGTCGTCCGTCTGTCCGTCTGTCAACAATTGGCTATGGCTCGGGCTACAGGTCGTATTTATGAACCGATCTTTACGAAACTTCTTGTGTACCTTTGTTATGACCCTGGGACGGGAACGAGTGTTTTTAGGTGTGGTCCGAAATTCAAGATGGCTGCCAGTGGCCATTTTGTACCGATGATGCAAAAATCAGTTTTCTGTACAGAACTTCTGTATGAAAGTTCTGATTTGAATAAAGTTTTGTATAAATGTTTAGTACCATGGGATACATCACTTATACAGGTTTTTTTCTCGAGCGTAAATTATGCAAATTAGACTGACTTTGATTTATTTAGTGTTACTTTCAGAGCTGTAAGTGCCAAGCTGCTATGGCTCGGGCTAGAGGCCGTATTTATGAACCGATCTTTACGAAACTTCTTGGGTACCTTTGTTATGACCGTGGGACGAGAACGAGTGTTTTTGGGTGCGGTCCGAAATTCAAGATGGCTGCCAGCCGCCATTTTGTACCGACGATGCAGAAATCTGTTTTTTGTACAGAACTTCTATATGAAAGCTCTGATTTGAATAATTTTTTGTATGAATGTTTAGTACCATGGGATACATCACATATAATACAGGTTTTTTTCTCGTGCGTAAATTGTGCAAATTAGACTAATTTTGATGTTTTTTGGGGTTACTTTCAGCACTGTAAGTGCAAATGCCAATACGGCTCGGGCTAGAGGCCGTATTTATGAACCGATCTTTACGAAACTTCTTGGATACCTTTGGTATCACCGTGGGACGAGAACGAGTGTTTTGGGGTCCGGTCCGAAATTCAAGATGGCCGATGGCAGCCATTTTGTACAAAATTAGGTGCAATCAGATTTTTGCACAGAACTTCCATATGAAAGCGCTGATTTGAATAATTTTTTGTGTGAATGTTTAGTACCAAGGGATACATCACATATAATACGGGTTTTTTTCTCGTGCAGAAATTATGCAAATTAGATGAACTTTGATTTTTTCAGTGCGACTTACACACAGTAAGTACACATGTCAATACGGCTCAGACTGGAGTCTGTATTTATGAACTGATCTTCACGAAATGTCTTGGGTACCTTTGTTATCACCTTGGGACGAGAATGAGTGTTTTTGGGTGCGGTCTAAAATTCAAGATGGCTGCCAGTGGCCATTTTGTACCGAAATTAGGTCTAATCAGTTTTTTGTACACAACTTCTATACAGCTCAGACTAGAGGCCATATTTATGAACCAATCTTTACGAAACTTCTTGGGTACCTTTGTTATCACTGTGGGATGAGAGTGAGTGTTTTTGGGTGTGGTCCAAAATTCAAGATGGCCAACAGCAGCCATTTTGTACCAAAATTAGTGCAATCAGTCTTTTGTACAGAACTTCTGTATGAAAGTTCTGATTTGAATAAATTTTTGTATGAATGTTTAGTAACATGGAATACATCACATATTCTAAGGGTTTTTTTTTCGTGCAGAAATTATGCAAATTAGATGAACTTTGATTTATTCAGTGCTACTTACACAATGTAAGCACACATGTCAATACGGCTCAGGGTAGAGGCTGTATTTATGAACCGATCTTCACAAAACTTCTTGGGTACCTTTGTTATCACCTTGGAATGAGAATGAGGGTTTCTGGGTACGGTCCAAAATTCAAGATGGCTGCCAGTGGCCATTTTGTACCGAAATTAGGTCCAATCAGTTTTTTGTCACAAGTTCTATACAGCTCGTATTTATGAACTGATCTTCACAAAACTTCTTGGGCACTTTTGTCTTCACCATGGGACAGGAACGAGTGTGTTTTGGGGTGCCTTTGTTATCACTGTGCAATGAGAACAAATATTTTGGGGTTCAGTCAGACCCACTCTGGGACTCAAAGATTTATTCTAGTTTAGCATCTGACTGTCACCCACCTTTACAATACTTTACCTATACATTTGTTACAGGCAACGGTCAGTATTTAGACCATTACAGTACTTTATATGTACCTTTGTTATCAGGTCATTACCTAGATGTTTGTCATTGCTGTGTCACATACTATACATGTACATGTCTTTGTCTTGACAAGTTGAGCTACAGTGTCATTGACACTTTCATTTAAAATCGTACTAGGAAAGAGTCAACACCCATGTGCCTAGTATTCATACATATCAAAAATTTTAAACCCATCTGCATGGAACAGTTTATTTCTTCACTCGGGACAAGCCTAACCAATGATGCACTGTCTTGCGAACAGGACGCACAAAGTATTTGTAGAGGGTGTGGTACCAAATGCCCCCCCCCCCACCCCCAGTAATTTACGGCCCTGTGAGGGATCATTTCATTTATACAGGTTGACGTGCAAACTTAGTTGACGACGAAATCTGGTATAGTCTTTTGTTTGGGCTGCTATCAGATTTTGTAATGGATATCTTCAATATTAATGCTATGAATGACACACCTCGTAAATCATGATCATGCATTCGCAATTTGGGGCTCTACCCACATTAAACATGGGATATCGCAAGCTGTTGCTTTGTGATGCATGTGTACATAACTAACCCATCAGTCGATGGCCCACCGAGATGCGTAAATAGGTGAGTGGTGCCACACCCTGTCAAGGACATTTGATAATAATCAGGGGTCATAGTCGGGAATATACTCTGGACAATGTATTATTCTGGGAATTATAACAAGTGATGTATGATCCAGAATGGGGAGATACCAAATGAAGGAGGGCAGATGGGATGCCTACCCATAGAAAAGATCAGGGAAGTCTCTGTAAGACCCCTTATCATGTGTTTCAGAGACTCTCCAGTCTGTGTTAGTCTTCTTTCCACCTAAGGGTTATCGGTGTGCTGCACAAGGGTAGACCTGAAGTAGTAAGGAGTATTACATAGACTAGAGCTCGTTCCAATGAGGGATCATAACCTGTGTTTTTGCAACAAAAAATGAAAAAAATGAGTTATTCAAGAATTTTGTTTGCAAGTGTCGTCTGCTTTTCGTGTTTGGTAAAGGGTTAAAGTATCAGGAAAAACTGTATAGAACGAGAATTTATGGAGGCTTATTTTCAGGAGTAAAATATTTTTAAACAAATCAGAAAGGGTTTTTGTCAACAGTATTTACAGATATTCATACAGGAATCGGAACAATTTTCCGAAGAAACCAAAAAAAGGCATATATGTGCATGGCATTTAAAGGGTTCAGACAAGGAATCAGAAATTAACATTACTGGCGCTTCCACTTATTTGAATGATGAGTTACATGCATAATCTTCAGAATTGCATTACTTGTTATGATATGCAATTACTTATAGTTCTGAAAAATATGCTCTTAATGACATCTATTGATGGCATTGAGGTGGACTACATTTTGAACCTCCAGCAAGTTTCAACTCATTCGGTATAGGCTCCATGTCTATAGGTAATACCAAGCCTGAAGTATGAGCATAAACCACTTTAAAAACATTGGCTCCACCAGCTCTGGATCTGCCATATTTGTAGATGATAGCAAATATTCATATTAGCTAAAAAATATTAAGGTACTTGGTGCCTCTGGAAAATATATTGCGAGTGAAAGAATTCAGTAATGTTCGGATATAGATGTTAAAAGATCTTAAAGGCCCCCAAGAGCCCATCTGAAGACTTACCGTATTTACTCTGTGTATTGGGACAGCTAAAAATACTTATTTTCACAGGTGTCCCAATTCTTAGAAAATGGGAAAAGAACACAGCCTGGTCTTGATTTGATGCTGAATAAAGTTGTGTGTGATTCATTTTCCATCACTATATACAAAAATCACCGTCCAATTTTTTTTATATTTATTTTTTTGCGCTCGTTCCAATGAAGGATCATAAGCTATGTTTTGGAAGCAAAAAATGAAAATTTTTTAGTTACTCAAGAATTTTTTTATGAGTGTCATCTGCTACTAGCGACGGGTCAACTGGAAACAAATCTCCTGAATGTCCCAAACTTTAGAGCATAAAAAAAATATAGTTTTCTGGAAAAAATGTGTGTCCCAAATCATAGAGTGTCCCAATACATAGAGTAAATCTGGTATTGGTGTTGGCAAAATACCGAGGTCCCATCAATGCCCATATATATGTGTTTAAAGCAACATTGTGAGAACGGAAAGGGTTTTCATTATTCTCAGATTGCATAAAATAAAATTTTTGGGACCCATATTAATGTCTTGAGAGGATTAAAATATTCCCTTTAAATACTCCATTTTGACCCTTTAAAAAATGAGCGCATTCCAATGAGGGGTCATAACCTATGTTTTTCAAGCAAAGATGAAAAAATAATGAAAACTGAATTGAAATTTATGTGAATAATGCTGGCTGGTTTTTGCCATTATGTTAGGTAAAGGGTTTAGAATGCCTTACCTTGGAAGGTACACTAAAAAGGTGTCCCATTCCACACAGAATTAAATGTTACAGAAAAGAAAGATTAAAAACATCATGTAGCCATGAGTTATATGAAAGGTGTTTGTACTCACATTGAAGTATTAAGAGGGTTAATAACAGACCATTCAAATATTCCATTTCATCACTTTATAATTGCGGTAGGTGCTTCAAGAAAACCACACACCACTCCATCTTCGTTCATGATTTGAGAATTAATTTTGTAACATGACATTAAATAAATAAATATACAATATTCTATGTTATACAGTTTTCTATCTGACCCCTTTGTTTCTCTCCTGTTTTAAATAATGACTGTTGCTTTAGTGAACTCATTTTCCAGCACATGTTGATGCTTTGAACATTGTTTTAGCCTCTGATAGGTCAAAGATGACCAACTACCATTAGCACTCTATCAGTAGAATCGTTGAGATAGGATTGATTGTATTTGGATTATCGTGTTGACAAACAGTGCATAGAAGTCAGAAAAATTCCAACTACACTGTCAAGGCATGCCTTTTATTAATGTTATTTATTTATTGGCGTTTAACCCTTTACCCAACGAATTGTCTGCATCCGCCCGCGTAATATGCAAATTCAGCAGTCGAAAAAATAATTTTCAAATAATTTCAACAAAACCGTATCAAGTGACCTCTCATTGAAACGAGCTCGTCAAGCTCGTTCCAACAAGGGGTCACATGATATGGTTCTGTTGAAATTTTTTGAAAAATTAAAAAAAATGGTATTTAAAATAATAAATGTTGATATCGTCTGCATTGGGTAAAGGGTTAATGACACTTTTGACAGCCAGGGCCACCTTGTGTTGGACAGTTTTTACTGGTGGAGGAAGCCGGAGTACCCGGAGAGAACCACTGAGCAATGGAGAGCAACTGTCAGGCTCCCCAATGTACTAATCAGAATTAGAATTGGAGACAAGTTCACCATCGATATGCAGTACGCCTTAATACTCAACGCTACCATACCCCCACGCAGGCAGTGGGGGTGAAATGTCCAAGGACATAACATGGTTGCCGCAGGTGGGATTCAAACCAAGGACCTCTCGGCTTGCAGTCTGCACCTCTACCTGCAGAGCCACCACGTCCCTCTCTATGAATGTATTGGAATACTTTGGAGGCTTATTTTCGAGTATAAAATAGTTTTAAAGAAATCAGAAATTGTTTTTTGTTAACAGTAGTTAAAGATATTTATTCAGGAATCAGATAAATTTTTCCAAGAAACCAGAAAAAAACATGTGCACGCCATTTGAAGGTTTCGATTAAGGGAATGCATTTGGGGGTCCAAAAATGTGATTTCCAGCATTTCTGAAAAATGCATTCAATGACCCCTGGGTGACCTTGGCCCATATTTTGAACTGCCAGTGAGTTTCGACTCATTTGGTGTTGCTCCGAGCTCCATATATGATACCATGATTGAGACACGAGTGTGACCCACTTTCAAAATGTTTGGCCACGCTCACTTTTTTAGTGTAAAAAGATGTGTACGAACCTTGGGAATGCATTAGAGCATCCAAAAATGTGATTTCCAGCAAAGCTGAAAAATGCACTCAGTGACCCCTAGGTGTCCTCAGTGACCCCTTGGTGTCCTCAGTGACCTTGACCCATATTTTGAACCTCCATTGAGTGTCGACTCATTTGGTGTTCGTCCCAGGTCCATAGGTCATACCACGCCTGATATATGGGCATGGCTCACTTTGAAGATACCCCTACAGACATCGTAATGCCCCAGGAATCTGAAAAACATAGGTGGCCAAGGACTTTTTACTGTCTGTCAGTATGCCAAAAATCAGCGAGATGGGACAATTCATTTTTGAGTTATCATGCAGACAAGGAAGTGAGGAGAAGACAGAAGTCAGGAGAATAAAAAAAAAAAAAAGAAACCGTACAAAAACAATAGTCTGTGTGTTTCACACAGACTAAATATTAGAATCATGTGTCTTAATGTATCCTTTCCTTCCCCTCCTCCCCAGCTGTTTCTACGCAGTTTGGCTTTTCTAGAAATATTTTTCTCGTTACTGAAAGACAATGGAGGGTGGGGGGGGGGGGGGGAGGAAATGGAGGAGGTACATCTTTTTTTTTGTTTTTGCTTGAAAAGAAGATTTTGAAGATCTTGACTGGTAGAGTGCTGGAAGACAATTTTTGGGCTTTATCCTGATGTGCAGGTACCACAGCTTAAAGGCTTCATATCCTGTAGATGGGCTTCAGTTAATTCTTGATGTGATATTATTTTGTTTGGGTGGATTTGCCCTGCTACAATTTATGGGAGAGTGCCTGTAGGCACTCTCCCATAAATTGTAACAAGGCAATAACATGTAAACAAATTTTTACAACCAAAAAAACTTAGCACTCTACCAGTTAAGTGATTTTTGTAAAACAACTAAACCTTCACCCTGTATGGGGAGGAGGGGGGTGGATGGGTTCCACTGGGCAATTTTGGACTCACTTGACTGACTTGAGTGATAACTTTATGTCCATTGTCTGGCCGTCATCCAGGCGAGCCAAATTTGATATGCATGTTCCTTATCATAGGTCAACTCAAGTTTGTTCAAATAAAGTTGCTACATCCCATAGGGCGGGGTTGGGGGGGAAATGCTCCAAAATTGAAAAAAATTCTTCTCATGAACCAGTGGGTACAGTGACATGTTATTTGTTACATAGCTTCCTTTTGAATGAAGTTCATGGAGCAATATTTGCCTTTGTAATGGGAGGGCCAAGAGTTTTTAGTCCCAGCTGAAATATCTATTTCCTGAAATGATTAACCGATTTGAACCAAATTTGGTATGTAGTATTATTACATCATAATTGTTTATTTATTTATTTATTGGTGTTTAAGGTCACATATTTCTGCACAATGTCTAATCATGACCATGACAGTTTTACGGGTGGAGGAAGCCAAAGTACCCGGAGAGAACCACGGGGCAATGGCGAGCAATTGTCAGCTCCCCAACATACCAACTCCACACGAGCAGGGTTAGCATTGGTTGAAGACAAATGCACCATCGATGTGCAGTTTGCCTTAGTACACAATTCCACCATGCTCCCACGTGGGCAATGGGGGTGAAGTGTCTTTCCCAAGGACACAACATGGTTGCCATAGGTAGGGTTTGAACTGAGGATCTCTTGGTTTGCAGTCCGCACCTCTACCTGCTGAGCCACATCATAAATTTACTTGATTCATGCAAACAACACCATTATTTTCCAAACCGCCTAGAACAGGGAACTGTTTTTTTTTGGTATGAAGCATCCTTAGGACCAATAGAATGGAATAGTTAAAAAAAAAGTTGCCATCTTTTGTGTCAGAGTAATCTGTAGTGGGGGTGGGGGGTTGAGGCACATTTCAAAAATGCTGAGTCAGTGTTTGAAAAATTAAAAAAAATTTCTGCACTGAACTATTGATCAGAATCTTTTGATATTTCGTATACAGCATCCATTGGGGGGGGGGGGGGGGGGGGGGGGGGGGGGGGGTCAGAAACAGGTGTGCTTAAATTAAGCTCCTCGGTTCATATTTGGGCTCAACACAGCAGCCTGTAACTTAACTTAGGGCAATGTGGGGGATAAACTTTAAAAATTTTCTTCAGATCCACCAATCAGCGTAGAACATTGCTGGGGGAGAGGGGGGGGGGGGGGCAGATTCAACTTCGTTCAAATTGAGTTCCTGGATTAATATTTGGAAGCCCGAATTTTAACTTGGTGCTATATGAGGAGGTTTCTTTAAAAATCTTCATCAGATACACCCATCAGAATCTTTTCATATTTGTTACATATCATCTGTTGGGAGGTCAGATTCAAATTGTTCAAATTGGGTTCCTGGGTTAATATTTGGGCTTTATTGGAGCCCAAAGTTTAACTTAGTGCATTATGAGGAATATTCTTTAAAAATCTTCTTCATCAATCCACCAGTAAAAATATTTTGATATTTCATATACATCTGTAGGGTCAGTTTGTTCAGATTGGCCCTCTGAGTTAATATTTGGGTTTTAAATTGGAGCCCAACAAATAACTTAGTGCAATACGAGGCTATTTCTTTACAAATCTTCTTCAGATCCAGCAGTCAGAATCCTTTCATATTTGGTATACAACTTCTCTAGGATTGGTCAGATTCAAGTTTATACAAACAAGAGTCCCTGGACTAATATTTGGGCTCCCTATTTTTTTTGTCTTAGTGCAATATGAGGGAATTTCTTTAAAAAATTTTTTTCATATCCACCAGTCAGAATGGTTCATATTTGGTATATAACATCTCTAGGGGTGTCAGATTCACGTTTCTTGGAATCATGTCCCTGTGTTAATACTTGGGCTCTCTATTGGTCTATCATTCTGTCATTTCTGACTCCACCCTCATCTCAAGAACTTTAAGTAGATTTCCCTTTCCATTCTAATTACTCATTCACATCAAATTGTCACAAGAATAAGTTATTTGGTTTGTGACATAATGGGTGATGCATTACAGGTATTTTATTGGATTTTAAGCTTAGTATTACATCCAACTCATAGACAGAATTTCTTAAAATTTAGAATAAATGGCACAATACCCATTTTTTTTGGTGTACAGAATTGGTTTTGAGTTAGAGCAGTTAATAAAATAGAAAAATAGAACTATTTTCTGCACTGACACCTTATTGCACTCCCGTGATCTTACACCCATCTTTATTCAAGTCTGAATATAAACAGACTGTCATCTGCAAAATGAGGTCCCCAGATGGTGAATTTGGTGATGCTACCCTGCTCAGCAGGGTAGCATCACAAAATTTACCCTCTGTGAACCTCAGTCTGAATCAAGGTCTCAAGCTAAAACAGAAAGATGTACCTAGAGGATAAATTGGCCCACTGTATGGGATAGCATCAGCAAATTCACCCTCTGGGGACCTCATTTTGCAAATGACAGGTTGCTTATATTCAGGCTTGTCTTTGTGTAGTTTTTGTCATACAGAGAGGAATGTCATCCTAACTTTATATCGGGTTTATCTCATCCGCAGGATTTTCTTTGTAGTTTCGGTATGTCATGCAGAAAGGAATGTTACTCTAGCAATTTACTTCATATCAAGTTTACTACACCCCAAGGGTCTTGAGTTTGATCACGGACGACCCGCATTGTGTCACCGGGGCAAGGCACTTTATCCCGGCTGCCTACATGGGGGCACGATGATGACATGTACTAAGGCATACTACACGTCTATGGTGTCTTCAACTGCTGTAACCCTGCTTGAACAGAGCTTGAACAGAGAATGTTGAGGAGCTGACAGTTGCTTGTTGATGCTCTGTGGTTCTCTCCGAGTACTCCGGCTTCCTCCACCCATAACACTATCACGGTCATAATTAGCCATTGTGCATAAATATGTGAATTAAACACCAATAAATAAATAAATAAATAAATAAATAAATAAATAAATAAATAAATAAATAAATAAATAAATTCACTCCAGTATCCTCCACCTGTCTTAGTAGTTTCAGTATGTCATACAGAAAGGAATGTTATCATACCACTTTACTTTATATCAAGTTTTATTAAGGCCTAAAAAAGTTAAAAATCTGTTTCTCAGACCCTCCTGCATGGTCCTTTTAGCTACCATACAGTCTCTTTTTATAATCATAGCAAACTTCAAAAAATAAAAATTAAATTGTTTATGTCTGATATTTTGGGGGTGCGGTGGCTCAGTAGGTAGAGGTGCAGGCTGCAAGCCGAGAGGTCATCGGTTCGAATCCCACCTGCGGCAACCACCGTTGTGTCCTTGGGCAAGACACTTCACCCCCATTGCCCACGTGGGGGCAGGGTGACGCTGTGTACTAAGGCGTACTGCACGTCGATGGTGCACCTGTCTTCAACCAATGCTAATCCTGCTTGTGTGGAGTTAGTATGTTGGGGAGCTGACAGTTGCTCACAATTGCTCGGTGGTTCTCTCCGGGTACTCCGGCTTCCTCCACCTGTAAAACTGTCGTGGTAATGATTAGCCATTGTGCAGAAATATGTGACCTTAAACAGCAATAAATAAATGTCTGATATTTTACCAAAGTTAATAAAATTGATAAATTTGTCCCTTGAGCGCAACAAGGCTTTGCAATGCTTTAGCATTGCAAAGCCTTCTTGCACTCAAGGGATGAAATACACCACCACCCATGATGTTCTGGACTGTAGATTATGAGGCCAAAGACATAAAACAACCAAGAACATGAACTTTTGATGGCAAGAAATAATTACAAAAAAATAAAAAATAAATAAAAAACCGCCTGCCTGCATGCAATTTTACAAAATATGGCATGAAAATGAAAAAATCTACTTTATTAAGCCTAATATTTGTTTAATCCTCTTTTGAAATATTTTTGGCATCTCTCTTTTTTAAACATTTAAAAATGTAGAATTTTGTTAAGAATATATTATTCATATTATTCACATAAGTTTCTTTTTTTTTTTTGAAGGAGAAAGAAAAAGAGAAAGAAAAGAAAAAAGAAGAAAAAAGACGTGAAGAAGAAAAAAGGAAGAAAGAAGATGAAGAGAAAAGAATAAAGAAACTCTTCAAGGTAAGGTTGGGAAGGTTACCATGTTTTAGTGAAAAGTGTCCTTTAATTTGTCTTCCTGAAAAGATGTTTTAATCTTTCACCTGATGAGGGTGAAGGTCATATGTTTTATTGTATCTGCTTCTGAACAATTGAAAATTTTTATACTGTACCAATGACCCAGACATAGCTGGTGCTAACTCTTAAAAATCTAGGGCCAAACACAAATTTTGCCCCCCAATCCCCAAAATTTGCATCTAAAACCAAAAGAAATCATGTCCTGAAGGACCTCCATACTTTGCCCTTACTGCGCATGAGCAGTGTCAAGGACGTTCTGAAATTGGCGCCAATTATCATTCTTTGTTTGGCCCTTCATCAGTTAACATCTCACTGATCTTTGTGCTTGTAAATCTCAGTTTAAATGATGGCAGACACATAAATATTGGAGAAATGGTGATTCTAAGGAGGATATAGAAGGAGGAGAGGAAAAAGGAGTGACAGAAAATATTCAGGGCTGTAACCTAAAATTTTGTAATGAAATTATGTTAAGTTGCCTATTTTCGAGGCATGGGCCTGTTGTTGTCATTCTTGCTATGAAGTTGCACTGCTTATTCAGTGTTTCCTCTCTCCTTATCCTGTAAGTCCCCCCTTGCTATTCTCCCATGCTTTTGGCATATTTTTGAGTAAGATTACTACTAAAATTTCTTGGGAGAATTAGCTTGGTTACAGAATGAATTCTGTTATTTTCCCCATGTTTACGTTCTCACCCATGGGTGTTTAGACGTTGTGTTCTGCATCTACCATCTGATGTTCTGCAGATTCTTCCCTGGAAGTCTCTGTTTTGCATCAGATAGTGTGTATTGTTGATAACTGATTTGGGCCAGTATTGTCAGTGCCTGGAGTCATGTTTTCTGGTGTTTATACACTTCTTGTTTACATTGGCAACAGTCTCTTTTGAGGGGGGCTTTTTGCCTTTGGAGTATTTTATCTCATTACAAGATACATTATTATTATCCGTAAGTGTTGCATTAATTATTTAAAATAATTTAAAAATTTTTGACCACACTTAGCCTTGGGATCCATTGGGGCTCAACGTTACTTTTCAGAAACTTGGGCTTCGCTGAAAAAATATTTTTCAAAATTATTTTGAATTTCAATTTGTTTTTTCAATGTTAATGGATCATGTTATTATGTATCTTTGCTTTTAGGGGTTTGTGCGAGTACTAGGACTTGTTGTTGTCTTTTCACAATGAAAGGATATTGTTCAAATTGTAATAGGAAGAAATCTTCCTCTGACTTTCATGATCATTGTATTAATTGTAGTCAGTGTACTTGCACTAACTCCTGTTCAATATGTCAATATTGGGATGACAAACATTGGAAACGTGTGTCACGGTATGTTGTTAGTGGAGAAAGGGCTATGCCGGTCCTTTCTCCGCAGGGTCACTCTAGTCTATCAGTTTCTATTTCAGAGGAACAAGAACAGGGGGATGTTTCCATGTTATCTTCCAAAAGTGCGCTTCCGTCGTCACAATTGAATGCAGAGCGATGGCGCTGTTGTCCGCTAGCTCGCCCAGTGTAGCGTCCATTCACCGAATGGTTCGGCAGCCGGGTTCGTCTGTTGCTGTCCAGGAGGAAATGTTGGGTGATGCGAGCACTATAAACATACAAGGTGCACACCCAGTGACGGCGGATAATAGGAGAGATCGGAGGAAGTCTTCTAGTCCGGTTCCTAGCTCGTCCAGGTCCAGTCGGGCCGCGAGCGAGAGAGGCCCCTCTCTCGTACAACAACATCTGGGACCAGATGTTGTGGTACAAAATGTGTCGCAAGCGGAGCACACGTCCGTCGCTCGGGACGCTCCGTTGTATAGGCAGTCCGCTGAGACTGCTCAGGCTTCCTCATCCTCTCACCAGCGCACACGACCGCACCTTGGCTACGTGACCGCAGATATTCTACCAGCTTCGCCGATCAGGGATTCATCGGCGACCAGGTCACGCCATCCGGTAGCCAGGGACACGAGGCCGGTAGACTCTGGCCGTTCGCATAGGAAGAGTATGCAGGAGTCAGTTGATGCGGAGCTTCCCGCGGCTAAGCAGCGAAAGACCGCTACTCCGCAGGCCTCGATGACGGACGTGCTAGCTCAGATAGCACAAATTATCGCAGCATCCCAGCAATCGACAGAATCGGTGTCGGATCGGGAATTATCCGACGGCGCTGGGTCGGTACGCTCTGCCGAAGCATCGAGTGCGGACGACCGGGAGCATCATGAGGTCCGACCGGATGGCGAAAGGGATACGGATGACTTGGAGCTATCCCTTTCAGAACAACATAAAGCTGCCGTGGATTTCATCCGGCACTTCCTTCCTCAAGTTGTTCCGTCGGGCCAGACTGCTGCGGTACCAGACAAGAGACTGATAGCGTCATTGGACACTGAATTCTTCGAGCGGTTCAGAGACATCGTCCCTGAGTTTCCGTCTCAGTCCAATAATGTCACAAGAACATTTGAATTATTGAACGACGCTATCTTCAAGCTTGCTTCCAAAACAGGCAAAGCTGGTTTCTTGTCCACCAATGCTCTTAACCTGCCTTTCATTAATGCAAGGAATAAATTCGATACGGCAGGACAGGGTATTCCGAGAGTTCCTCTGCGTCTTGACGAGGCGGAAGACTTAGAATTGTCATTACCGTCGTCTACGTCCATTCCAACCGCGGTGTTGGATGCGACAATTACGTCTAACAGAGCCAGTTTAGATGCTTTATCTTACGCAGACCACCTTACAAAGGCGTTATCACTGCGTCTTCAAGGGAAAGAATTCCAGGATATACAATCCTCTTTAAGACTTCTTTCAAGGGCAGTAGCTTATTCCACGTATAACTCCGCCCTTTCAGTGGCAAACCTGGAGTTGGTTAGACGTGACGCAGCCCTAGCTACATCCACACGCGTGGATAGTAAGGTGAAGAACTCTCTCAGAGTCGCTTCGGTCTCCGGAGAACTTCTCTTCGACGGCAATCTACGATAAAATTACTAAGAAAGCTTCGGATTCTCTGCTGTTTAAATCCGCTTCCAAAAAGTCGGATACGGGAGATAAGAATAAGGCAGGCACTTCTGGGACTAATGTGCCCAAGAGAGGTTCCTATAGAGGTTCCAGTGCGTCCTCTTGGTCTTATTCAAGAGACCGTCAAGGCAGCGACTCACGTGCGGGACGTCCTTTGGGCCGGGACAATTGGTCGGACGCCCCGAGGTCGACGGGACGAGGTGCGTGTCGTGGAGGACGTGGTTTCTCCTCCCGCAGGCCTCGCAGGTCCAGGAGGTGATGGGTTCAACCTCTATCGTGTTCCGGTTGGCGGAAGGTTGTCAAGTTTTTCAGAAGAGTGGGCGTCGATTACGGACGACCCTTGGGGTGAGAGGGGTGATTTCGGAAGGTCTAAGAATATCCTTCAATCGAAAGCCTCCATTAACTCGAAGTCCAAAATGGACTCAACTTCCGTTAAATCCACAGAAAAGAGACGCTCTGTTATCGGAGGTGCAGTCTCTTTTAATGAAGAACGCGGTAGAGGTCGTAGAAGACCAGGAAACACCGGGATTCTACAGCCATCTGTTTCTGGTTCCGAAACCAGACGGCTCGTTCCATCCAGTCATAGATTTGAGCTGGATAAACAAGCTGATCGTCGCTCCGAAGTTCTATATGGAGACGATTCGATCGGTCAGAGCGAGTATTCGGATGAACGATTATGCTACAAGCATAGATCTCAAAGATGCGTACTTTCATGTCATGGTATATCCGACATTCAGAAAGTATCTACGCTTTGCAGTCCTAGGAGTGGTGTATCAATTCCGGGCGATGTGCTTCGGATTGAACCTAGCACCCTGGGCTTTCACTCGGGTAATGAACTCGGTAATGATGTATTTCCGAGCTCATTCGTCTGCGGTAACGTCGGCCTACCTGGACGACATTCTTCTCGGCAACGAGTTAACGCTTCAGAACGATGTGCAGAATCTGCTTCTATTGCTCCGACGTCTCGGTTTTGTTATAAACGAGGAGAAGTCGGATCTGGTGCCGTCCAAGTCATTCACTCATTTAGGAATGAGCTTCGAGACGCACAACAATCTCGTTCGTCTGCCGTTAACCAGAGCGAAATTAGTCAGTTGTTACGCTCGCTATTGTCTTCATGCAGACAAAGTCACAGCGAGGGAGTTCATGAGACTGATAGGTCTGTGCGGAGCCACTGCGGATCTCATTCCGATGGGGCGGTTACGCACTCGTACTCTCCAAATTTTCTTGACTCAGAATTGGAGTGTGAAGATTCATTCGCTCGACATAGACGTTCTCTTGTCAGATCAAGTGAAACAAGAGATTCAGACTTGGGCAAACTTTCAGTGGTTAACTCAGGGAGTTCCTCTGCAGTTGCCGGATCCGAGTTTTACGATTATGACGGATGCCAGTCAAACAGGTTGGGGTGCATCATTGATCCCAACGGATTCGAGATGCCAGGATCTTTGGGATCCGCAGTTCCTAAGCAAGCACATAAACATCAAGGAAATGATGTCAATTTGGCTTGCGTTACGTCATTGGATGGACATTATTCACAAAGCTCATGTCCAAATCCTATCCGACAATACGACAGTAGTGGCGTATATACGGAACCAGGGAGGCACTCATTCCGTTCCGTTATTCAATTTAACGGAAAGAATCCTTCTGTTTGCTCTGGAACATCAAGTTCTACTTTCGGTCCGTTATATACCGGGTCGTCTGAATGTACTAGCAGACTCCCTTTCACGGAAGGGTCGCTTGTTGCTGTCGGAGTGGACTCTCAGCAAACAAGTATTCAATCAGATTTGCTACCAATGGGAACGGCCAATGATAGACTTATTTGCAACACATCTCAACAATCAGTTGCAGACGTATGTGTCACCGTGTCCGGATCCAAGAGCATTTGCAGTAGACGCTCTATCGATCTCATGGGACGGAATGATAGGATATGCGTATCCTCCAGCGCCGTTGATTCAGCAAGTATTGCTAAAAATAAAACAATCTCAATGCAAGATTCTGTTGGTAGCATCTCTGTCTCCACAGAGACCGTGGATAAATCTACTCAGGTGTCTGTTGTGGGACCAACTGCGAAAGCTTCCTCCACGGGAGGATCTTCTTTCGCAGGGGAAACCGCGTCAACTTCATCACAACCTGCAAGGTCTTAACCTTCACGTTTTTCCGTTGTGCGGTCCTTCTTGCATGGCAAGCACTTTACAGGACGAGCAGTGGACGCGATTTCTAACTGTAGGAGGACCTCCTCTTCACTAAACTATGCGGCTAAGTGGAAGGTTTTTCGTCGTTGGTGTAGGGATCATTCTGTTGATATTTTTGATCCATCCATACCAGACATTGCAAACTTTCTAGTATACTTGTTTGACGAGGTCAAACTGCAGCCTGTTACTATTAAGGGTTATAGGTCTATGCTATCTGATACCTATGCACACCACGATAGTTTACAAATTGGATCTAATGTCTCTTTATCTAAGTTAGTTAGAAACTTCTCGATAAATAGACCCAGAACTCTTAGATTAATTCCTAAGTGGAATTTAGCTTGGGTTCTTCTTAAACTGAAGGAAAAGCCATTTGAGCCTCTTGGGACAGTAGATTTCAAATTCTTGTCTTATAAGACAGCTTTTCTCTTAGCTTTCTCTTCTACTAGAAGAGTCAGTGAGCTTCATGCACTATTGGTGGACGAGTCTCACTATCGTAGTGTCGGGAACACTATCACCTTCACTACTAATGTTGGATTTTTAGCTAAGAATCAGGCTCCTAATAAATATCCGAAACCGATTGTTATTAAGGCGCTGCCATCTTCAGACGGACGTAGGCCTTTACTCTGTCCTGTTAGAGCTTTACGTATTTATAAACAGAGATCTCAGTTTATCAGAAAGGGACGAAAACGTTTCTTTCTGTCTCTGATGCCTAATAGAAAGGACATTTTGGTCCATTCTATTGCTAGATGGATTCAATTAACTATCCATACTGCTTATGAAAATTTATCTTCTTCTCAGCAGTCTGTGCTTAAGATTTCGGCTCATGAAGTAAGAGCTCTTTCTACTTCTTGGGCTTACACTAATAGTGTTGCTATTACAGATTTAATGAAGGCTGCTTATTGGTCTCAGCCATCCACATTCACAAATTTTTATCTCAGAAATATTGAGTCCATTTCTGGAGACCTGCATTGTTTAGGTCCGTTATCTGTTGCTCAGAATGTCGTCCACTAAACAGTTGCAACTATAGTTATGCAGGCTTTCTGTTCTGGCAGTGACTCCGTCCTGCTGCCCTCTTCGCTCTGGGCTATTTGACCCAGGGCAAGGGGAAGGGGGGGGGGGGGAGGGTGTTCCCTTAGGTCACCTGCTTTATAGTGAAAAGCAAGGGAATTCCTCCTCCGGAGTCAGTAATTCTGAGTCGTTTCTGGGATGGTTTTAAAGTGTAATATTAATGTTAAAAATTCATTCAGGTCATATTTTTAAAGTGTAGCTCGGTGTGAAGCATTTGTATATGTCAAGTGTCAAACGGGCGTTAATATACAATCCTCGGACACTTTTAAAGAATATAAAGAGTCTCAATTCTCTGGACTAACTTTATTTATCGGCTTACTTTAAAAATAATTAGTATAAGGGTTATACTGGATGTTAATAGAGAACATGAATGTTATTGTGCTCAATTATGAAGGGTATTGTATCTTTCTAATTTATCATAAAATAAGAAAGATACATGTAAAGCCTAATACCCCTTTTCTCCTTGAGGGGTTGACTCTATATTATATAGTTGAGCTTATTGGATTTTCCTCTATGTCCTAGGCCCTCCAGCCTTTTTACTATTCAGCTATGTCTGGGTCATTGGTACAGTATAAAAATGTTAAAAAATTTATAGTAATTTATATATTTTTTATACTTACCAATGACCCAGACGGGGATGGCCCTCCCAGGAGTTGGGAACTCATACCTCCCCGCTGAGTACATAGCGCTGACCAGGCACTGCTTGTAAGAATGATAATTGGCGCCAATTTCGGAACGTCCTTGACACTGCGCATGCGCAGTAAGGGCAAAGTATGGAGGTCCTTCAGGACATGATTTCTTTTGGTTTTAGATGCAAATTTTGGGGATTGGGGGGCAAAATTTGTGTTTGGCCCTAGATTTTTAAGAGTTAGCACCAGCTATGTCTGGTTCATTGGTAAGTATAAAAAATATATAAATTACTATAAATTTTTTAACTTTTATAACATGGTTGACAATTATTTCTCCATGTTAGCTGTAGCCATATACCATACATGATGGCGGAGATAACTTATAATAAACCACTGATGGCCAGCTGGTAAAGGTAGGGATGATTATTATTCCTGGTGGGTGAGGGTGTGAGATGGGGAAATCTCACACAAGGCCAAGATATTTGGGCCAGACACGAGGTTTCCTGAGTGTCTGGACCAAATATCTTGTCCTGAGGGTGAGATTTCCCCATCTCACACCCACCCCAATCAGGGATAATTCCCCCCCCCCCCCCCCAAAACATTCAGACGTCACCAAAAGTAATCCAGGCAGGCCTTTAAATTCTTCCCAAATAACGGCAGTAAATGCTGTGCCCAAATACGATAATTGTGCCCGAATTATAAGTAGTTTGAAACTTTTTCCAAAGTTTTGCAGAGGTTTGCCAGGTTTCCGTGATGCTTGCAATATAACTTAGAGCTTACCTTCAAATCAAGCAATGCTACAGATAAATCATTTTTTTTAAAACCCACAGAGTTTGCCATAGAAAAGCAATCAGCGTTGATATACGACACTGCCGACGGCGATTGCTTTTCTGTGGCGAATTCCATATGATCATGCACTTGACATCTATTATATTCATGTTTGCTGCATTTCTCAGTAAACGCCATGCATAATTTACATTCAAATAGACCTTTGGCTCAGCACTGGGAAACTGAGAATCCTTCTTGAGTTAATTGAGTAAAATTACGTCATATGGTGGTGGGAGAGAACCAGTGATAATGAATGGTGAAGGCCTAACAAAGGGTTGTAAACTAGCATTTTAAGACAGGGACCTAAAACATAAAACACGCCAAGAAGAAGAAGATACCGGTGCTTTTTCTCCAACCATGCAGACCACATCCATATTTGCCGTTGTGCCCAAATTAGACTGATCTATGCAAACAATTTTGATGTCTTTTTCTGAAGAAAACTGATTTGCTTATTATAAAGAGTGTACAAAAGTTCTACATATACCACAAGTATATATCATGAAATTCAATCCCAATGCTAGCATGACAGGGGTTAAAGATTTGTAGCAAAATGAACATTAACACATTCTGATGTCATCATATTATGAACTGCATGTATTAGCATAACTTTTCGACGGAAATTTCGCGAAACTCTCTCCACTCATAATGGCGTTCACCCAAAAATTCGTATAAAAGAGTCAAGTCTCCTTTGGTTTTGTGGGTTTTTTTCTATTTTTTTTGACAAACATTTGTCTGCCTAAAACCTAAAACAGACGCAAATCATACAGGCCACATCCATATTTGCCATTGTGCCCAAATTAGACTGATCTGAAGGTTTGAATCCAGGGACACATGCAGCTGTAGCAAACAATTTTGATGTCTATTTCTGAAAAAAAAAATGATTTGCTTAACAGAAATATCGCGAAATTCAATCCCAATGCGAGTGTAACAGGGGTGGGGTGGGGGGGGGGGGGGGGGGGGGTATATGGACTAGGTTTGTTTTACTCCTGCCCTGGTTTTTTTCCCAACCTAAACTTGTTTTCTTCTCAATTTTTTTTTTTGTCATACTATTTGCTAATATGGCAAGAAAACCTTTCGTTGACCCCCCCCCCCCCCCCCTCCCAAAAAAAAAAAAATAAATAAATAAATAAAATTTTTGTTACATGGTTAATGTCAGGCTGGGAGGGGGGGGGGGGTAATTTTCATAGGCCACAGAAATACCACCACCCACCCCACCACCCACCCCACCCCTATTTCAATGAAGAAATTTTTTCAATGTCATAAATATATGGATCAAACAAAACAGAATTAGCACAAGTCTTGAGAATATCACAAAAACTTACTACAGTGGAACCTTCTTTATTTAATAACTGCTTTGCAAGAGAAAAGTATTCAATTAACTGATGTATACAGTTAACAGGAAATGGGTCACTTTCCTATCTCTTAATGATACACAGAGTATTTATTCTATTAAGTCTTGTTTGACAGAGCTAACTGAACTCTGTCAAACAAGATATAATAGATTAAATGCTAAAATTGGGTGTACCGAGGCCAAATATGTCTTATAGTATGACATAAAAATGAAAAAAAAAAATTCAGGTGGAGGGGGGGGGGGGGGGGGAGGGCAAAAAAAATCAGGGCGGGGGTAAAAAAAACTAGGTTTTTCCCCCCTGGGGGACAAAAATACCCAAAAATCTAGTTGGCCTAGAGCCTGGGATATGAGTCATCTATAATGGTCAATTTAATTATAAACCTCTGGTGGCCTAGAGCTTGGGGTGTAAGTACTCTGCGGTGGACAATATAATTATAAACCTCTGGTGACTGGCCTATAGCCTGAGTATGAATCCTCTATAGTGGACAATATAATTATAAACCTCTGGTGGATGGCCTGTAAAGCCTGGGGTATGTGTCTTCTATAGTGAACAATATAATTATAAACCACTGGTGGATGGCCTGTAAAGCCTGGGATGTGAGTCATCTATAGTGGACAATATAATTATGAACCACTGGTGGCCAGCCTGTAAAGCCTAGGGTATGAGTCATCTATAGTGGACAATATAATTATAAACCTCTGGTGGATGGCCTGTAAAGCCTGGGGTATGTGTCATCTATAGTGGACAATATAATTATAAACCCCTGGTGGATGGCCTGTAAAGCCTGGGGTATGTGTCATCTATAGTGAAGAATATAATTATAAACCTTTGGTGGATGGCCTGTAAAGCCTGGGGTATGAGTCATCTATAGTGGACAAAAAAATTATAAACCTCTGGTGGATGGCCTGTAAAGCCTGGGGTATGAGTCGTCTATAGTGGACAATATAATTATAAACCTCTGGTTTCCACCCTGTAAAGTCTGGGGTATGAGTCATCTATAGTGGACAATATAATTATAAACCTCTGGTGGCTGGCCTGTAAAGCCTAAGGTATGAGTCATCTATAGTGGACAATATAATTATAAACCCCTGGTGGATGGCCTGTAAAGCCTCGGGTATGAGTCATCTGTAGTGGACAATATAATTATAAACCTCTGGTGGCCAGCCTGTAAAGCCTGGGGTATGAGTCATCTATAGTGGACAATATAATTATAAACCCCTGGTGGATGGCCTGTAAAGCCTGGGGTATGTGTCATCTATAGTGAAGAAAATAATTATAAACCTCTGGTGGATGGCTTGTAAAGCCTGGGATGTGAGTCATCTATAGTGGACAATATAATTATAAACCCCTGGTGGATGGCCTGTAAAGCCTCGGGTATGAGTCATCTATAGTGGACAATATAATTATAAACCTCTGGTGGCCAGCCTGTAAAGCCTGGGGTATGAGTCATCTATAGTGGACAATATAATTATAAACCTCTGGTGGATGGCCTGTAAAGCCTGGGGTATGAGTCATCTATAGTGGACAATATAATTATAAACCACTGATGGCTGGCCTGTAAAGCCTGGGGTATGAGTCATCTATAGTGGACAATATAATTATAAACCTCTGGTTTCTGCCCTGTAAAGCCTGGGGTATGAGTCATCTATAGTGGACAATATAATTATAAACCTCTGGTGGATGGCCTGTAAAGCCTGGGGTATGTGTCATCTATAGTGAAGAATATAATTATAAACCTCTGGTGGATGGCTTGTAAAGCCTGGGATGTGAGTCATCTATAGTGGACAATATAATTATGAACCACTGGTGGCCAGCCTGTAAAGCCTGGGGTATGAGTCATCTATAGTGGACAATATAATTATATACCTCTGGTGGATGGCCTGTAAAGCCTGGGGTATGAGTCCTCTATAGTGGACAATATAATTATAAACCTCTGGTGGCCAGCCTATAAAGCCTGGAGTATGAGTCCTCTATAGTGGACAATATAATTATAAACCACTGGTGGATGACCTGTAAAGCCTGGGGTATGTGTCATCTATAGTGGACAATATAATTATAAACAACTGGTGGCCTAGAGCCTATAAAGCCTGGAGTATGAGTCATCTATAGTGGACAATATAATTATAAACCTCTGGTGGCTGGCGTGTAAAGCCTGGGGTATGAGTCATCTATAGTGGACAATATAATTATAAACCTCTTGTGGATGGCCTTAAAGCCTGGGGTATGTGTCATCTATAGTGAAGAATATAATTATAAACCTCTGGTGGATGGCCTGTAAAGCCTGGGGTATGAGTCATCTATAGTGGACAATATAATTATAAACCTCTGGTGGATGGCCTTAAAGCCTGGGGTATGTGTCATCTATAGTGAAGAATATAATTATAAACCTCTGGTGGATGGCCTGTAAAGCCTGGGGTATGAGTCATCTATAGTGGACAATATAATTATAAACCTCTGGTGAATGGCCTGTAAAGCCTGGGGTATGTGTCATCTATAGTGAAGAATATAATTATAAACCTCTGGTGGATGGCCTGTAAAGCCTGGGGTATGAGTCATCTATAGTGGACAATATAATTATAAACCTCTGGTGAATGGCCTGTAAAGCCTGGGGTATGAGTCGTCTATAGTGGACAATATAATTATAAACCTCTGGTGGCCAGTCTGTAAAGCCTGGGGTATGAGTCGTCTATAGTGGACAATATAATTATAAACCTCTGGTGGATGGCCTGTAAAGTCTGGGGTATGAGTCATCTATAGTGGACAATATAATTATAAACCTCTGGTGGCCAGCCTGTAAAGCCTGGGGTATGAGTCGTCTATAGTGGACAATATAATTATAAACCTCTGGTGGACGGCCTGTTAAGCCTGGGGTATGTGTCATCTATAGTGAAGAATATAATTATAAACCTCTGGTGGATGGCCTGTAAAGCCTGGGGTATGAGTCATCTATAGTGGACAATATAATTATAAACTTCTGGTGGATGGCCTGTAAAGCCTGGAGTATGTGTCACCTATAGTGAAAAATATAATTATAAACCTCTGGTGGATGGCCTGTAAAGCCTGGGGTATGTGTCATCTATAGTGGACAATATAATTATAAACCTCTGGTGGCCAGCCTGTAAAGCCTGGGGTATGAGTCATCTATAGTGGACAATATAATTATAAACCTCTGGTGGCCAGCCTGTAAAGCCTGGGGTATGAGTCGTCTATAGTGGACAATATAATTATAAACCACTGGTAGATGGCCTGTAAAGCCTGGGGTATGAGTCATCTATAGTGAAGAATATAATTATAAACCTCTGGTGGATGGCCTGTAAAGCCTGGGGTATGTGTCATCTATAGTGAAGAATATAATTATAAACCTCTGGTGGATGGCCTGTAAAGCCTGGGGTATGCGTCATCTATAGTGGACAATATAATTATAAACCTCTGGTGGATGGCCTGTAAAGCCTGGGGTATGTGTCATCTGTAGTGAAGAATATAATTATAAACCTCTGGTGGATGGCCTTTAAAGCCTGGGGTATGAGTCATCTATAGTGGACAATATAATTATAAACTTCTGGTGGATGGCCTGTAAAGCGTGGAGTATGTGTCACCTATAGTGAAGAATATAATTATAAACCTCTGGTGGATGGCCTGTAAAGCCTGGGGTATGAGTCATCTATAGTGGACAATATAATTATAAACTTCTGGTGGATGGCCTGTAAAGCCTGGAGTATGTGTCATCTGTAGTGGACAATATAATTATAAACCTCTGGTGGATGGCCTGTAAAGCCTGGGGTATGAGTCATCTATAGTGGACAATATAATTATAAACCACTGGTGGATGGCCTGTAAAGCCTGGGGTATGAGTCATCTGTAGTGGACAATATAATTATAAACCTCTGGTGGATGGCCTGTAAAGCCTGGGGTATGAGTCATCTATAGTGGACAATATAATTATAAACCTCTGGTGGATGGCCTGTAAAGCCTGGGGTATGTGTCATCTGTAGTGAAGAATATAATTATAAACCTCTGGTGGATGGCCTTTAAAGCCTGGGGTATGAGTCATCTATAGTGGACAATATAATTATAAACTTCTGGTGGATGGCCTGTAAAGCGTGGAGTATGTGTCACCTATAGTGAAGAATATAATTATAAACCTCTGGTGGCCAGCCTGTAAAGCCTAGGGTATGAGTCATCTATAGTGGACAATATAATTATAAACTTCTGGTGGATGGCCTGTAAAGCCTGGAGTATGTGTCATCTGTAGTGGACAATATAATTATAAACCTCTGGTGGATGGCCTGTAAAGCCTGGGGTATGAGTCATCTATAGTGGACAATATAATTATAAACCACTGGTGGATGGCCTGTAAAGCCTGGGGTATGAGTCATCTGTAGTGGACAATATAATTATAAACCTCTGGTGGATGGCCTGTAAAGCCTGGGGTATGAGTCATCTATAGTGGACAATATAATTATAAACCTCTGATGGATGGCCTGTAAAGCCTGGGGTATGTGTCATCTGTAGTGAAGAATATAATTATAAACCTCTGGTGGATGGCCTTTAAAGCCTGGGGTATGAGTCATCTATAGTGGACAATATAATTATAAACTTCTGGTGGATGGCCTGTAAAGCGTGGAGTATGTGTCACCTATAGTGAAGAATATAATTATAAACCTCTGGTTTCTGCCCTGTAAAGCCTGGGGTATGAGTCATCTATAGTGGACAATATAATTATAAACCTCTGGTGGCTGGCCTGTAAAGCCTGGGTTATGAGTCATCTATAGTGGACAATATAATTATAAACCTCTGGTGGATGGCCTGTAAAGCCTGGGATGTGAGTCATCTATAGTGGACAATATAATTATGAACCACTGGTGGCCAGCCTGTAAAGCCTGGGGTATGAGTCATCTATAGTGGACAATATAATTATAAACCTCTGGTGGATGGCCTGTAAAGCCTGGGGTATGAGTCCTCTATAGTGGACAATATAATTATAAACAACTGGTGGCCATGCTATAAAGCCTGGAGTTTGAGTCCTCTATAGTGGACAATATAATTATAAATCACTGGTGGATGGCCTGTAAAGCCTGGGGTATGTGTCATCTATAGTGAAGAATATAATTATAAACCTCTGGGGATGGCCTATAAAGCCTGGGGTATGTGTCATCTATAGTGGACAATATAATTATAAACCTCTGGTGGCTGGCCTGTAAAGCCTAGGGTATGAGTCATCTATAGTGGACAATATAATTATAAACCTCTGGTGGATGGCCTGTAAAGCCTGGGGTATGTGTCATCTATAGTGAAGAATATAATTATAAACCTCTGGTGGATGGCCTGTAAAGCCTGGGGTATGGGTCATCTATAGTGGACAATATAATTATAAACCTCTGGTGGCCAGCCTGTAAAGCCTGGGGTATGAGTCATCTATAGTGGACAATATAATTATAAACCTCTGGTGGATGGCCTGTAAAGCCTGGGGTATGAGTCATCTATAGTGGACAATATAATTATAAACCACTGGTGGATGGCCTGTAAAGCCTGGGGTATGAGTCATCTATAGTGGACAATATAATTATAAACCTCTGGTGGCCAGCCTGTAAAGCCTGGGGTATGAGTCATCTATAGTGGACAATATAATTATAAACCCCTGGTGGATGGCCTGTAAAGCCTGGGGTATGTGTCATCTATAGTGAAGAAAATAATTATAAACCTCTGGTGGATGGCCTGTAAAGCCTGGGATGTGAGTCATCTATAGTGGACAATATAATTATAAACCTCTGGTGGCCAGCCTGTAAAGCCTGGGGTATGAGTCATCTATAGTGGACAATATAATTATAAACCCCTGGTGGATGGCCTGTAAAGCCTGGGGTATGAGTCATCTATAGTGGACAATATAATTATAAACCACTGGTGGATGGCCTGTAAAGCCTGGGGTATGAGTCATCTATAGTGGACAATATAATTATAAACCTCTGGTGGCCAGCCTGTAAAGCCTGGGGTATGAGTCATCTATAGTGGACAATATAATTATAAACCCCTGGTGGATGGCCTGTAAAGCCTGGGGTATGTGTCATCTATAGTGAAGAAAATAATTATAAACCTTTGGTGGATGGCCTGTAAAGCCTGGGATGTGAGTTATCTATAGTGGACAATATAATTATGAACCACTGGTGGCCAGCCTGTAAAACCTCGGGTATGAGTCATCTATAGTGGTCAATATAATTATAAACCTCTGGTGGATGGCCTGTAAAGCCTGGGGTATGTGTCATCTATAGTGGACAATATAATTATAAACCTCTGGTGGCCAGCCTATAAAGCCTGGAGTATGAGTCCTCTATAGTGGACAATATAATTATAAACCACTGGTGGATGACCTGTAAAGCCTGGGGTATGTGTCATCTATAGTGGACAATATAATTATACACAACTGGTGGCCTAGAGCCTATAAAGCCTGGAGTATGAATCCTCTATAGTGGACAATATAATTATAAACCTCTGGTGGCTGGCCTGTAAAGCCTGAGGTATGAGTCATCTATAGTGGACAATATAATTATAAACCTCTGGTGGATGGCCTTAAAGCCTGGGGTATGTGTCATCTATAGTGAAGAATATAATTATAAACCTCTGGTGGATGGCCTGTAAAGCCTGGGGTATGAGTCATCTATAGTGGACAATATAATTATAAACCTCTGGTGGATGGCCTGTAAAGCCTGGGGTATGTGTCATCTATAGTGAAGAATATAATTATAAACCTCTGGTGAATGGCCTGTAAAGCCTGGGGTATGAGTCGTCTATAGTGGACAATATAATTATAAACCTCTGGTGGCCAGTCAGTAAAGCCTGGGGTATGAGTCGTCTATAGTGGACAATATAATTATAAACCTCTGGTGGATGGCCTGTAAAGTCTGGGGTATGAGTCATCTATAGTGGACAATATAATTATAAACCTCTGGTGGCCAGCCTGTAAAGCCTGGGGTATGAGTCATCTATAGTGGACAATATAATTATAAACCTCTGGTGGATGGCCTGTAAAGCCTGGGGTATGTGTCATCTATAGTGAAGAATATAATTATAAACCTCTGGTGGATGGCCTGTAAAGCCTGGGGTATGAGTCATCTATAGTGGACAATAGAATTATAAACTTCTGGTGGATGGCCTGTAAAGCCTGGAGTATGTGTCACCTATAGTGAAGAATATAATTATAAACCTCTGGTGGATGGCCTGTAAAGCCTGGGGTATGTGTCATCTATAGTGGACAATATAATTATAAACCTCCAGTGGCCAGCCTGTAAAGCCTGGGGTATGAGTCATCTATAGTGGACAATATAATTATAAACCTCTGATGGCCAGCCTGTAAAGCCTGGGATGTGAGTCATCTATAGTGGACAATATAATTATAAACCCCTGGTGGCCAGCCTGTGAAGCCTGGGGTATGAGTCGTCTATAGTGGACAATATAATTATAAACCTCTGGTAGATGGCCTGTAAAGCCTGGGGTATGAGTCATCTATAGTGAAGAATATAATTATAAACCTCTGGTGGATGGCCTGTAAAGCCTGGGGTATGTGTCATCTATAGTGAAGAATATAATTATAAACCTCTGGTGGATGGCCTGTAAAGCCTGGGGTATGAGTCATCTATAGTGGACAATATAATTATAAACCTCTGGTGGATGGCCTGTAAAGCCTGGGGTATGTGTCATCTATAGTGAAGAATATAATTATAAACCTCTGGTGGATGGCCTGTAAAGCCTGGGGTATGAGTCATCTATAGTGGACAATATAATTATAAACTTCTGGTGGATGACCTGTAAAGCCTGGAGTATGTGTCACCTATAGTGAAGAATATAATTATTAACCTCTGGTGGATGGCCTGTAAAGCCTGGGGTATGAGTCATCTATAGTGGACAATATAATTATAAACCTCTGGTGGATGGCCTGTAAAGCCTGGGGTATGAGTCATCTATAGTGGACAATATAATTATAAACCTCTGGTGGCCAGCCTGTAAAGCCTGGGGTATGAGTCATCTATAGTGGACAATATAATTATAAACCTCTGGTGGATGGCCTGTAAAGCCTGGGGTATGAGTCGTCTATAGTGGACAATATAATTATAAACCTCTGGTTTCTGCCCTGTAAAGCCTGGGGTATGAGTCATCTATAGTGGACAATATAATTATAAACCTCTGGTGGCTGGCCTGTAAAGCCTGGGGTATGAGTCATCTATAGTGGACAATATAATTATAAACCTCTGGTGGATGGCCTGTAAAGCCTGGGATGTCAGTCATCTATAGTGGACAATATAATTATGAACCACTGGTGGCCAGCCTGTAAAGCCTGGTGTATGAGTCATCTATAGTGGACAATATAATTATAAACCTCTGGTGGATGGCCTGTAAAGCCTGGGGTATGAGTCCTCTATAGTGGACAATATAATTATAAACAACTGGTGGCCAGCCTATAAAGTCTGGAGTTTGAGTCCTCTATAGTGGACAATATAATTATAAACCACTGGTGGATGGCCTCTAAAGCCTGGGGTATGTGTCATCTATAGTGAAAAATATAATTATAAACCTCTGGGGATGGCCTGTAAAGCCTGGGGTATGTGTAATCTATAGTGGACAATATAATTATAAACCTCTGGTGGCTGGCCTGTAAAGCCTAGGGTATGAGTCATCTATAGTGGACAATATAATTATAAACCTCTGGTGGATGGCCTGTAAAGCCTGGGGTATGTGTCATCAAGAGTGAAGAATATAATTATAAACCTCTGGTGGATGGCCTGTTAAGCCTGGGGTATGGGTCATCTATAGTGGACAATATAATTATAAACCTCTGGTGGCCAGCCTGTAAAGCCTGGGGTATGAGTCATCTATAGTGGACAATATAATTATAAACCTCTGGTGGATGGCCTGTAAAGCCAGGGGTATGAGTCATCTATAGTGGACAATATAATTATAAACCACTGGTGGATGGCCTGTAAAGCCTGGGGTATGAGTCATCTGTAGTGGACAATATAATTATAAACCTCTGGTGGCCAGCCCGTAAAGCCTGGGGTATGAGTCATCTATAGTGGACAATATAATTATAAACCCCTGGTGGATGGCCTGTAAAGCCTGGGTATGTGTCATCTATAGTGAAGAAAATAATTATAAACCTCTGGTGGATGGCCTGTAAAGCCTGGGATGTGAGTCATCTATAGTGGACAATATAATTATAAACCTCTTGTGGCCAGCCTGTAAAGCCTGGGGTATGAGTCATCTATAGTGGACAATATAATTATAAACCCCTGGTGGATGGCCTGTAAAGCCTGGGGTATGAGTCATCTCTAGTGGACAATATAATTATAAACCACTGGTGGATGGCCTTTAAAGCCTGGGGTATGAGTCATCGATAGTGGACAATATAATTATAAACCTCTGGTGGCCAGCCTGTAAAGCCTGGGGTATGAGTCATCTATAGTGGACAATATAATTATAAACCCCTGGTGGATGGCCTGTAAAGCCTGGGGTATGTGTCATCTATAGTGAAGAAAATAATTATAAACCTCTGGTGGATGGCCTGTAAAGCCTGGGATGTGAGTCATCTATAGTGGACAATGTAATTATGAACAAATGGTGGCCAGCCTGTAAAGCCTGGGGTATGAGTCATCTATAGTGGACAATATAATTATAAACCTCTGGTTTCTGCCCTGTAAAGCCTGGGGTATGAGTCATCTATAGTGGACAATATAATTATAAACCTCTGGTGGCTGGCCTGTAAAGCCTGGGGTATGAGTCATCTATAGCGGACAATATAATTATAAACCTCTGGTGGATGGCCTGTAAATCCTGGGATGTGAGTCATCTATAGTGGACAATATAATTATGAACCACTGGTGGCCAGTCTGTAAAGCCTGGGGTATGATTCATCTATAGTGGACAATGTAATTATAAACCTCTGGTGGATGGCCTGTAAAGCCTGGGGTATGAGTCCTCTATAGTGGACAATATAATTATAAACAACTGGTGGCCAGCCTATAAAGCCTGGGGTATGAGTCCTCTATAGTGGACAATATAATTATAAACCACTGGTGGATGGCCTGTAAAGCCTGGGGTATGAGTCATCTATAGTGGACAATATAATTATAAACCTCTGGTGGATGGCCTGTAAAGCCTGGGGTATGTGTTATCTATAGTGGACAATATAATTATAGACCCCTGGTGGCTGGCCTGTAAAGCCTAAGGTATGAGTCATCTATAGTGGACAATATAATTATAAACCTCTGGTGGATGGCCTGTAAAGCCTGGGGTATGTGTCATCTATAGTGAAGAATATAATTATAAACCTCTGGTGGATGGCCTGTAAAGCCTGGGGTATGGGTCATCTATAGTGGACAATATAATTATAAACCTCTGGTGGCCAGCCTGTAAAGCCTGGGGTATGAGTCATCTATAGTGGACAATATAATTTATAAACCTCTGGTGGATGGCCTGTAAAGCCTGAGGTATGAGTCATCTATAGTGGACAATATAATTATAAACCACGGGTGGATGGCCTGTAAAGCCTGGGGTATGAGTCATCTATAGTGGACAATATAATTATAAACCTCTGGTGGCCAGCCTGTAAAGCCTGGGGTATGAGTCATCTATAGTGGACAATATAATTATAAACCCCTGGTGGATGGCCTGTAAAGCCTGGGGTATGTGTCATCTATAGTGAAGAAAATAATTATAAACCTCTGATGGATGGCCTGTAAAGCCTGGGATGTGAGTCATCTATAGTGGACAATATAATTATGAACCACTGGTGGCCAGCCTGTAAAGCCCGGGGTATGAGTCATCTATAGTGGACAATATAATATATAATTATAAACCTCTGGTGGATGGCCTGTAAAGCCTGGGGTGTGAGTCATCTATAGTGGACAATATAATTATAAACCTCTGGTGGATGTCCTGTAAAGCCTGGGGTATGTGTCATCTATAGTGGACAATATAATTATAAACCACTGGTGGATGGCCTTTAAAGCCTGGGATGTGAGTCATCTATAGTGGACAATATAATTATAAACCTCTGGTGGCTGGCCTGTAAAGCCTGGGGTATGTGTCATCTATAGTGAAGAATATAATTATAAACCTCTGGTGGATGGCCTGTAAAGTCTGGGGTATGAGTCATCTATAGTGGACAATATAATTATAAACCACTGGTGGCTGGCCTGTAAAGCCTGGGGTATGAGTCATCTATAGTGGACAATATAATTATAAACCTCTGGTGGATGGCCTGTAAAGCCTGGGGTATGAGTCATCTATAGTGGACAAAAAAATTATAAACCTCTGGTGGATGGCCTGTAAAGCCTGGGGTATGAGCCATCTATAGTGGACAATATAATTATAAACCTCTGGTGGCCAGCCTGTAAAGCCTGGGGTATGAGTCATCTATAGTGGACAATATGATTATAAACCTCTGGTAGATGGCCTGTAAAGCCTGGGGTATGAGTCATCTATAGTGGACAATATAATTATAAACCTCTGGTGGATGGCCTGTAAAGCCTGGGGTATGTGTCATCTATAGTGAAGAATATAATTATAAACCTCTGGTGGATGGCCTGTAAAGCCTGGGGTATGAGTCATCTATAGTGGACAATATAATTATAAACCCCTGGTGGATGGCCTGTAAAGCCTGGGGTATGTGTCATCTATAGTGGACAATATAATTATAAACCTCTGGTGGATGGCCTGTAAAGCCTGGGGCATGTGTCATCTGTAGTGAACAATATAATTATAAACCTCTGGTGGCCAAGAGCCTGGGGTATGAGTCCTCTATAGTGGACAATATAATTGTAAACCACTGGTGGCCAGCCTATAAAGCCTGGGGTATGTGTCATCTATAGTGGACAATATAATTATAAACCACTGGTGGCTGACCTGTAAAGCCTGGGGCATGTGTCATCTGTAGTGAACAATATAATTATAAACCTCTGGTGGATGGCCTGTAAAGCCTGGGGTATGAGTCATCTATAGTGGACAATATAATTATAAACTTCTGGTGGATGGCCTTTAAAGCCTGGGGTATGATCATCTATAGTGGACAATATAATTATAAACTTCTGGTGGCTGGCCTTTAAAGCCTGGGGTATGATCATCTATAGTGGACAATATAACGTTGGGCTTGCCATTTTTGTGAACATAGCTGGCAAAGCTTTAGTCCTCACGTTAGTTACAAGATTAAATTACCCATTATATGATAAAAACCACAGCCTCATTTCAATGTGTTTTTAACCAAAAGTTTTGTTTTCAGTTTGGTTTTAACTTATTATTAATTACATTACAATTAATACTTTCTATAAAAGTTAATTTTAACAAATGATCAAATGCATAATTTACCAATATCTATTTATTTGATACTGAATCAAGTTCAAGTTTGCCATTTTCTGACCAGGATTGCGCCTGTCAATTCACCTGTGATTTGTTTTGAAATCATCACGTGACCTGGCGAATGCCGATCTTCTCTATTCATTCAGCATTTGAAGGGCAGTTGAGTAGTAATTTATTCCTATAGCTTTCTAGAGTGGTGAGGATATGTGGTGACTCAGCAGCGGCTTCAGACGTACAAGGACAATTTTGTAAGAATTAGTGTTTATTTCAACATCCAGTGAGGCATTGATATAGCATATATAGGTTGTAGGGGGTATCAGCAGTATCCAATCCAAATACTGTGACTTTTTCCTAATTTCAACTAAAATTGTTAGCCCAAACTTAGTCAATTTCTGATTGTATGAGATTGTGGGACCTTGACTTCTCGTTACTGTGTATTTTTTTTTATTTGAATAACATCTGCAGGTATTAACCCTATGGTAATCTGAAAATTTAACCCTTTACATAACATGAAAAGCAGACGACACTTGCAAACAGAATTATTGAATAACTAATTTTTTTATTTTTTCTCTCAAAAACATAGGTTATGATGCCTCATTAGAACGAGCTCAATGAGCTCATTCCAAAGAGGGGTCATAACCTATGTTTTTAAGACAAAACATGAAAAAATAATGAAAATTAATTGGCGATTTTTGTGAATAGCGCTGGACGGTTTTGGTCGTTACGTTGGGTGAAGGGTTAACTTAATTTTTTTTCAATCGAAATTTTCAAAACTCTTCTGGTTGTAAGAATTAGCATTTTGGTAAACTTTAAAAAGCCGATTGTGGTGCCTCAACTTCTCATTATTGAGCATTTATTGAGCATTTTTTTTATTCGAATGACATGTTTAGGTATAAACCCTTCTACATTTTCAATTTTTGCGGAATTTTTATTTCTTTTCAGTCAATTTTTTTTTTTTTGAGCTAGTTAATTGTAGGTTGTAAAAGTTTGTGTTAAGGTGAGTTTTGTTTCTTTAGTTCAGTCCAAGTCATTGATGTTGTAGACCTGGGTTTCTGAAGACTATTGCAGTAATATTTAAGTTTGTGATAATTTCAATATATCTCATTAAAAATTAAATACATCCATTATTTGTGGTGATATAAACAATAAAAAATGCAATTTCAAGAAGCTTTCTTGACATTAAATCAACAGTATCAAGTGTGTATGTAGGTAAATGGACAGAATGTGACATCCATCCTGTAATTATTATTTCATTACCCTCAGAGGTTCACATACTTGTCGGTGTTTTTAGCTGCGACGAGCAGCTCTATATGTGGCAATGTTTGTCGGTCTGTCACCAACGAGTTTAAAAAACACCATAACTCCTAAAATACTTGATGGAATGACACTATACTTGGTATGCAAGTGTATCTTCATGATGTCTACACCCTCTCAATAGTGCATGTCATTCGGATAATTTCTGTCACATTTATGGCTTGTCGCCAAAGAGTTTTTTTGTCACAGAGTATTTTTGTCACCAAGTTTTAAAACATCATTGGTGTTGCATGGATCGCCGCAGCTATGGCACTGTGACAGTGCGTCTTGTCAGAAGAACACACACAGTAATGTATTAAATCCATTTTAATGACTTGGGTAATTTATCTGACATAAACCAATTAATCTTTTTTTCTTTTAAGTTTGCATGGGTAATAAAAAGAGAGCATGCGGCAACCAAAATGACCATGCTGGAGGCCTGAGAAACATATTTTAAATTCTTTTATGTTTAAAGAAACTCATTTTTAGCAATTTTAGGCCAGTTTGTTTTGCTAAATTTAATAACTGATATATCTCTTTCTTCAGTTGACTGGATCAGAGGAAGCAGTTGCCAAGGGTACTGTCAAAGAAGATGCCAAAGGAAGTAAACTAGATCTGGGTGTTAAAGCAGGACAGGAAGTATCAGTAATGAGAATGATAGACAATCCAGCAGGAAAATTTCTCTGTCAGACGACAGAGGGAAAATGTTAGTATCAATCCTCATTATTACAGATCAGTTTGTGATTTTAGGGTATTTCTTAATGAATTAACACTTAAACGCTTGGAGATTTTTATACCTTTTCTCTGTACTTTGAAAGTCTGCCTCCAGTGGCTTTGCAGTTGTTTCTAGTCAAGTCTTGGCTGCCTACAGAAGCAGCCAAGACTTGCCTAGAAACAACTGACCAGGCCTCGAAATAAGAGGCGAACGCTTGTACCGTTCGCCTATCGGTTACGCAGATTTGTTTTCAGGCGAACACTCGATCGGTTAACCAAAAATCACGCCGATGGCCGACGAAGTTGTTACAGGATGAGAAAAGTTTTCAATGTTTTTCCTCCCACTGATTTAAAAGAAGCACAGTCACTGCAGACTGCAGTGAACAAAACGGGAACAAAATGCTCATATGGTTATCATATAGCGTGTTTCAATCATAACTGTACTTGTCCCCACAAGTACAAATCAAAAGTATTAGCGGAACTGAAGATCTGCAGTACCAACTCGCCCTCTGGCTCTTGAAACAATTAATTTGTTTCGATTCTGAGAAAGGCGATTGTCTGTTACAGCTAAAGGGAGCTAACTACTTTAATACATTTACCGCACGTGAGGTATTAACTCTTACACTGCGCGAAGCTGAAAATAAGTGTTTGATACAATAAAAAGGAGATATATTGAAAATCAAATGAGCTGTTGTTAATTATTTGCATTCCGCCCCCTTTTACCCTACCAATCCATGAGAAAAATTTTCGAACACATTATGGAAACGTCTTTTATTCACCAATGCTGACTTCTATTTACATGCTTATTCCATTTGAATAAACAGCCAGCATGGTTGTGAACATGGGTTTTTCCAAATGATTTCGAACATTGTGGCACAAATAAAGTTTTAGTTTGGAACTTTGGATAACATTCTCCGGATTCCGAAATGTAGGGAAAGGTAGATACGATTTACAATTGTCTCTTTTCCAATGTTAATCAGATACTGCCAATGCAACTCCCATCCCCTAAAGTTCAATGTATTCGTAATACAGACGTCCATCGAAGGCATTTGACCCCATCCCCGAACAAAAAAATTTGCCCAATTCCCACTCCCCTTTCGGACAAATGTGTTTGGGTTTCTGAAATAATAAGCCACACAGCAAACAAACAATTAAAATTCTTTAATTTTTATTTGACACAAAAATCATGCAAAGCAAAGAACAACAAATTACGTGAATTTGCGTATGTATGTGTGTGTGGGCGGGGGTGGGTGGGTGGGGCTTGTGTATGTACCTGTTTTGTACTGCGTCTGCCTTGGGTCCCTTGTGTCTAAACACCAAACTAATTTGGGAGGAACTGTAGTTGGGTATGTCAGAAGCTTTGTCAGTATTAATACTTTTAATGCAATGGTTGACCAATAGGTTTATGAAAAAAATCTAGGTAACCGATCAACAGGTTAACCATTGTCAATTGAGGCAACCTGCTGGAAGGTTTATCAAAATCTTGTTATTTCGAGGCCTGACTGACAAGGCAGGGTATTTTTTGTTCGGGTTCGCATCACAGTTTGTGAAGCAAGATCTCCTCTGTGCGATCCAGTCACTGAAATTTAGTTCGCATTGTGCTATTAAAAATTTTATGAGCTCATCCAATATTCCAATTAAAAAATGGTAAAACTACAGATAAACAGTGTAATAATACACCAATTTATTTGGTCATGTGAAATAATAAATTTAAACACCATTTTATGAGTGTTTTCAAATCAGTTGACAAAACTCCACTAGTGTTTTCTACGATGTTGGTGCCTATAAATTAGCTCCCTTGATGTGCACTAGTCATTCTTCATAATCATCTTCCACAACATTTTTTGTTCGGTGGATCGATTTGAAAATTGCAAAGTGGAAGTCAAATCATGAACTGCAAGAGCATGTTTCAATCACTGATGTATTTATTTTTCATTGCCAACCCACGGCACCAGGGTACTCTAGCTTTTTATGTATTTGGTAAGGTTGGTTGTCGCGATCATCAGATGACTACTTACCTATTTAATTAATTACCAGTGCCTGTGACTAAAATTGTCTTTATTCGAAAACTGAAAAGTACACGTGGAAGGGTGTGTTTAGACTCAGAGGAGCCACTTGATAACTCACATTTGTAAAATTAGTGATGGGGTTATGCTATAGTATGAGCTCAGACACGAGTAACCAGGCAGTGCTATATGTGATAGAAATTGGAAAAATTGGGGAGGAGCGGGTGATGGCTGAAGTTGAAATTGCTAATCAATTTTCCAGGACAGCGATAAAAACTTCTAATCAAATTTTTACAAAACAAAAAATACCCTACAAGGTACTTAGAAAACAAGTTTTGAGTTTACCCAAACAATGCTTGTTGAGACACCTGTTCCTTTGCATTAAAAAGTTATCAAAGTCAGAATTAGGCCCTTAGGGTTAAAACTCAATTTTACTGTTAAACACAAAAATCAGATAAGAAAATATATATGAGACTGAGCACTTCTGCCACCTACATACAAATTTTTTCTAAATCGTTTTATTTTTTTTTTATTTTTGCTTCAATCTATCTGTTTTAGCTCACATGACTGAAAATCATTGTGAGCTATTGCTTGGGCCTTGCAAATCATACAATTCCAATTCAAACCAGATCTCGAATCAAATTAGGCCTTTTATTTGAACTGGAAATGAACCTTGAATCAAACCGGCCCTGTAGACAAAGTCCGAAGTTGCTGATTGATCTGATAGGAGTACACCAAAGATTATAGAAAAAAATTATGTTTATCCAATGATGTTCGCTGTGAAATTTGTTTATCCAATCATGTTCGCTATGAAATTTGTTTATCCAATCATGTTCGCTATGAAATTTGAAAAGAAATTCTACTATCTAGTGCGCTGGTAACTTCTAATAATTTGAATTTTGTGATTAGATTATGTGACCATGTTCAATGTGAACAAGTGGAAATGCTGTGTGAAGGAAAGTTCCAATGGGAGGTGATTATCTGCCCTGCATTGATGAATTCAATTTATCAGAGTGAGTTTACCATACACAGTTACTCCCCATGTAATGAGGACAAATAGCCATTTACTTGGGGATTGTAATATTGAACTTTAAAAGCACCAAAGCACCAATCTTAGAGTAACATCTCCAAGCATTGCATCGGAATGAGTTAATCCCATTAACTGGTAGAGTTCTGGAAGCCCATATTTGGGCTTTATTCTGAAGTGCAGGTACTGCAACTTGAGGCTTCAAATTCAGTGGCTGTGCTTAATATTATCTTTGCAACGATATTACTTAGTCTGTAAGGATTTCCTTTGTTACAATTTATGGGAGAGTGCCCACAGGCACAGGCACTCTCCTATAAATTGTAACAAGACAAAGACATATGAACAAATTTTACATACCTACGTGCAAATCTGTTATTGTTTACATTGGTGGGCGGTACCTCCGCATTTCTTTTTCCATTTCATTTTGGCGATAAAATTGACAGCGGAGGTACCTCCGCTGTCAGTTTTATCGCCAAAATGAAATGGAAAAAGAAATGCGCAAATCACAGGACCTTTTTCATTTTAATAACAAAATAACACACTATTTCGAGTTATGGATGCTTCATGAACATGAGACAACGTATGTTTGTTAATTTTTGGTATCTTATGGGGTAAACCTATTTAAAAATGTAATAAATAATGACCAGTTTCACTCTTTACGAGGTGGTGAGTGATAAATTTAGACAAGCTTACATTCAAAGGCGAAGTCTCCAAAGCTCAACTTGGATGTAGTTCCACTGTAGGTGTAAATTTTTGCTCTTGAAAGCCCATTGCTGGTGTGTTCACCATGGTTGTTAAAATAGTGTTCACAAATATTTATTTCCGTGTATGGTATATTTATTTCTGTGTATGGTATATACAAACATGTTAACTCTGCCGGAATGCCTGGGAAAATCCCGAAATTTCAGTGTAGTTCCCAGCCGCCTGGATGGGAATCAGTTTTGAACCAAAAATCCCAGAAAACAAGTCGAATATTTCTTTACCATTGTAACTTAAGTTACTTAACGTTCGGAGTTAAATCACATGCATTTCAAACTCTGGTAAAAACTCACGAAACAGTAAAATATGGATTAAAGTTAAATTTATTTAAGAAAAGAGTATTTTATGATATAAATTTCAACTGTGTTCATGTTTATTTCTGTTTTTTTCTTTATAATCGGAGATTCGTGATCAATGTGAGAGTGTCGAAGTGAAAATAGGTGACTTACTTTCCAAAAATTGAAAACTCCACCTTCATTTAAATGTAGTTTTTTAGTAAATAAAATATATGAAAAGGAATTAAATAATATATATTTATTTATTCATAGAATTGCTTTAATTCTCATCCCTTTTCCAAATGAAAAGATAAACAACACCTTGACCTCAACTATTTCACACAGTTTAAAAATAGGTTAAAGTCGCTTAGGATGCCAAAAAATTATGACTGCATATTTATACACAATGGTCTTATTTTCTAACACTACATTTACTCCGTTGTGCTGACTACAGAACTGTCAACTGTTGGCTCTCTGTTCCGAGAAAATTTCGAATGGAATTAAAAAAAACAAAAGAAAAAAAATCCTTCAATGATGAAAAGAAAAGTTTTGTGCAGGGCACAAACGTCCTCACATGCATGAAGGATTTTGATAAAGATACTTAATAATAATAACACTTTGGCCAGCCGCTGATTTGTCGCGGTTTTCGGACGAAAAGGCCATGGTTACCCCTGAACTCCCAACTGCCTCCCTATTCCCACGCTTCTCCTCTCCTCCCAACACTCAGAGACGAACTGCTTGATGACATCCCTTGCCCCATTCTTCCCAATCTCACCGATTAGCATATTAACCCTCTCCTTTGAGTCTCCCCCTAACCACATGTCCTTCATTCTCCCATCCCACTTCCCTATTTATACTCCCAGTGAATCTCATTCTTTTAGACTGATACTTTGGGCATTCTAGAAGAAAGTGTTCCAGGGTCTCCACCACGCCCAAGTTACACATCTGGCACTCCTTTTCACTGTTTTTTCCAATTTTTCCCCTCAGCTCCAGGGACCTCGACCTCAGCTTGAACAACAGTGACCCCCCAAAGGTGCCATCAAGGTACTCTTCAAAACCAGGCTTCTCTTTATCACGCAGGCCACCCAAAGATCTCTTTGATTTGACCCCCCTCTCGCCAATTACGGTTACAATCCTCCATGACCCTTTCTCTGACGATTTTTTTGCCCTGGTTTGCCCCAACATCAAGGTCCGAGATCTCCAATGAGTAGTTTTCTACTAGCTCCCTCACTTGGATCATCCACCCCGTCTTGATATTTGAGTTGAAAGTTCTCAGGAACATTACTTTACACCATCGGCTATCGGGGAGATTTACCAAATAATTAAGATAACCGAGTTTCAATAGTTCTATCCTGACCTTGATCCTCATCCACCCAAGCTCACCCCTGATCACTTCTAGCACTGCGGCATTACTCGAGCCTGTTATCCATCGGCCTGCATCGTTCTGCAGGATTTCCAAGCTCTTTACGGCTGTGTTGTTTAGGGGTACAACTTCCGTACTGTATGTTATACTTGGCAGACCCACCATTTCCCAAATAGTTTTCCCCACGAAAACTGTATTGAAACTGTTTCTCCCTATAAGTTTCATTTGGTTAAGGATTCGCTTCCCCTTCAGAATCAATTTGTTTGTGTGGTTTCGGTAGATGCCTCTTCCTGTGATGTTTATATTTACCCCCAAATACTCGTAATCGCTAGTCTCTCCTACACTAAGAAGTCTACTGCTACCTTCCAGAATGTTGAACTTCCCCACTCTCCACCTTCGAGTGGGGTCCACTTTGCGGCCCACGGGTATAACTTTGCTCTTGCTTTCATTAAGTTCGAGTCTCCATTTGCTCCCATATTTCCCAACAATTCCCAGCATCTTCGCTAGCCCCTCTTCGCTTTCTGACACTAGCACCATATCGTCTGCAAAAAATAGCCCTGGGATCTTCAAGTCACCAACTGCAACCTCCTCGTCGCTATGCAGGAGTTCATCTCCTAAACCTTTGATGTACAATGCAAAAAGAATTGGCGAAAGGATACACCCCTGTTTTAGGCCTATCTCCATAGGCACACGTTTTGTTGTAATATTTCCCAGGCTAAGTTCACTCTGTACATCTTTATATAATGCTTTCATAATCCCAACAAACTCGCCTCCCAAGCACAGAGCCTCCAGCTTGCGCCACATACCCTCCCTCCATACTCTATCATATGCCTTTTTAACATCCAAAAAGGCCATGAACATCTTTTTCTTTTTTGCTTTCGCGGATTCTATCATTTGGGATAGCGTGAAAGATGGTCAGTGACTCTCCTTCCCTTCCTGAAGCCATTCTGGATTTCTCTCAAAAAACCCTTCTCTTCGATCATCTCCTCTAATCTCCCATACAGGACTTTACAAAAGACTTTTCCAATGTTGCTGCTGACAGAGATCCCTCGATAGTTATCCAAGATGTCTTTTTCCCCCTTTTCATGAATAAATGTCACTTTGCTTTCCCTCCACTCCTTTGGGACCTCTTGTTTTTCTATGGCTAAATTGAATAGGGCAGTTAGGCTTTCCCAGAGTTCCTCTCCCCCTTTTTTGATAAACTCGTTAGGAATTTCGTCCACCCCTCCCGCTTTTCCATTCCTTAATTTCGAGATCACCCTTCGCACCTCCTCAGTTTTGATTTCGCTGCACACGAAGTTCGATAGATTTTCCTCGACCTGGTTCGGACACTGGTGGGTTCCCCATGCCCCATCGCTTATCGTTTACCTTTTCCCAGTGCTTGACTCGTTCTAATGCGATTTGATCTCGCTCTTCTGTAACTCTGCCATCTACATTAATGCTCTGTGGGTTATTCCCTTTGTTACGTTTGTTCAACTGACAACTAGATCTGGATATAACCTGGTGTGAATGGTGGTTCATGGACTGTAAAATCACAAGTTTTTCTTTTGTCTCCACGCGAACTTTTTCCTGAAATCCATCCCATTTCCCTGAAAATCACCCTCAGGTTCCCTGAAAGATTATTCTGGTGGTTAACATATCTAGGTATATATACTACATTCATGTGAAGCCTTTATTATACTCCCGCTTCGAAGAAGTGGGGGCTATATAGGAATCGCCCTGTATGTTCGTCCGTCCGTCCGTCCGTCCATCCGTCCGTCCGTCCGTCCGTACGTCTTTCCATCCGGACAAATTCTTGTGTGCGCAACTCCTACATTAATGAACCGATTTTGATGAAACCTTCATCTCTACTAAGTGAACATGTGCATATTCCAAACTTTTTGATCTGCGACAATTTTAACCAGGTTATCTCTCTTGAACTTTGATTTAATATGGGTTTCTATATGAAATTCTTGTGTGCGCAACTCCTCCTACATTTATCTATCAATTTGGACAAAACTTTTCAGACATCATCACTACTAAGTGAACATGCGCATATTCCAAGATTTTTGATCTGCAACAATTTTAACCAGGTTATCTCCCTTTGACTTAGATTTATTGTGTCTTTCCATCCGAAGAAATTCTTGTGTGCGCAACTCCTCCTACATTAATGAACCGATTTTGATGAAACCTTTCAAACATCATCTCTACTAAGTGAACATGTGCATATTCCAAACTTTTTAATCTGCGACAATTTTAACCAGGTTATCTCTCTTGAACTTTGAGTTAATATGGGTTTCTACATGAAATTCTTGTGTGCGCAACTCCTCCTACATTTAGGAATCGCCCTGTATGTCCGTCCGTCCGTCCGTCCGTCCGTCCGTCCGTACATCTTTCCGTCCAGACAAATTCTTGTGTGCGCAACTCCTCCTACATTAATGAACTGATTTTGATGAAACCTTCATCTCTACTAAGTGAACATGTGCATATTCCAAACTTTTTGATCTGTGACAATTTTAACCAGGCTATCTCTCTTGAACTTTGATTTAATATGGGTTCCTATATGAAATTCTTGTTTGCGCAACTCCTCCTCCATTTATCAATCAATTTGGACAAAACTTTTCAGACAACATCACTACTAAGTGAACATGCGCATATTCCAAGATTTTTGATCTGCAACAATTTTAACCAGGTTATCTCCCTTTGACTTAGATTTATTGTGTCTTTCCATCCGAACAAATTCTTGTGTGCGCAACTCCTCCTACATTAATGAACCGATTTTGATGAAACCTTTCAAACATCATCTCTACTAAGTGAACATGTGCATATTCCAAACTTTTTAATCTTTGACAATTTTAACCAGGTTATCTCTCTTGAACTTTGATTTATAATGGGTTTCTACATGAAATTCTTGTGTGCGCAACTCCTCCTACATTTATCAATCAATTTGGACAAAACTTTTCAGAGATCATCACTACTAAGTGAACATGCGCATATTCCAAGATTTTTGATCTGCGACAATTTTAACCAGGTTATCTCCCTTTGACTTAGATTTATTATGTCTTTCCGTTCGAACAAATTCTTGTGTGCGCAACTCCTCCTACATTAATGAACCGATTTTGATGAAACCTTTCAAACATCATCTCTACTAGGTGAACATGTGCATATATTCCAAACTTTTTGATCTGCGACAATTTTAACCAGGTAATCTTTCTTGAACTTTGATTTAATATTGGTTTCTGCATGAAATTCTTGTGTGCGCAACTCCTCCTACATTTATCAATCAATTTGGACGAAAGTTTACAGACATCATCACTACTAAGTGAACATGCGCATATTCCAAAATTTTTGAGCTGTGGCAATTTTAACTAGGTTATCTCCCTTTAACTTAGATTTATTATGGGTTTCTACATGAAATTCTTGTGCGTGCAACTCCTCCTACATTTATCAATCAATTTGGACAAAACTTTTCAGACATCATCACTACTAAGTGAACATGCGCATATTCCAAGATTTTTGATCTGCGACAATTTTAACCAGGTTATCTCCCTTTGACTTAGATTTATTATGTCTTTCCGTTCGAACAAATTCTTGTGTGCGCAACTCCTCCTACATTAATGAACCGATTTTGATGAAACTTTTCAAACATCATCTCTACTAAGTGAACATGTGCATATTCCAAACTTTTTGATCTGCGACAATTTTAACCAGGTTATCTCTCTTGAACTTTGATTTAATATGGGTTTCTGCATGAAATTCTTGTGTGCGCAACTCCTCCTACATTTATCAATCAATTTGGACGAAAGTTTACAGACATCATCACTACTAAGTGAACATGCGCATATTCCAAAATTTTTGAGCTGTGGCAATTTTAACTAGGTTATCTCCCTTTAACTTAGATTTATTATGGGTTTCTACATGAAATTCTTGTGCGTGCAACTCCTCCTACATTTATCAATCAATTTTGACGAAACCTTTCAAACATTATCACAACTAAGTGAACATACGCATATTCCCAAATTTTTGATCTGCGACAATTTTAACCAGGTTATCTCCCTTTAACTTGGATTTATTATGGGTTTTCAAATGAGATTCTTGTGTGTGCAACTCCTCCTACATTAATGAACCGATTTTGAATACATGTTGCACACTGTAAATGGGTGTTTCCAAATGTAAACCATATATGTGTGGGCTCTTTAAGTATTCAGTGCTGTTCTGTGGAAGGCCACATGCAAATACAAATTTCAACATCAAAAAATGATCTTTATGTATACATTTCCTTATGGCCTTCGCCTACATGATCAGAAGTGCATTCCTCTAAAAACCCAAAGCAGGGGTATTAATCACCTTCAGTGATAGTTCTAGTTCATTTGAAATTCTCAAAAGTTTATAGGAGATAAGATATAAAAAATACACACCCAGAAGATAAATTTGGACAATCATAATAACTAGGACAAAGATACAAGGTCCTGTAATGTGGACAATCATAATAACTAGGACAAGGATACAAGGTCCTGTAATGTGGGCCATATATGTCTAAACAGTTGGCTAAACTTTACTGTATTCTTGTCTTAAGGGGGCGTGGTGATGTTGCGGTAACAGATTCTCGGCAGATCACTGAAGTTAAGCAACGTCAAGCCCAGTTAGTCCTTGGATGGGTGACCATCTGAGTGATCAATTCGGACTCCTGCTTTGTGTCCTTGGGCATGGCACTTAACCCCGATTGTCCACATGGGGGCACAATGATGCCATCTACTAAGGTGTACTGCACATTGATGGTGCGCATGTCTTCAACCAAACCAATCCCTGCCTGTGCTGCAGTGCAGAGTTACGATGTTGGGGATCTGGCAGCTGCTCGTCGTTGCTCGGTGGTTCTCGCCGGGTATTCCAGCTTCCTCCACCTGTAAAATTGTCACCGACACAATATAACCTTGGCTGTTAAAGTGTTGTTAAACCTTAATAAATAATTAATGATAATTCTTGACTTGCAGTACGATAATAAATACTGAAAGAGAATTGAAACTCAATAATAAATATGGAATGGACAAATCCATTTTGAATTGTTGAGAGGTTCAGAAATTTCTAAAGTATGTACTCATCCTTGTGATACTTGTAACTCACTTAGGGCTTTGCCTAGGGCTTTTCATAGCCTCAAGATTCAATTCGATTTCGAATCTTAAGTAGATACTCAGTTCAATTCAAAATTGGCTGCTGGATTCGTTTCCTCTCAAATATTTTTAATGAGAATATAGCTTGGTATCAGTCATCTTCATCGACTCACAAAATATACAATTCAGATGGAAATCGTACATAAATAATGTTGTAATAAAAGACTGAGTGTAACTTCCGCTACATTAACATAAAATAACATCTGTACTCATACCACCAGCCATGCTAATTCCAATATCACTAGTCCCTACCACAGTTAAATGTAAATTTAAGGTTTTCAAGCAATGTCGATGATGAACTATAATCCTTACAGGGTTAGGCCAAATAAAAAAAATGAATTGATTCTCAGGCAATTTTTTTTTCAAATCATTGAGGGAGGGAGGATTTTATTTTTATTTTTTTTTTTAAATTTTTTTTTTTCGTGTAAAGGGTTCAGTATACTCAGTAAATCTTTTTCTGTCTTTCCACTTGAAAAAGAGAAAAGGTTGTATTTTAGTGCAATTATAGTATACCTTTTATAATTAACTGCTGTAACAACAGCTAAAAGGATGTGTATTTTATTATTCTTTTTAATGGTATAGATCTGTCAAGCATCATGGTCCATTAAAATAGGCCCCAGTAACCAATGCTTGGGGTAGGAGACCTTTAAAATGGGAAATTTGGCTCTAAATGATTGGTTGAGTTTATATTGGTGTTGCGGCCATTATTAGCCATTATGCAGAAATATATGACCTTAAACACCAGCAAATAATTAAATCATGATCCAGTATATCAGAATTTGCCTTGTTACAGTTTATGGGAGAGTGCCTTTGGGCACTCTCCCATAAACTGCAACAAGAAAAACCGATTTACTGCAAACACAGCTAAATAATTATATGTCGAGAAATGTGAAAAAATGACCATTCCAAGTTTTCACAAATTCTTTAAACAACATGACATAATAAAAATGCCTAATGAGGAGGTTCAGATCCAATGAGGGAGGGCCTGAGAATCAAAACATTATTTTTTTTTAGCCTTATATTCCAACTACATCATCAATGCATGCCTTCTACAAAGGCCTGCCTTGATGATGTAGTTGGATTATTTTCACAGTCGGAACAAATCAGGTTTATAATACCCCAACTCCAGTTGGTTTTCTTTAAGATGCCACTGATTTGATTTGAGGTTTGATTCGATTTTGAATGATAGACTTGATTTGATTCAAAATTCGCAAGACCCTGTCATCATCTTTATAAATTAATTTTATTTTGTAGGGGGATATGTGGAATCTAGGAATTTTTCAATCCATGAAGATACTTTGAAGAAGGTAAGTTCAGTTTATTAGGGTTATAAAAGTATGACAGTATCATGTTTACTTTCCAGTATAATGTTTGTCATGATATGTAATTATTGAAAAAAGTCTTGTGCAACCTACTGTAATATAATAATGCAGTAGCTCCCATTTAATTGTATATTTGTATACTTTTATAGGATAAGCTTGGTAATTACAGTTTTCAAACACAAAATCCTCTACTATACCTTTAGTACAAATTTTACCTCCAGTTGAATATGGGTTATAGAGTAACTCCCTGTTGATTGAATAAAATCTATGCTGATCTATTACACCAACAACTCCAATATTTCCCAGTTTTATTGCCTTCTCTTATCTTTATAAGTATTAAGCCTAAAAAAGTTAAAAATCTGTTTCTCAGGCCCTCCCGCATGGACCTTTTGGCTGCCACATGCTCTCTTTTTATAACCAATGCAAACTTGAAAAAATAAAAATTAAATGGTTTATGTCTAATATTTTACCCAAGTTAATAAAATTGATAAATTTGTCCCTTGAGAGCAACAAGGCATTGCACTCAAGGGATGAAATACACCTCCACCCATGCTATTCTGTAGATTATGAGGCCTAAAACATAAAACAAACCAAGAAAATGAATTTCTGATGGCAAAGAAATATTTACAAAAATAAAATAAAAAACCGCCGCCCGCATGTAATTTTACAAAACATGGCCTGAGAAAAACAATATTATTATAAATAAATAAATAAATAAGTGCTGATTTTACTTATAATTTATTTATTTATTGGTGTTTAAGGTCACATACTTATGCAAAATGGCTAATCATGACTGGGACAGTTTTATGGGTGGAGGAAGCTGGAGTACCCGGAGAGAACCACCGAGCAATGACGAGCAGCTGCCAGCTCCCCAACATCGTAACCCCGCACTGCAGCACAGGCAGGATTAGATTGGTTGAAGACATGCGCACCATCGACGTGCAGTACGCCTTAGTACATGGCATCATCGTGCCCCCATGTGGACAATCGGGTTAAGTGCCTTGCTTAAGGACACGACGCGGGAGCGGGAGTCCAAATCGATCGCTGAGACGGTCACCCATCCGAGGACTAACCGGGCTCGACGTTGCTTAACTTCGTTGATCTGACGAGAACCAGTTACCGCAATGCCACTGCGCCCCCGATTTTACTGGTAACAAACTAGGACTGAGTAACCAATCCCTGGGATCGATTTCATCTAAAAGTTGTCAGTATTAGGATAAATGGTTGGCTGAGTTTAACTCCATGGTTCAGTTGCAGTAATCATGAAGTGCCCTTAACCCTTTACCCAATGCAGACGATTTCAAAATTTATTATTTTAAATATCATTTTTTTTAATTTTTAAAAAAATTTCAACAAAACCATATCATGTGACCCCTCATTGGAATGAGCTCAATGAGCTCATTCCAATGAGGGGTCACATGATATGGTTTTGTTGAAATATTTTGAAAAATTTAATTTTTTCAACGGCTCAATTTGCATATTACGCGGGCAGATGCGGGTGATTCGTTAGGTAAATGGTTAAACATTAACAAATAAAATAAATAATAATAAATAAGGATATGTAAGTTCTGATTATAATAAATAGGGATATGTAAGTTCTGATTAATGAATACTTCTGTTAATTGAATATTTTTCACTGGCCAAGTTGCTGTTTAATTAACAGGGTTACACTGTGTAAAGATGTTTTTCAAATTGACCATGTTTAGCTCATCAACTTTAGTTGTGCGAGCTTATGGCATGGCTCGATTGGTCGGCATCAGTGTACATGTCCAAAAATGTTAAAGTTTCTGTTTAGGTCACTTACTCGCCCTATTTCCATATCATGGCCTTTATAATGCTGCTAAATGATGATTATTATCATTCTACCATGATTAACCCCTCAGATCCTGCATTTTAGACATTTTTCTTCACATTTTTGGTTGCGTTTAGTTTACTGTTTAGCTCAGAATTTCATGTTTAACTAAGTGTTCAGGTCAGCTGCTGTGCTCCTTCTCTTCCCATGGCACTTATATTCATCATACATGTTCCTCAGTATCATTGTTCCATTATTAACCCCTCATACGCTGCATTTTAAACATTTTTCTTGACATTTTTAGTTGCGTTTAGTTTTCTGTTCAGCTCAGAATTTCATGTTCAACTTAGTGTTTAGGTCATTTGCTGTGTTCTTTCTCTTCCTGCGGCACTTATATTCCTCATACACATTCCTCATTATCATTCTTCCATGATTTAACCCTTCTTCAGTGAATTTCTTCAAATTTTTCTTCAAATTTTGAATGTTAAGTTTTCTGTTGAGCTCACACTTACATATTTTCAGTGTGTTAAATTTTTTTTTAGTTCAGCTGTCGACACCCTTTTCATTCCATGACCATTATATTGCTTCTATATGGTGCTTATTATCATTCTATCATTATTTAACCCTCGCCCAGTGCATTCCAAACCTTTTTCTTACCATTTTTAGCTATGTTTACTTTTCTATTTGGCTCAGATTTTAGGTTTAACTTAGTGTTCAGGTCAGCTGCTGTGTTCCTTCTCTTCTCATGGTACTTATATTCCTCATACCTGTTCCTCATTATCATTCTAGCATCATTTGACTCTGGTCCACTGATGTTCTTCAAATTGTTCATCAAATTTTTAATGCTCACACTTACACACTTTCAGTGTGTTAAAGTTTCTGTTGAGGTTAGTTGCCGACACCAGTTCCATCCCATGGTCTTTATATTGCCTTTATATTGCTTCTATGTGGTGCTTATTATCATTCTACCATTATTTCATCCTCACCCAGTGTGTTTTAAACCTTTTTCTTAACATTTTCTAGTTGTGTTTATTTTTCTGTTTAGCTCAGAATTTCATGTTTAACTTAATGTTCAGGTCACCTGCTGTGTTCCTTCTCTTCCGATGGTGCTTATATTCATCATACATTTTCGTCATTATCATTCTACCATGGTTTAACCCTTGTCTAGTGAATTTCTTAAAATTTTTCTTCCAATTTTGAACGTTAAGTTTTCTGTTTACCTCACACTTCGACATTTTCAGTGAGTTAAACTTTTTGTTTACATCGACTACTCACACCCTTTTCATCCCAAAGCTTTTATAATGCTTCCATGTGGTGCTTATTATCATTCTACCACTATTTATCCCTCAGTCAGTGTGTTTTAAACATTTCTCTTAACATTATTTAGTTACGTTTACTTTTCTGTTTAGTTCAGAATTTCATGTTTAACTTAGTGTTTAGGTCAGCTGCTGTGCTCCTTCTCTTCCCATTGCACTTATATTCATCATACACGTTCCTCAGTATCATTGTTCCATGATTTAACCCTTCTCCAGTGAATTTCTGTAAATTTTTCATCAAATTTTGAACATTAACTCTTTTTACCTCACACTTACACATTTTCAGTTTGTTACAGTTTCTGTTTAGGTTGGCTGTCGACACTCTTTTCATCCCATGGCCTTTATATTGCTTCTATATTGTGCTTATTATCATTCTACCATTATTTAACCCTTGTCCAGTGTGTTTTAAACCTTTTTCTTGCCATTTTTAATTACGTTTACTTTTTAGCTTAACTTGACAAAGTCAAGATCAGCTATTGCCATCATGCGTGCGGAAGTCTGTTAGTCTGTGAGTCTGTTCACATTTTCCTTTTGCACAGGCTACACCCCGTAGTTCTTGTCTGATCGTCACAAAATTTCATATGCAGTTTTGGGGTCCTGTCTCTAGATGAGAACGTCCCCTTTTGGTCGTGATCGGTCAACCAGTATGGCTGCCCCAGCCCAAAACACGAAAACCATTAGCACAGTCTACAGGTCGTATTTATGAAGGGATTTCATTGTAACTTGGTAAGATGCCTCTGTATAATGCCTAGATGAGAACGTCCCCTTTTGGTCATGATCTGTCAACCGTGATGGCTGCCCAAGCCCAAAACCTAAAAACTTTTACCACAGTCTGCAGGTCATGTTTAATATGGAGGGATTTCATTGTAACTTGGTAGGATGACTCCGTATGATGTCTAGATGAGAATTTCCCCATTTGGGCGTGATCTGTCAACCGTGACGACTGCCCAAGTCCGAAAACCTTTAGCACAGTATACAGGTCATATTTATGGAGGGATTTCATTGTAGCTTGGTAGGTTGACTTCATATAATGTCTAGATGAGAAAGTCCCCTTTTGGACGTAATTGGGCAACTGTGACGGCTACAGGGCCCCGAAGCCCGAAAACCTTTAGCACAGTGTACAGGTCATATTTATGGAGGGATTTCATTGTAACTTGGTAGGTTGACTTCATATAATGTCTAAATGAGAAAGTCCCCTTTTGGACGTAATTGGGCAACTGTGACGGCTACAGGGCCCCGAAGCCCGAAAACCTTTAGCACAGTGTACAGGTCATATTTATGGGGGGATTTCATTGTAACTTGGTAGGTTGACTTCATATAATGTCTAGATGAGAAAGTCCCCTTTTGGACGTAATTGGGCAACTGTGACGGCTACAGGGCCCCGAAGCCCGAAAACCTTTAGCACAGTCTACAGGTCATATTTATGAAGGGATTTCATTGTAACTTGGTAGGTTGACTTCACATAATGTCTAGATGAGAAAGTCCCCTTTTTGGACGTGATTGGGCAACTGTGATGGCTACAGGGCCCTGAAGCCCGAAAACCTTTAGCACAGTTTACAGGTCATATTTATGAAGGGATTTCATTGTAACTTGGTAGGTTGACTCCAAATAATGTCTAGACAAATTGTAATTTAGGATGCCAACATTTTAACCCTTTACCTAACATGAAAAGCAGACGACACTTGCAAAAATAATTCTTGAATAACTAATTTTTTTCATTTTTTGTCTCAAAAACATAGGTTATGACCCCTCATTGGAACGAGCTCGATGAGCTCGTTCCAATGAGGGGTCATATCCTATGTTTTTGAGACAAAAAATGAAAAAATAATGAAAATTAATTGGCGATTTTTGAGAATAGCGCTGGCCGGTTTTGGCCGTTACGTTGGGTAAAGGGTTAAAAAGGCTGCCATTTTTCTTGTGTTTGTTTACCTTTTATGAAGTTCACCAAGGGTCAAATCCACACAGTTCAGAAGAATAAATATGGAGTCATGAGAGAGTGCATCAATGAAAAATGAATGTCCAGTATGGCTTTTGTGAGTCTGCTGTGACCATACCCCTCACAATCCTGTGCCATTTTGCATGAGATCTGTATCAATTGGTAACATAAGATGAGATTGATACACCAAAAAAGGGTAAACTGCCAATCTTCCTCAATTAGTGTTATATGTGCCCATTTCTGGGGTTGGATGACCAGTGACAGCTGCCAAGAGTATCATTTGAATGTTCAAGTGTGGCCAAAGCAACAAAAAATGACCTGCCCTGCATGCTGAATACTTTCACCAATCGGCTACACTTAGTTAGACATCCTGGTTTCCAATTCATTTATGTACATGATTTGGTATGCTTCATTTGTTTTGGAACTATCGGCCTTCCATAGTTGCTGTTTGGGGCAGCTTGACTGTTGTTTTCTCATGTGATTTAAGAACATTAATAACCATTAAAAACTGATCTGCTTACCAATACTAATTTTATAGGAGGAGGGTTACCGGCCAGAACAATGTCGGAATTGTATTGGTTATTAAATTCATTTATCTAGTAATTGTGACATATTGTGGTCTCATTTTGGTAATCCGTGTGAATTTTTGTCCGCCTAGCGGAATTTATTTTTTTTTGTCCACAGAGTGTCAACACACATAGATTTTTGCAACCTTTTGGTGCTAACAATGCTCAAAATCGACGTATATCCGTCTTATACACAATGCGGTTGTGTGAGGGAGATATTTAAATTTATGATGGTACGACATTTCTCAATATTTGAAGAACAGGAAAACACCTTTCTGATCATTCTCCTTGACATTGGTCTTCTTTTTTCATAGCAGACTTCATCGAGCCTTCTTTACGTCACTAATATAGTTCGGCGACAATAAAATTATTTTTTCGTAAGTATACAATTGTGACGACTGTAATGTATGTTGATGTGAATATATTTTTGTTTTCAAATATAATTTTCCACTTTTATGTTCTGATCATCGTCACCAACCAAATAATAGTAGTTCAAATTGGTGGCGTATTAATCCCTTGCTGACACTTGTGACAAATTGTAAAGTTTGTGATCTGAACATCGCTACTATGGGCAGAATCTCGCAATTATCACATTGTCAGTTGAATATTTTCCTGTGAATGTATCGTGAGTTGTACATTACATCGCCTGCCAGATTCAAAAACAGCAGTGAAATGTTTGAAGATTTCAGATCGTTGGAAATGAAATCATTTCACAACTTCACCCAAAAAACCCCACGTGATCACAACATGTCAGACAAACAGAATGAAGCATTTGTGGTCATCCATTTTCCCCTGAGCATTCTCGCCAGTGTTGGTGATGAAATGATAAATATGCTTTCTCCGAGTATGGAGTGTGGAGTCTTTTATTCACAACACAGTCATTCGAATTACCGATCTATTCCTGGTTAACCCCGAGGGTTACTTATGCGGCTGGCAATTTCTTTGTCATCAAAAGCAAAAAATTTTTTTTTAAATTTCCATAAAGTGGGTAAATTCGGGTTTTGTATACTTTTGTCATTATTTTGGTGTATAATATGTCGTTATTCACTGCTTTAATTTGTTTTTAGGGCATTGTGAAAATTTACAAAAATATGGCCAAAGTTATGTTGGACGACCCCTTAACGGGCAGATTTTTTCAGTTCCTATATTAAACCGCAGTACAGAGTTCTGGAAATGAAAGAGGTGGCATTTGTATCTGAATATTTTATTAAATGTAGGTTTTAGAAATTTTCTGACTGAACTATATAATTGCTTATCAGGGACAGTCTCTGAAAGATTTTTCTCGCCAAACATTAATTGGTTATATAATCCTTCTCATGTGACAGCACTAAAACAGCTTTTCATACCCGTTCGTTTCTACACAAACGACGGGGTATTAACAAGTGCGGTTTTGTATGCAATGTACATGTAATGTTGGTGACTTTCTCTTGGTAGCAAACTCCCAACCGATTTTGAAACTGAATTCTCATGATACATTTCTTATATTTTTAGGGGAGGATTAAGGTTATATTCTCTTTGGAGCTTTGATGACTGTGTTCCTTGCTCAGATGTATCGTTGTCAGCAATGAGCCCCAAAACCCTAAAACCTTTAGCTCAGACTACAGTTTGTATTTATGAAGGGATTTCATTGTAACTTTGTAAGATGACTCAGTATAATGTCTAGATGAGGATGTCCCCTTTTGGTTGGGATGGGTCATCTGTGATGCCTACACAGGCCCGAAACCCAAAAACCTTTAGCACAGTCTACAGGCCATATTTATGAAGGGATTTCATTGTAACTTGATAGGATGACTCATTTTGGAATAATTTCATTGTAACTTGGTAACTTTGGTTGACATACATTAACTGTGATGGCCACATTAACCCACCCCTCACTTCTTTAGTACAGTCTACACCTCAAATTAGTTTTATTGAAAACATAGCATACAGGGAACAGAAATTAACATATTCCCGATTATCACAATTCTTGTCGCATTTCATAATCCTTTCATAAAAATTTAACATTATCCTTTTCATCAAACACAACACACAATCAAGTTGAACTACAGTGTCATTGACACTTTCATTATCTTTATTTATGATGAGAATGACAAGCCATAGAGTACTGGCAGTTGTTGAGAAGAGAACAACAAGCTATAGAGTACTGGCAGCTGTTGACATGAGAATGACGAGCCATAGAGTACTGGCAGTTGTTGACATGAGAATGACTTGCTGTAGAGTACTGGCAGTTGTTGACATGAGAATGACGAGCCATAGAGTATAGAGTACTGGCAGTTGTTGACATGAGAATGACGAGCCATAGAGTACTGGCAGTTGTTGAGAAGAGAACAACAAGCCATAGAGTACTGGCAGTTGTTGACATGAGAATGACGAGCCATAGAGTACTAGCAGTTGTTGACATGAGAATGATGAGCCATAGAGTACTGGCAGTTGTTAACATGAGAATGACTTGTTGTAGAGTACTGACAGTTGTTGACATGAGAATGACATGCTGTAGAGTACTGGCAGTTGTTGACATGAGAATGCCGAGCCATAGAGTACTGGCAGTTGTTGACATGAGAATGATGAGCCATAGAGTACTGACAGTTGTTGACATGAGAATGACATGCTGTAGAGTACTGGCAGTTGTTGACATGAGAATGCCGAGCCATAGAGTACTAGCAGTTGTTGACATGAGAATGATGAGCTATAGAGTACTGACAGTTGTTGACATGAGAATGACTTGCTGTAGAGTACTGGCAGTTGTTGACATGAGAATGCCGAGCCATAGAGTACTAGCAGTTGTTGACATGAGAATGATGAGCCATAGAGTACTGACAGTTGTTGACATGAGAATGACTTGCTGTAGAGTACTGGCAGCTGTTGACATGAGAATGATGAGCCATAGAGTACTGGCAGTTGTTGACATGAGAATAACAAGCCATAGAGTACTAGCAGCTGTTGACATGAGAATGATGAGCCATAGAGTACTGGCAGTTGTTGACATGAGAATAACAAGCCATAGAGTACTGGCAGTTGTTGACATGAGAATGACTTGTTATAGAGTACTAGCAGCTGTTGACATGAGAATGATGAGCCATGGAGTACTGGCAGTTGTTGACATGACAACAAGGAGCGATAGAGTACCGGCATTTGTACCGGCATTTGTTGACATGACAACAATGAGCCATAGAGTACATGCTGGCAGTGGTTGACTTAAGAAGGATGAGCCATAGAATACTGACAGCTGTTGGAATGACAACAATGAGCATTGAATACTGGCAGTTGTTGACATGAGAATGCCGAGCCATAGAGTACTAGCAGTTGTTGACATGAGAATGATGAGCCATAGAGTACTGACAGTTGTTGACATGAGAATGACTTGCTGTAGAGTACTGGCAGCTGTTGACATGAGAATGATGAGCCATAGAGTACTGGCAGTTGTTGACATGAGAATAACAAGCCATAGAGTACTAGCAGCTGTTGACATGAGAATGATGAGCCATAGAGTACTGGCAGTTGTTGACATGAGAATAACAAGCCATAGAGTACTGGCAGTTGTTGACATGAGAATGACTTGTTATAGAGTACTAGCAGCTGTTGACATGAGAATGATGAGCCATGGAGTACTGGCAGTTGTTGACATGACAACAAGGAGCGATAGAGTACCGGCATTTGTACCGGCATTTGTTGACATGACAACAATGAGCCATAGAGTACATGCTGGCAGTGGTTGACTTAAGAAGGATGAGCCATAGAATACTGACAGCTGTTGGAATGACAACAATGAGCATTGAATACTGGCAGTTGTTGACATGAGAATGTTGCGCCATAGAGTACTGGCAGATGTTGACATGACAACAATGAGCCATGGAGTATTGGCAGTTGTTGACATGAGAAGAATGAGCCATAGAGTACCGCCAGTTGTTGACATGAGAATGATGTGCCATAGAGTACAGACAGCTGTTGACATGACAACAATGAGCCATAGAGTACTGGCAGTTGTTGACATGAGAAGAATGAGCCATAGAGTACTGCCAGTTGTTGAGATGAGAAGAAAGAGCCATAGAGTACTGCCAGTTGATGACATGAGAATGTCGAGCCATAGAGTACTGGCAGCTGGTGACATGACAACAATGAACCATAGATTACTGGCAGTTCTTGATATGAGAACATCGAGCTATAGAGTACTGCCAGTTGCTGACATGCTTATACAAAGTGATGGGGAATCAGCAATACTTTTATCATAATTATAAAATTAACTGAATTTTCTTTTCATTTAACCTATAAGGTTTCCGAGCAGGTAGTATTTGTCATATTAACTATTTTATTACCAGTGTAGATGTGAATAAACCTTTTAAAATTTCACTCAATAAAATGACAAATGTGTCCACTTATTTTATCTCATTTGCTTTGTATTAACATTTACCTCAAAATATTTCTTGATTTCAGTTGATTTCATCGATTTTTATTCACCCGAACATAACATCTAAAACTGGCCAGCGCTGTTCACAAAATTCACCATTCAGTTTTTATTACTTTTAAAGTTTTTGTCACAAAAACATAGCTTATGCCGCCTCACTGGAACGAGGTCAATGAGCTCGTTCCAATGAGGGGTCATAAGCTATGTTTTTTAAGCAAAAAATCAGAAAAATTAGTGCTTAAAGAATTTTATTTGCAAATGTTGTCTGCTTTTTGTGTTGGGTAAAGGGTTTTATTACACATCCATTAAACTTTAAACCCTTATATTCAACAGAATCGCAGCTATGATATAAATGATTCTGTATTCAACGGGTAATATACAAGCTGGAACTTTTTTACCGCACCGTTTGGTTATGCTTCGAAAAGTTTCCAAATTTCATTATACAATCATCGACCGTCTGTCGCATAGTGTGAAAATGAAAACGTCCAAAGCAAAATAAAGTGGATTCACAAAAATGAGATACTATTTTTGAAAAACCCAATCATTTCCAACCAGAACATTAACCCAGTCCCGTGGCAGCCTCGTTTTGTGGATCCCATTATATCTAAATTGGTCAACTTTATTTCAGTAAATCTTCGTACATCTTGACATGCTTCAAACTTCTTTTGAAAACGTTTCCCCCAGCTGTTTTGCAAATCTGCACATATTTGTACTTATATTTTTACTAACAGTAATAGCCACCAAATGGTTAGGCGCGAATGGGCACCAGCCTATTCAGTTCACTCCTAACCATTTGGTGGGTATTACTGTTCGTAAACAGCAATACAAATTTCAACAAATACTGGTTTCGAAAAGGTTGTTTTTATTTTTTATCGATTCCTTTGATCAGTACAGCTTCAGTCAAAACAAATTCTTCCCCTTTGGGTTTAAACATCGGAATTAAAATTTATTTATTTAAATTAATTTTAATGCATGGATTGTGTAATAAACCTATTGCTGATGGCTGCATTTATGTTTCACAAATGGCGAGATTATTGAAGTATGAAATTCAGCTTGGAGGTGTATTCAAGGGAATCACTCTGAATAACAGTCCTTCAGCTTATTAATGGCCCTCGACGAAGCTGAAGGGCTGTTATTCACACCTGTTGGGCCATTAATAAACCACAAAGCTTGACAAAGTCATGTTATTACTATTATTACCACTGCGATTCTGTTAAAGTTTTGACTCTGTACCTTACATGGCAGCTACAAACAGTCAATTGGTCTTCATTCAATTTGCTTGATTGAGACGTTTTTAACGTTTTCAATTTTGGCAAATGATATCGTCTGTTCTCAAACAAACTGGTGCCACATGGTTATCACGTGATCGGCACCAGTTCTCTTTCAGTTGCAACAAAGTTAGAAAAGTTAAAAACAGACCCAATATTTACCGATTTTAAGTCAGGAATAAAGATTTAAAATGTCGGCAGACTTACTATATACAGCTGCTTGTTCTAACTGGGACTAACTTTGCAGGGTTGGGGGCGCGGTGGCTCAGTAGGTAGAGGTGCAGGCTGCAAGCCAAGAGGTCTTCGGTTCGAATCCCACCTGCGGCAACCGCGTTGTGTCCTTGGGCAAGACACTTCACCCCCATTGCCCATGTGGGGGCATGATGGCGCCGTGTACTAAGGCGTACTGCACGTCGATGGTACGCATGTCTTCAACCAATCTAACCCTGCCTGTGCTGCAGTGCGGAGTTACGATGTTGGGGAGCTGGCAGCTGCTCGTCGTTGCTCGGTGGTTCTCTCCGGGTACTCCGGCTTCCTCCACCCGTAAAACTGTCACGGTCATGATTAGCCATTGTGCATAAATATGTGACCTTAAACATCAATAAATAAATAAATAAATATAACTTTGCAGGACATTTTACATATTTAATAATTTAAATAAAAATCACATTGTTTACTAGTTGAAATCATTTCTGGAAACTGTTTTCATTTTCGAGTGTACGACAGCGAGGAACAAAAGTCACTTGATGTGTCGGACTGTTAATAAGATGTTCAACTCCTTAACGGCCGGCACATCAAGCGACTTTGTAAGTTGAGCGTTACGTTCTTGTAATGAGCTCTGTTAAACAAGATATAATTTGTTAAATTCATGGTTAAACAAGAGAAAAACAGAGTGATTGGAGAAAATTCAGTTGTATTACCTGAGTGCTAGCGGGTAACAAAAAAAAAAAATGGCCATTCAATTAACCCTTTACCCAACGCAGACGATATCAAAATTTATTATTTTAAATACCATTTTTTCTAATTTTTTAAAAAATGTCAACAAAACCATATCATGTGACCCCTCGTTGGAACGAGCTCGATGAGCTCGTTCCAACGAGGGGGTCACATGATATGGTTTTGTTGAAATTTTTTTAAAAATAATATTTTTTCAACTGCTGAATTTGCATATTACGCGGGCGGATGCGGGCGATTCATTGGGTAAAGGGTTAACAGCATTCCATTGTACAATCAGAATTATTTTATTTTTTAGCACACACAGTAGAATTTTTGTTTTATTATCGTTTATTTAGCTTTTATAGTAGTTTTAGTTATTATGATAACTTTTTGTAGGTTTATAATAAGGTAATATTTTGTATTTCAAACATTCATAAGCTTTCAAACGAACTTATCTTTTTGCATGATTACATGTATAGTATCTAAAACATGTCTCACAACATTTCTGTCTTAACTGATTAAGTTCTAAATTATTTTTCAAAGGTGATTTGAAACATGGGTATATTTTTATACTGTACCAATGACCCAGACTTAGCTGGTGCTAACTCTAACAAAACCAGGGCCAAACACAAATTTTGCCCCCCAATCCCCAAAATTTGCATCGAAAACCAAAAGAAATCATGTCCTATAGGACCTCCATACTTTGCCCCTACTGCGCATGCGCAGTGTCAAGGACGTCCCGAAATTGGCGCCAATTATCATTCTCTGTTTGGCCCTTCATCAGTCAACATCTCACTGATCTTTGTGCTTGTAAATCTCAGTTTAAAGGATGCCAGACACGTAATTTTTGGAGAAATGGTGATTCTAAGGAGGATATAAAAGGAGGAGAGGAAAAAGGAGTGACAAAAAATAATCAGGGCTGTACTTAAAATTTTTTATGAAATTATGTTAAGTTGCCTATTTTCGAGGCATGGGCCTCTTGTTGTCATTCTTGCTAAAATGTTGCACTGCTTATTCAGTGTTTCCTCTCCCCTGGCCTTCTAAGTCCCCCCTTGCAATTCTCCCATGCTTTTGGCATATTTTTGAGAAAGTTCATTTCTAAAATTCTCTTGGGAGAGTTGCTTGGTTACAGAATGTTTTCTGTTATTTTCCCCATAGTTACGTTTTCACCCATGGGTGTATAAACGTTGTGTTCTGCATCTTCCATCTGATGTTCTGCAGATTCTCCCCTGGGAGTCTCTGTCTTGCATCAGATAGAGTGTAATTTTGATGACTGATTTCGGGCCAGTTTTTTCAGTGCCTGGAGTCATGTTTTCTGGTGTTTTACACTGTTTGTTTACATTGGCAACAGCCTTTTTTGAGGAGGGCTGTTTGCCTTTGGTGTAGTTTATCTCACTATAAGATACATTTCTATTATCCGTAAGTGTCTCATTAATTATTTAATATAAATTTAAAATTTTTGACCACACTTAGCCATCGGATCCATCGGGGCTCAACGTTACTTTTCAGAAACTTGGGCTTCGCTGAAAAAATATTTTTTCAAAATTATTTTGATTTGCAATTGTTTTTTCATTATTAATGGATCATGTGATTATGTATCTTTGTGTCAGGGGTTTGTGCGAGTAACTAGGACTTGTTGTTGACTTTTCACAATGAAAGGATATTGTTCAAATTGTAATGGGAAGAAATCTTCCTCTGACTTTCATGATCATTGTATTAATTGTAGTCAGTGTTCTCGCACTAATCCCTGTTCTATATGTCAATATTGGGATGACAAACATTGGAAACGTGTGTCACGGTATGTTGTTACTGGAGAAAGGGCTATGCCGGCTCTTTCTCCGCAAGGTCACTCTACTCTCTCAGTTTCTATTTCAGAGGAACAAGAACAGGGTGATGTTTCCATGTTATCTTCTGCAAGTGCGCTTCCGTCGTCACAAATGAATACAGAGCTAGCGGCAAAAGTGCTCATGGAGATTAAACAAATGTCGTCCGCTAGCTCGCCCGGTGTAGCGTCCATTCACCGAATGGTTCGGCAACCGGGTTCGTCCGATGCGGTCCAGGAGGAAATGTTGGGTGATGCGAGCACTATAAACATTCAATGTGCACACCCAGTGACGGCGGATAGTAGGCGAGATCGGAGGAAGCCTTTGAGTCCGGTTCCTAGCTCGTCCAGGTCCAGCCGGGCCGCGAGCGAGAGAGGCCCCTCTCTCGTACAACAACATCTGGGACCAGATGTTGTGGTACAAAATGTGTCGCAAGCGGAGCATACGTCCGTCGCTCGGGACGCTCCGTTGTATAGGCAGTCCGCGGAGACTGCTCAGGCTTCTTCTTCTCGTCAGCGCACACGACCGCACCTTGGCTGCGTGACCGCCGATATCTTACCAGCTTCGCCGATCAGGGATTCTTCGGCGACCAGGTCACACCATCCGGCAGCCAGGGACACGAGGCCGATGGACTCCAGACGTTCGCATAGAAAAAGTATGTGGGAGCCATCTGATGCGGAGCTGCCCTCGGCGAAGCAGCGAAAGACTGCGCCTCCGCAGGTCTCGATGCCGGACATACTTGTGCAGATAGCACAACTTATCGCAGCATCCCAACAGCCGACAGAAACGGTGTCGGATCGGGAATTATCCGACGGCGCTGGGTCGGTACGCTCCGCCGAAGCATTGGGGGCGGACGACCGGGAGCATCATGAGGTCCGACCGGATGGTGAAAGGGATACGGATGATTTGGAGCTATCCCTTTCGGAACAACATAAAGCTGCCGTGGACTTCATCCGGCACTTTCTCCCTCAAGTTGTTCCGTCGGGCCAGACTGCTGCGGTTCCGGACAAGAGGATTATAGCGTCATTGGAGCGGTTCAGGGACATCGCTCCTGAGTTTCCGTCGCAGTCCAATAATGTTGCAAGAACATTTGAATTATTGAACGACGCTATATTTAAACTTGCTTCCAAAACGGGGAAAGCAGGTTTCTTGTCCGCCAATACTCTCAACCTGCCTTTCATTAATGCAAGGAATAAATTCGACACGGCAGGACAGGGTATTCCGAGAGTTCCTCTGCGTATGGACGACGAGGCGGAAGACTTAGAGCTATCATTACCGTCGTCGGCTTCTATTCCAACCGCGGTGTTGGAAACAGCTATTTTGTCTAACAGAGCCAATTTAGATGCCTTATCTTACGCAGATCACCTTACTAAGGCGTTATCACTGCGCCTTCAAGGGAAAGAATTTCAGGATATACAATCCTCTTTAAGACTTCTTTCAAGGGCAGTAGCTTATTCCACGTGTAACTCCGCCCTTTCAGTGGCAAACCTGGAGTTGGTTAGACGTGACGCAGCCCTAGCTACATCCACACTCGTGGATACTAAGGTGAAGAACTCTCTCAGAGTCGCTTCGGTCACCAGAGAACTTCTCTTTGACGGCAAGCTTTCTGCTATTTATGATAAAATTACAAAGAAAGCTTCGGATTCTCTGTTGTTCAAATCTGCTTCTAAGAAGTCGGATACGGCAGACAAGAATAAGACAGGCACTTCTGGGTCTAATGCGCCCAAGAGAGGTTCCTATAGAGGTTCCGGTGCATCCTCTTGGTCTTATTCGAGAGACCGTCAGGGTAGCGACTCTCGTTCGGGACGTCCTTCGGGCCGGGACAACCGGTCGGACGCCCCGAGGTCGACGGGTCGAGGTGCGGGTCGTGGAGGATGTGGTTTCTCCTACCGCAGGCCTCGCAGGTCCAGGAGGTGATGGCTTGAACCTCTATCGCGTACCGGTTGGCGGAAGGTTGTCGAGCTTTTCACAAGAATGGGCGTCGATTACGGACGACCCTTGGGTGAGAGGAGTGACTTCGGAAGGTCTAAAGATATCCTTCAAACGAAAGCCTCCATTAACTCGAAGTCCAAAGTGGACTCAACTTCCGTCAAATCCGCAGAAAAGAGACGCTCTATTATCAGAGGTGCAGTCTCTTTTAATGAAGAACGCGGTAGAGGTCGTAGAAAACCTGGAGACTCCGGTATTCTACAGCCATCTGTTTCTGGTTCCGAAACCAGATGGCTCGTTCCATCCAGTCATAGATTTGAGCTGGATAAACAAGCTGATCGTCGCTCCGAAGTTTTATATGGAGACTATTCGGTCGGTCAGAGCGAGTATTCGGGTGAACGATTATGCAACAAGCATAGATCTCTAAGATGCGTACTTTCACGTCATGGTACATCCGACATTCAGAAAGTATCTACGCTTTGCAGTCCTAGGAGTGGTGTATCAATTCCAGGCGATGTGCTTCGGACTGAATCTAGCACCCTAGGCTTTCACTCGGGTAATGAACTCGGTAATGATCTATTTCCGAGCTCATTCGTCTGCGGTAACGTCGGCCTACCTGGACGACATTCTTCAGAGGTACGGCAACGAGTTAACGCTTCAGAACGATGTTCAGAATCTACTTCTATTGCTCCGACATCTCGGTTTTATAGTAAACGAGGAGAAGTCGGATCTGGTGCCGTCCAAGTCATTCACACATCTGGGAATGAGCTTCGAGACGCACAACAATCTCGTTCGTCTGCCGTTAACCAGAGCGAAATTAGTCAGTTGTTACGCTCGCTATTGTCTGCACGCAGACAAAGTCACAGCGAGAGAATTTATGAGACTGATAGGTCTGTGCGGAGCCGCTGCGTATCTCATTCCGATGGGGCGGTTACGCACGCGTCCTCTCCAAATTTTCTTGACTCAGAATTGGAGTGTGAAAATTCATTCGCTCGACGTAGACGTTCTCTTGTCAGATCAAGTGAAACAAGAGATTCAGACTTGGGCAAACATTCAGTGGTTAACTCAGGGAGTTCCGCTGCAGTTGCCGGATCCAAGTTTTACCATTATGACGGATGCCAGTCAAACAGGTTGGGGTGCATCATTGATCCCAACGGATTCGAGATGCCAGGGTCTTTGGGATCCGCAATTCCTGGGCAAGCACATAAACATCAAGGAAATGATGTCAATTTGGCTTGCGTTACGTCATTGGATGGACATTATTCACAATGCTCATGTCCAAATCCTGTCCGACAATACGACAGTAGTGGCGTATATACGGAATCAGGGAGGCACTCATTCAGTTCCGTTGTTCAATCTAACGGAAAGAATCCTTCTGTTTGCGCTAGAACATCAGGTTCTTCTTTCGGTCCATCATATACCGGGTCGTCTGAATGTGCTAGCAGACTCCCTTTCACGAAAGGGTCGCTTGTTGCCGTCGGAGTGGACTCTCAACAAACAAGTATTCAATCAGATTTGCTACCAATGGGAACGGCCAATGATAGACTTATTTGCGACACATCTCAACAATCAGTTGCAGATGTATGTGTCTCCGTGTCCGGATCCAAGAGCATTTGCAGTAGACGCTCTGTCAATCCCTTGGGACGGAATGATAGGATATGCGTATCCTCCAGCGCCGTTAATTCAGCAAGTATTGCTAAAGATAAAACAATCTCAATGCAAGATTCTGTTGGTAGCATCTCTGTCGCCACAGAGACCGTGGATAAATCTACTCAGGTGTCTGTTGTGGGACCTACCGCGAAAGCTTCCTCCAAGGGAGGATCTTCTTTCGCAGGGGAAATCGCGTCAACTCCATCACAACCCGCAAGGTCTCCACCTTCACGTTTTTCCGTTGTGCGGTCCTTCTTGCATGGCAAGCACTTTACAGGACGAGCAGTGGACGCGATTTCTAACTGTAGGAGGACCTCCTGTTCGCTAAACTATGCGGCTAAGTGGAAGGTTTTTCGTCGTTGGTGTAGGGATCATTCTGTAGATATTTTCGATCCCTCTATACCAGACATTGCAAACTTTCTAGTATACTTGTTTGACGAAATCAAACTGCAGCCTATTACTATTAAGGGTTATAGGTCTATGTTATCTGATACCTATGCACATCATGATAGTTTACAAATTGGATCTAATGTCTCTTTATCTAAGTTGGTTAGAAACTTCTCGATAAATAGACCCAGAACTCTTAGATTAATTCCTAAATGGAATTTAGCTTGGGTTCTTCTTAAATTGAAGGAAAAGCCATTTGAACCTCTTGGGACAGTAGATTTCAAATTCTTATCTTATAAGACAGCTTTTCTCTTAGCTTTCTCTTCTGCTAGAAGAGTCAGTGAGCTTCATGCACTGTCGGTGGATGATTCTCACTATCGTAGTGTCGGGAACACTATCACCTTCACTACTAATGTGGGTTTTTTAGCTAAGAATCAGGCTCCTAATAAATATCCGGAACCTATTGTCATTAAGGCTCTTCTGTCTTCAGACGGGCATAGGCCTTTACTCTGTCCTGTTAGAGCATTACGTATCTATAAACAGAGATCTCAGTTTATCAGAAAGGGACGGAAACGTTTCTTTCTGTCTTTGATGCCTAATAGAAGGGACATTTCGGTCCATTCTATTGCTAGATGGATTCAATTAACTATCCGTACTGCTTATGAGAGTTTATCTTCTTCTCAGCAGTCTATGCTTAAGATTTCCGCTCATGAAGTAAGAGCTCTTGCTACTTCTTGGGCTTAAGCTAATAGTATTGCTATTACAGATTTAATGAAGGCTGCTTATTGGTCTCAGCAATCCACATTCACGAATTTTTATCTCAGAAATTTTGAGTCCATTTCTGGAGACCTGCATTGTTTAGGTCCGTTATCTGTTGCTCAGAATGTCGTCCACTAAACAGTTGCAACTATAGTTATGCAGGCTTTCTGTTCTGGCAGTGACTCCGTCCGGCTGCCCTCTTCGCTCTGGGCTATTTGACCCAGGGCAAGGGGAAGGGGGGGGGGGGGGGGCGGGTGTTCCCTTAGGTCACCTGCTTTATAGTGAAAAGCAAGGGAATGCCTCCTCCAAAGTCAGTATTTCTGAGTCGCTTCCGGGATGGTTTTAAAGTGTAATATTAATGTTAAAATTCATTCATGTCATATTTTTAAAGTGTAGCTCGGTGTGAAGCATTTGTATATGTCAAGTGTCAAACGGGCTTTAATATACAATACTCAGACACTTTTAAAAGATTATAAAGAGTCTCAATTCTCTGGACTACTTTATTTATTGGCTTACTTTAAAAATAATTAGTATAAGGGTTATACTGGATGTTAATAGAGAACATGAATGTTATTGTGCTCAATTATAAAGGGTATTGTATCTTTCTAATTTAATATTAAATAAGAAAGATACATGTAAAGCCTAATACTCCTTTTCTCCTTAAGGGGTTACCTCTTTATTATATAGTTGAGCTTATTGGATTTTCCTCTATGTCCTAGGCCCTCCAGCCTTTTTGCTATTCGGCTAAGTCTGGGTCATTGGTACAGTATAAAAATGTTAAAAAATTTATAGTAATTTATATATTTTTTATACTTACCAATGACCCAGACGGGGATGGCCCTCCCATGAGTTGGGAACTCTTGCCTCCCCGCTGAGTACATAGCGCTGACCAGGCACTGCCAGTAAGAATGATAATTGGCGCCAGTTTCGGGACGTCCTTGACACTGCGCATGCGCAGTAGGGGCGAAGTATGGAGGTCCTATAGGACAAGATTTTTTTTGGTTTTGGATGCAAATTTTGGGGATTGGGGGGCAAAATTTGTGTTTGCCCTGGTTTTGTTAGAGTTAGCACCAGCTAAGTCTGGGTCATTGGTAAGTATAAAAAATATATAAATTACTATAAATTTTTTAACTTTTATACCCCACGCAACAAAGTTGCAGGGGTATAATGTTTTTGACTGGTCCGTCCATCAGTCCGTCAGTCCATCAGTCTGTCAATCCATTAGTCCATCAGTCCGTCAGTCTGTCAGTCAGTCCTACTTGTTTTGCAGACTTTTTTCTACACGCTTCCAGATATTGAGCTGATTTTTGGTATGTGAGTCTAACATTGTGGCCTACAAATCATGTTTGCATTTTGTTCCGCTCCACTGATTTTTACCGAAATTACGGCCCTTGAACTATCAAAAATGCAAAATGCATCCAAATTACAGTTTTCTGGACTTTTTTTCTACATGCTTCTGGATATTGAGCTGATTTTTGGTATGTTAGTCTGACATGGTGGCCTACAGATCAAGTTTGCATTTTGTTCTGCTCCACTGATTTTTACCAAAATTACGGCCCTCGGACTCTGAAAAATTCATCAAAATTACAGTTTTTCAGACTTTTTTTCTACACGCTTCCAGATATTGAGCTGATTTTTGGTATGTTAGTCTGACATGGTGACCTACAGATCAAGTTTGCATTTTGTTCCGCTCCACTGATTTTTACCGAAATTACGGCCCTTGAACTTTGAAAAGTTCATCAAAATTACAGTTTTGCGGACTTTTTTCCTACACGCTTCCAGATATTGAGCTGATTTTTGGTATGTTAGTCTGATCATGGTGGCCTACAGAACAAGTTTGGGTTTTGTCCCGCTCCACTGATTTTTACCAAAATTACGGCCCTCATAGACTTTGAAAAGTTCATCAAAATTACAGTTTTCTGGGCTTTTTCACTACATGCTTCCAGATATTGAGCTGATTTTTGGTATGTGGGCACGTGGGGTATGTGAGCGTGCTCACTCAGGTTCTATATTTTTCAATGATACCATGGTCCCAGCAAAAGTAGAAGTTTAGCAAGGTTTTGTTAATAAAAAATAAGTGGAAAACTTTTGTTTAAACCATATACCCCCGATGTTTTGCGTGCGCTTATACCCTGGATGTTGCACGCTCTCATATACCTTGGATGTTAGGTGTATCCTTTGCCATGGCTATTTGTCCAAGGCATTCTGACCAATCAAAAGACAGAATTTATCGGGATATAGGGACAAGATGTAATGAAGTAATCCTTCCAGTTTCCAAATATAAATGCAAAGCAGTTGATAAGTGTGAAGTTATTGAATACTTGAGGTACAGCAAACCCATATATACAACGCTGCCCTTCCTATACTATCAAACATAGATGCTGAGTTAGGCATAAATTGCCAGAACATAGAAGTATTTTCTCAACCAAATAGAAAGCAAATATCATCATATTTTGTGATTTAGTGATGTAAAAATCAACAGTGTGAATCTTTACTTCGCAACAAATAATAACGAAAGTGACCAAATTTAATCTGACCGAATTGAAAATAAGTAATGTCTGGTCTATCTATAATTTGTAAAAATATTGCCCTAGTCTGATGGCTTTGTAAATATATTGCCCTAGTCTGATGGCTTTGTAAAAATATTGACCCAGTCTGAAAGCATTGTAAATATATTGCCCTTGTCTGATGGCTTTGTAAATATATTGTCCTGATCTGATGGCTTTGTAAAATATTGTCCCAGACTGAAAGCATTGTAAATATATTGCTCTAGTCTTATGGCCTTGTAAATATATTGCTCTAGTCTTATGGCCTTGTAAATATATTGCCCTAGTCTAATGGCCTTGTAAATATATTGCCCTAGTCTGATGGCCTTGTAAATATATTGCCCTAGTCTTATGGCCTTGTAAATATATTGTCCTAGTCTTATGGCCTTGTAAATATATTGCCCTAGTCTTATGGCCTTGTAAATATATTTCCCTAGTCTTGTGGCCTTGTAAATATATTGCTCTAGTCTTATGGCCTTGTAAATATATTGCCCTAGTCTAATGGCCTTGTAAATATATTGCCCTAGTCTTTTGGCCTTGTAAATATATTGCCCTAGTCTTATGGCCTTGTAAATATATTGCCCTAGTCTTATGGCCTTGTAAATATATTGCCCTAGTCTTATGGCCTTGTAAATATATTGCCCTAGTCTTTTGGCCTTGTAAATATATTGCCCTAGTCTTATGGCCTTGTAAATATATTGCCCTAGTCTAATGGCCTTGTAAATATATTGCCCTAGTCTAATGGCCTTGTAAATATATTGCCCTAGTCTGATGGCCTTGTAAATATATTGCCCTAGTCTTATGTCCTTGTAAATATATTGCCGTAGTCTTATGGCCTTGTAAATATATTGCCCTAGTCTAATGGCCTTGTAAATATATTGCTCTAGTCTGATGGCCTTGTAAAAATGTTTCCCCAGTTTGATGGCTTTGTAAATATATTGTAACGGCAGCCATGACTAGATTTGATGAAAATTTCATCTAAATTTATCTCAAAAAATCAGTGGTGAAAAAATCCATTGAATTAACAATGTAGAAATTGGATTAAATGTGCCTAAGTTACACTTATTTCAATGGCAAGAGAAATACTGTCCTGGGCAGGAATATTTGCCAGCAGCATGCAGGGATATAATCCAACATCTTACCTCCTACAAGTATCTGGGAATTTCATTGGTTCAAAGACGTCACATGCAGACTGCATATAAAACCATATACTGCCTGTCAACATCAATATACGCTGAGAACTATGGGTAATCTCCCCTTTGTTCATTGATTATTCAAAATGGCGGCAGCTGATAAACGCTTCAAGTTGAAAGATTGAGTGTTGGAAGCCCATATTTGGTTTGAAGTGCAGGTTAGGCAACTTAAAAGGCTTCATATTCTGTGGATGTGTGTCATGTTACCTTCGAAATGAAACTGTTTGGTATGTATGGATTTGCCTTGTTACAATTTATGGGAGAGTGCCTGTAGGCACTCTCCCATAAATTGTAACAAGGCAAAGACACGTGAACACATTGTGAGAATTCTCTCATTTAATTTTGATCGGTGTTGTTATTAGTTCTGTGCATATATTCGATACACAGTTTGTTGGTGGCCTATTATGGTATATATGTTGTCAGTTAATTCCATATTGAACTCGAGCTTTGCTCTCGTCCAATACGAAATCAACTGACACCATATATACCATATTAGGCCACCAACAAACTGTGTAATTAATATTATGTAATGTAATGGTTATATCAAGGTAGGGCTATACACAGAAAGGGCCTTTCAAATTTTATTATTATTTCAATGCATGCCTACAAATTATATCTTTTGACCACACAAGTTTGTTGAGCTTGTTCTAAAGAAGGGTCATAACAGTGGTGGCTCCAGGATCTCGCCCCCCCCCCCCCCCCAACAAGGAGCTTGTGATCCCTGACAAGGAGGCTATAGTATCCCCATTGGAAGGGGGGGGGGGGGTCACTGTTGTTTAAGATGAGGTCATAGTCTCTGGAGCTTGGGGGATAAACTGGGAAAGACAATGAAAATGAGTGCCAAATATGTAATCAAGGCATAGTGGAGACCATTGAACACTTTGTTAGAATGTCCAAAATACCAGTCCAACAGTATACGATTCACCAGGAGTATGATGGAGAAGTGGGATGGTAGAATGAAGGACATGTGGTTAGTGGGTGACACAAAGGAGAGGGTTAGTATGCTTATTGGAGAGATTGGGAAGAATGGGGTACAGGATGTCATCAAGCTGTTCATCTCGAGAGTGTTGGGAGGAGAAAAGAGGTGTGGGGATAAGAAGGCATTTGGAAGCATGAGGTTCAAGCCTTCTCATCTGAAAAACGTGACAAATCAGCAGACATCTAAAGTGTAATTATTATTATTATTGTCCCCTGCCATTTTATTATTATTATTATTATTATTATTATTATTATTATTATTGTTATTATTATTATGTACCTCTTAGTCATCAGGGACAGAAGAGTCTCTTGCCCTTGAACAGATTCAGGAAAGCCTTCAGCACATTAACATCTTCCACTGATTCTTTTTAAGTCCCCTACCGGCATCGCCGGAGGGGACTATAGGTTTGCACTCTGTCCATCCATCAGTCTGTCAGTTCGTCTGTATGTCTGTCAGTCCGTCAGTCTGTCAGTCACACTTTAGTTTTCCGGACTTTTTTTGGAAATGCTTCGACCGAATGATTTCATTCTTGGTAACCTACTTTAGAAAGATGACTTACAGATCAAGTTTGAGTTTCATGCTGATTGCATTATTCTTGTGTGAGTTACGGCCCTTGGAAATATGGAAAAGCACCAAAATATCAGTTTTCCGGAGTTTTTTTGGAAACGCTTCAACAGAATGATTTCATTTTTGGTAACCTACTATCGAACGATGACTTACAGATCAGATTTGAGTTTCATACTGATTGCAGTATTCTTGTGTGAGTTATGGCCCTTGGAAATATGGAAAAGCGCCAAAATATCAGTTTTCCGGACTTTTTTTGGAAACGCTTCAACAGAATGATTTCATTTTTGGTAACCTACTATAGAACGATGACTTACAGATTAAGTTTCATTTGCACTCTGTCCATCCGTCAGTCTGTCAGTCACACTTTAGTTTTCTGTCCTATTTTTGAAATGCTTCAACCGAATGATTTTATTCTTGGTAACCTACTGTAGAATGATGACTTACAGATCAAGTTTGTGTTTCATGCTGATTGCATTATTCTTGTGTGATTTATGGCCCTTGGAAATATGGAAAAGTGCCAAAATTTCAGTTTTCCTGACTTTTTTTTTGGAAACTCTTCAACGGAATTCATGCTGATCACATCTGGGTTATAACATTTGTATAATTATTAATGCTCATTAGTGCGGTAGGGGACATTGTATTGCTTCAGCGATACGTAAGCTCTTGTTGAAAACAGACACTTATAAGACTCACAATTTGACAGACATTGTCTTGTTGGGACTGCAGAAAGTGGGGCAGTCCTTATTCTGAAATAGACAAGTTCTGTTTACTGGTAGAATACGACTTCAATGTTGACAATAAAGATTATATGAATGATTATACCAAAGCTTCACTTCATCGTTCTGTTGTTGTGACATTGTAGATGTTGAAAGTGATGTTATACTTCATCATTCTGTTGTTGTGACATTTTATCCCATAAATGGCCGTGTATTTGAACAATAAACGACTTGGATGAATTTTTGCTTTAATTACCTAGTAGGGTAATAAATTTTCCCCGTAGGTTTAACACACGAAAAATTTATCACCCAAGTAGGGAGTTGGAAACGGACTAGACTATGTTGACCTCTGGCGTTCAATTTGAAAGGTCGGGATATCTTGACCTGATTTATGAGTATCAGAAATCTGTGGAAACGAATCGACGATCATCACCCTAAAAGTAATTAAATGAGTTTTACCGGTATAACATTATATGCCCCATGTAAGACGTTCATTGCGAGCAAACAATAAAGAATACTCATAATTAATTAACAAAAGTATTCAAAAATAAAACTCGATTTTGAAATACCTAATGCCAGTAGTGACTGGTGAAGTGTTAATTTGGATTTTGGGGATGTACATGTCATATGCTCGATGGGCGGTACCTCGCATCGATAATCAATTATTCTGTTTCAGGAGAGAAAGAACGTGAATGATGTTCTTTAATTATGAGTAACTTTACCTCTCCTCCAGCACAGCAACGCGTAACATGAAGTACACAATTCCAATACAACTGAATTCACACATTGTCAAAATAATTTGAACACACCTGTATCACATGCTGTTGAACCCATGGCTTCCACACACGAAATCCCGGCTAACTGCAATAACTATTTCCTCATTAGAACGAAATAGTGGCACAAGTGTTAACATTAACAACTTCCATTTGCAGCATACTGACCTCTCAAATCCAAACATATTATTGAATAGTTTATTTCACGGACGTATTTACGTTAACACTTTAAGGCCAAATAAAAAAAATGAATTGATTCTCAGGCAATTTTTTTTTTAAATCAGTGAGGGAGGGAGGATTTTATTTTTATATTATTTTTTTTTTATTTTTATTTTTTTTTTCGTGTAAAGGGTTGAGTATACTCAGTAAATCTTTTTGCTGTCCTTCCACTTGAAAAAGAGAAAAGGTTGTATTTTAGTGCAATTATAGTATACCTTTTATAACTAACTGCCATAACAATAGCGAAAAGGGTTTGTATTTCATTGTTCTTTTTAATGGTATAGATCTGTCAAACATGATCCATTAGAATAGGCCCCAGTAACCAGTGCTTGGGGTAGGAGTTGTTTAAAATGGGAAACATGGCTCTAAATGATTGGTTAAACTTGAGTGAGTTTATATCTGTGTTGCGGCTATTATTAGCCATTGTGCAGAAATATATGACCTTAAACACCAGCAAATAAATAAATAATTAAATCATGATCCAGTATATCAGAATTTACCTTGTTACAGTTTATGGGAGAGTGGCTCTGGGCACTCTCCCATAAACTGCAACAAGAAAAACCAGTTTACTGCAAACACAGCTAAATAATTATATTTTGAGAAATGTGAAAAAATGACCATTCCAAGTTTTCACAAATTCTTAATAAAACATGACGTAATAAAAATGTCTAATGAGGAGGTTCAAATCCAACGAGGGAGGGCCTGAGAATCAAAACTTTATTTTTTTTTAGCTTAAACATCAACATACCAAAATGAACTGACATTCGTGGCCTGTTTTGAAAGTGGCCCAATTGCTCTCACCCACTAAATGCTACATGAACGCATTGTAATGTAGCATAATTAACAGTTCAATTGTTGTTTTCTTTGAAAGTATTACACAGTGCCTGTACACAAGAATGTAGATTGCTCATTTGATAAAGGATTTTTGCAAGTTTAGCTGACATTTATTGGGGAATTATTTCCAGACAGAAATGTATCACTGCGTCTTATTTATTTTTTACAATGTTCTCTTGTCGATTGAAAAGGACCAATGTACTCCTCACTTTGAGCTATGTTTTTGTAGCGAGTAACAGCACGATTTTGACGCAACTTTTTTTGTAAAAGATTTATGGGATAAACAAACGTAGAGCGTTTTCAAGTAAAAAATTTATTCTACTCGTAGGATTAAGAATCAAACCAACTTGCCAGAGGCTCGTCGGTTTCATTCTTAATCCTACTCGTAGAATAAATTTTTTACTTGAAAACACTATACGTTTATTCTATATATATAGCCACAGATGTTGAAAGTGATGTTATGCTTCAGTATGAATGACTGCCAAAGCTTCACTTCATCGATCTATTGTTGTGACATTATATAGCCACAGATGTTGAAAGTTGTGTTATACTTCAATAAAAAAACAACTATAAATAAAGAAGTGACATTTATGATAACAGTTGTACAATATCACAATATGAATTCTTCATGTCAACTCCAAGAAGTGAGGCACACAGGCCTGAAAATAAGCAGTCTGACATTTGCAGAATGAGGTCCCCAGACGGTGAATTTTATGATGCTCTCTAATACAGTGGGCCAATTTATCCTCTGGGTTCCTATTTCTGTTTAGGCTTGAGACTCTGATTCAGATTGAGGTTCACAAAGGGCAAATTTAGTGATGCTACCCTGCTGTGCAGGGTAGCATCACTAAATTCACCCTCTGAGGACCTCATTTTGCAGATGACAGTCTGCTTATTTTCTGGCTTGGAGGCACAGCTTGTTTACTATGGTGTAAAGGTTCTACTTTATATTTGTATTGTCTCATGGAGATCAAACATATAGTATTAAATGGAGAGTAATCGCTTGACTGGACTGGTTACGTGAAATAATTCATGAGAGGTGAGGGATGTTGTACAAACACAAGTGTGCAAATGTGCACAAGTGTTTTACAATATAGTCCCTCGTCTCGAATGAATTATTTCACGTAACCAGTCCACTGAGGCAATTACTCTGTTTATTACTTTTCATTATTAACGATAATTATATTATTTAGCCCTTAACCTAACATAATGGCCAAAACCGGCCAACACTATTCTAAAAAATCGGCAGTTAATTTTCATTATTTTTTCATTTTTTGTCTCTAAAACATAGGTTATGACCCATCATTGGAACGAACTCAATTCAATTCAATTCAATTCACTTTATTTCACAGGATACAAATACAGTACGTTTTAAGAGAAAATGATGTTACATAATTTGAGAAATGAGTAGATGTATACTGTGGGGAATGACATAGTCTTGCGACTGTCTTCCTGTCATCCCCTCGAAAAAAATAGAAAAAAAAAAACATGGCATATAAAACAAAATTAAACAAAATATAAATGTCAAATACGGCGAATGACAATTTTTTAGAAGAAAGATAGATCTGGACAATAGATGATTAATTTGAATAGTTCAGAATAGTGTTGGTTTATTTTGATATTTTAGCTCCAATGTTAGATTAGTTGTTATTCTGACCTTGTGATCAACTTTGTTCCCAACGTGAAAAATAAATTTCGTTATTCCTCCATTTTAGTAGTACGGATTAGGATATGTACAGTTGCACAAACCGTTTACATTTGGTGATGGGAAAAGTAAGACCCCCCCCCCCACACCCCCACCCCTACCCCCACCCCTACCCCCCACCCCCCCATAGATGAACTAGTTATGTGAACAGTCAGAACATCTCAGATTTGAGCAATTTATGTTGTCACTATAAGCGTTTATGAACTTATTGGTCAGTGTTTTTTTAAATAACATGCGGGGGAGGACTTTTAATCTTGAATCTATGTCATTCCATAATTTTGGGAAAGAGAAGTAGGGAAGAACAGCTGAGAACTGAGTGTGGGGTTTGTGTGTGGTTAGATTCCCATACTGTCTCATTGAGCTCGTTCCAATGAGGGGACTGAACCTGTGTTTTTGAGACAAAAAATTAAAATAATAGTTATTTAAGAATTTTTTTTGCAAGTGTCGTCTGCTTTTCATGTTAGGTAAAGGGTTAGAAAAACAAAAGACAATGAAGTCCACATTACATCCATGGCAAAGCGTCTACATTTGTGCGCACGGAAACATGACCCAATTGTTGATTGCATAATTCACTTGTGAAGTTATCGTTCATAATCAAACCCAGAAATCCCAGTAAATCACACTTTGGAAAGTAATAATAAATTATATTCTTTAACCCTTTACCCAACGTAACGGCCAAAACCGGCCAGCGCTATTCTAAAAAATCGTCAATTAATTTTCAAAATATTTTCATTTTTGTCTCAAAAACATAGGTTATGACCCCTCGTTGGAACGAGCTCGTTCCAACGAGGGGTCATAACCTATGTTTTTGAGACAAAAAATGAAAAAAATTAGTTATTCAAGAATTTTTTTGCAAGTGTCGTCTGCTTTTCATGTTAGGTAAAGGGTTAATAAATAGTCGAACCCTTAAGAGCCCAATTCCAACTTTAATAACATTTTTCTACAACAAAACAGGGGCCCCAACATACGTTTTTTTAGTAAGCTTAGAAGTCGAAGTGCCACAGCAGTTGTTTCTAATCAAGTCTTGGCTGGTTACATAGGAAACCAAAACTTCCCAAGAAACAACTGCAAAGACATTGGATGTGGATTGTCAAACTAAAGCAAAAATATATAAAATATCTCCTAGCTCTTTAGAGTTAATATGTTGTCAGAGTATGAATGAGAGGAAAAGATTGACATCAATGTAAGGGGGAGATTATTATGATCCCTGATGAGTCTGGAGGTGGGATGGGGAAATCTCACCCGAGGGGCAAGATATTTGAACCAGACCCGAGGCTTGGATGATTTTTCTCCCCACACACGAGGATTACGTCATTATAGATAATTGGCGGTCACATGCTGACATACCCAATTTATCAAGTCATAGTCCTTTTGAAAAACGAACAATTTCATCGGAAAGATCGTTCAAAAGTTAGGTATATACCATAGGTATATACTAAAAAACACTGTCCATTAAGGGGTTAATGAATTTGCATGTGTCAAACTCTAATGTAAAGGGCCTTGTGAGATTATTGATTGATCGATAAATTCGTGCAGTGATATTATTAAATCTGCAGAGAAACATGGGGTTGAAACAAATCAAGTCTAATATTTGAATAATAATTAAATATTGAGTCTATATCAACAAGGAACAGATAAATAGGTAATAAACGAACACAATTTAAGAAGTGTTTTTTGTGCAGACGATGATGAAATAGTTCTGGCGACCTAATAAAATATGCAAATGAGTATGTCACGTGGGTGGGTGGGATAGAAATATCCTACCCTACTGTCTCACCCAGGACATGTGTATGTTTCACGTATAGTGAGGGGAGAAAAAGCCTGACATGAATGTAAGGGGGAGATAAAGACTGACATCAATGTAAGGGGGAGATGAAGAGTTAACAGATAATATCTATTTTGTTAGTCAAATTGTCAGTGTCAGAGTTCAACAGATTGACTTTATTGTGCTTCATTGTATTGAAATATTTGCATAAAACAACAGTAAAGATATTTTCTTCCTAAATAATAAACTGAAAAATTGAATTTTTTCCAATCGGACCATATTTGGAAAAAGCTTACAGGGCCAGGCCTGAAAATAAGTAGTCTGACATTTGCAGAATGAGGTCCCCAGAGGGTGAATTTTATGATGCTATCTAATACATTGGGCCAATTTATCCTATGGATTCCTCTTTCTGTTTTGGCTTGAGACCCTGATTAAGATTGAGGGTCACAGAGGGTAAATTGAGTGATGCTACCTTCCTGTGCAGAGTAGCATCACTAAATTCACCCTCTGGGGACCTCATTTTGCAGATGACAGTCGGCTTATTTTCTGGCTTGTACAGGGCTCATTTAAATGATGGATCAGAAGGAATGTTTTGAAAGGAAAAATAGAACACTTGAGTTCACAAGTTCAAAATGGAGATATATTCTTTGAAATATCTTGTTTGATAGGTGTCCGTATAACTTACTGACCCGGGAATAAGCCCATGATCGAAAATAAGTCTACCTACCACTTTTGTTTTCAGATTTCAGTTTCAGACTCCCATCCTTGTAAATAAACCCAGTTCCAGATTTTGTAATGACAACTTCGATGACAACCATGCTGGTACTTATAAGTCGTCGCAACAAAAAAGAAACCCTTACTCAACACACATATCAAAATTTGTTTTTATCCCCCCACAGGGAAGGGATATAGCAAAGACCTCCATGCATGCGACCGTGTGTCTGTGCATCTGATGCGTCCATCCGAATTCTTCATTTATGCAATAATTTCGTTCATGTTTATGGTATGTCTCTCATTTTTGGTATGTGGGTTTAGTACCACAATATCTCAATCAAGTTCTTAAATCTGTTCTGTTGAATGTTTGTTTTCCAAGTTATGGCACTTTGTTTTTGATATTTGCGGGGGGATATGCCACGCTTGGCATTGCCTTGTTTTAATTATTTCTTTTTCAAATGTTTCAAGAAATTTTAACAAAACCATATCAAGTGATCCCCGCATTGGAACAAGCTCAATGAGCTTGTTCCAGTGAGTTGTCACTTGATATGGTTTTGTTGAAATTGTTTTGCATTTTTTTTTAACTGCTGAATTTGTAAATTATGTATGCGTAGCTGATTCATTTCATAAATACCTCACAATACCTCTTTGTTATGGCTCCTAACCTTGTGTCAACTTTGCATCCATATTCTCCTGTAGGCTTGTCCTCTCGAAAACAAGCCCACCCATATACTTTTGTCCCCTGGGCTTATTCCCGGTTCAGTACAGTAATTGAACAATTTATTGATATACGATCATATACCAAACAGGATATTTTAGTTCCAGCATGCAAAGTGTTAAATCAGCTTCAACAAATTGCTCATTTAATTGTTTGTGAAGCATGTATATTAATACAGTATAGTGATCATACAATTTATTGATGTACCAAACATCCTATTTTATTTCCAGCATAGTAAGTGTTAAATCAACTTTAACAAATTGAAGATGCTCATTTAATTGTGATGCATGTACATTAATACAGTATGGTGATCAATTTGTTGATGTACCAAACAGGATATTTTACATCCAGCATGCACAGTGTTAAATCTACTTTAACAAATTGAGGATCCTCATTTAATTGTTTGTGATGCATGTATATTTGTATGTAAACTGTTTGCTTGAATAACTCTAGAAATTATTTTATCATGTTGACCTAACACTGAACTTGTCAACTATTTTCTTACAATTTCTGTGTATTATTTATACAGTTGAATGTAAAAATTTCAGTGTGGAATTAACACTCTGTACAAAAGTATCAAAATACAGAAGTTTTCCATTTGGATAGAAACTGGGTGTATCTTCCTGCCATTACAGGCCTGGAAATATCCCTCGATTGATCATTAGGCTACCTGTAGACAGTCTCAGACTGGAGAAGAATATCAGTTATCTCCGCCAACATGTATGATATATGGAGATTTAATACCTCGATGTCGGTTTTTAAACACCGAGCCACAGGAGATAACGTTTTTGTCCCATTTGAAACACAATAGAAACATGGTGGAGAAATATTTGTGGACACATTTCCCAGCTCTGTAAAAAGTTGGACCAAATTTGTGAATAACTTTTGTTTTTACAAACGCAGAAGACAACAGATAGAGTTACATCCCTTGGGTCATTAAGGAAATGAGTAAACAGTCTTTTGTTTACATATTGTTCCCCGAGTTCCAATGTGTTCTATGTGCCTATGGGCACATAGAACACATTGGAACTGAGGGGACGATATTTGCTCTTATTTTATTTTTTGCAAGTTGTTTCATTTAATTATTCGACTCTTTAATTTATAACAGCAAAATATGATCGAATTGTCGAAAATCTGATGTTATTTGTGACTATTTTCAGCAGGTTTTTTGGTTCCATTTTTATACCGAGGCGAGTGAATGCGAAAAGCTTTCATTTAAACCATATACCCCAATGTTTTGCGTGTGCTTATACCCTGGATGTTGCACACTCTCATATACCTTGGATGTTGGGTACACCCTTTGCCATGGCTATTTGTCCATGGCATTCTGACCAATCAAAAGACAGAATTTATCAGGATATAGGGGCAATGATATATACCCTTTGTTAACAGGGCCTATCAGTACTTCGACATACGGCAAAATTTTGACCTAGGTGGGAATGATAATTTATAAATTCCCAACAGCTTCATTCGTAAAAAGTAGTAACAAAGTACAAGATGTGAAGTGGCATTGGTAAATTCAGCAGTCGAAAGTGGGATATTTGAAATGTTGATGAACTCTCGTTCTCATCACCAATGATCATTAAATCTCCCTTTGTCAAGTATATACAAGCCAGAAAATAAGCAGACTGACATCTGAAAAAAGAGGTCCCCAGAGGGTGAATTTAGTGATGCTACCCTGCACTGCAGGGTAGCATTGCTAAATTTACCCTCTGTGAACCTCAATCTGAACTAAACAGAGAGAGGTACCCAGAGGATAAATTGGCCCACAGTATGGGATAGCATCATCAAATTCACCCTCTGGGAACCTCATTCTGCAAATGTCAGACTGCTTATTTTCAGGTCTGAGTATATATTGTTGAAAGGCCAGAAATAGTTCACTATTAGCCTTGTCTATAGACTCTTTGCCTGCTGCTGGCAGATGTCATTGAAATAAGTTTAATTTGGGAACATTTACCCCTTTACCTAACATGAAAAGCAGACGACACTTGCAAAAACAATACTTGAATTACTAATTTTTTTCATTTTTTGTCTCAAAAACATTGTTTTTTTTTAGACTAGCGCTGGCCGGTTTTGGACGTTACGTTGGGTAAAGTGTTAATCAACTTTTCAGCATGTATATTGAATATAATTTTTCACCAATGACTACTCAAATTATATTTAGAATAATTTTTCATCAAATCTAGCCATGGCTGCTTCACAGCAGACATGACTTGATTTGATGAAAAATCTCTTGACAATACTCAGCGGGTTAAGAGTTAATGGTATGGTTAACATTATGTAATTTGTTTACAAAGTTCCCTCTCTGGGCTATATACAGCTGGTAATTAATTAAAAATGTAATGTTCTGTGCTTTCGTACCCAAAACCACATCCACATTTCAGGTTATTCACAAGAAATCTGTCAATTTAAATGTCTGTGAATGTTTAGATTACTGCACCCCAAAGCAGCTTTGCATGGAGAACTTGGCCTAATCTGGTGCCCAAAAGGTAGAACTTTGGGACAACCCAATCATCACATTTAACCCTTTGAACTCTAGTGGTATCGTCCACGCCAGTTCAATTGCAGCAATTAGAAGAGTCCATACTCATTATTTGGGGTAGACCAATCAATATTTTCAACGTGCAGCCTCAGGGCTGCACGTTGAAAATATTGATTGGTCTACTCCACACATTTACTGAACAGCCAATCCTATTTAATGATGTTATGACGTATCATGTGACTGACTGGAAAAACGGCTGTTAGTGTTCAAAGGGTTATTTATTATTTATTGGTGTTTAAGGTCACATATTTATGCACAATGGCTAATCATGACCTCGACAGTTTTACGGGTGGAGGAAGCCGGAGTACCCGGATAGAACCACTGAGCACCGGCGAGCAACTGTCAGCTCCCCAACATACTAACTCCACACAAGGAGGGTTAGTATTGGTTGAAGACAGTGCACCATCGATGTGCACTACGCCTTAGTACACAATGTCACCGTGCCCACACGTGAGCAATGGGGGTGAAGTGTCTTGCCCAAGGACACAACACGGTTGTCGCAGGTAAAAAGGATTCTGGGCAATTCTTTATCAACCAAAGTTGTTCTTTCTTCTGCAGTGTTTTCATTTGAATTAGGGTAAGAATATTCCAAAACTAAGAGACTGTCTGTGTATGTTACATTAATTAATTGTTATAAAAAGGTTGCGACATCTGATGCCAATTGTAAAAATTTTAACCCTTTGCCAATATACTTCAGCATTATAGGATTTGGACGGTAATCTTGATTGTATGTGTACCGGTCTTCTCGGCTGTATTATGTTCAAGTGTTCTAAATATGGAAACAACCTAGAATTAGCTTACAGCTTACTGTTGGATCCACACTTACTATAACTGATATAATTGTATATATTTGAGAACTGGAAATAAATATTGCTTAAAATAAATTGTTTCACAGAAATTAAATATACTACTCAAAGTTTGCTTAGCACCAAATATTTGACACATCATTGTAAAATTTGCTTGTGACATATTTGCGATATTTTTGGTGGATATGATTGAGGAGTGTATTGAGAGGGTCCCCAGTGTTTACATTAGCTCTTTTGACAGGCAGCCTTTCAGTGACAGTCATGGAAAGCATGTACCCCTTGATTTTCATGATGTTTTCATGTACTGTCTACATGTACATGAGATGTGTAGGGTATTCAATCTTCATTTCAACACAAACCCTTGTGATTTAATGATTGAATATGGCAAATGCAAATGTAAGAAGACATTTGCCTGAAGCAGAAATGTGACGGGCTGTAGGGATGGTGGAGCAAGGAGCTACCCATCATCAGGTTGGTGAATCCTTTTGTGTGCACCATACGGTGATTACCACAGCCTGGGCAAGATTTCAGCAGTATGGCACACCAGTAAGACGGCATGGTGGTGGCAGAGACAGGGAAACATCTGCAGCTGAAGACCGGTGTTTGATCGGTTTTATTGAGAAATTTCTGAGATTTTTTAGGCTGTGGTAAACTTATGCTAGTTAATTTTCTGCCTGTTTTTTCCCACTATGTTAGGTAAAGGGTTAAACATTTAACTAACATAATGATCATATTTAGCCAATGCTTATTCACAAAGAAGTCTCATTCAGATATTATTATTTTTCAAATTGTTATTTCAAACATATAGCATATGATCTCACACTGAAATAATAGGTGGAAGTATGAAAAACGGTATTCATCTTAACTCTGCCCAGTGATGTAAAAACACCAAGCTTTAAAGCTACACATTTTTCCCATAATGTAACTGGGAATATAATCAATTTATTTGAATAGGTTGAATTCTTAGTTCTATTATGGGAAAAATGTGCAGCTTGAAGGATAGGGCAGGTTCTCCATCAAGGAACAAACTTATAATTTATTTTAATGCTTCACCAACTTTCGAGGGCAGTTAACACTAATATTTTCTTTAAAAACTTTTGTTTTGTTTCAAAACCATAGCTTATGAATGATGGCTCATTGAAACAAGTTTGACAGGCTTGTTCCATCAAGGGGTCAAAAGCTATGTTTTGGTAGAAAAAATTGAAAAAAGTAATTAACGGAGTATAACCAATTCCATTCCCCTCCTGATCTACCACTCTGTGGATTTTAACCAATTCCATCCCCCTCCTGATCTACCACTCTACCCATATGATATAACCACTTCCATCTCCCTCCTGATCTACCACTCTACCCGTATGGTATAACCACTTCCATCCCCCTCCTGATCTACCACTCTACCCATATGGTATAACCACTTCCATCCCCCTCCTCATCTACCACTCTACCCGTATGATATAACCACTTCCATCCCCCTCCTGATCTACCACTCTACCTGTATGGTATAACCACTTCCATCCCCCTCCTGATCTACCACTCTACCTGTATGGTATAACCACTTCCATCCCCCTCCTCATCTACCACTCTACCCGTATGATATAACCACTTCCATCCCCCTCCTGATCTACCACTCTACCTGTATGGTATAACCACTTCCATCCCCCTCCTGATCTACCACTCTACCCATATGATATAACCACTTCCATCCCCCTCCTGATCTACCACCCTACCTGTATGATATAACCACTTCCATCCCCCTCCTGATCTACCACTCTACCCGTATGATATAACCACTTCCATCCCCCTCCTGATCTACCACTCTACCCATATGATATAACCACTTCCATCCCCCTCCTGATCTACCACCCTACCTGTATGATATAACCACTTCCATTCCCCTCCTGATCTACCACTCTACCCATATGATATAACCACTTCCATCCCCCTCCTGATCTACCACCCTACCTGTATGGTATAACCACTTCCATCCCCCTCCTGATCTACCACCCTACCTGTATGGTATAACCACTTCCATCCCCCTCCTGATCTACCACTCTACCCATATGATATAACCACTTCCATCCCCCTCCTGATCTACCACCCTACCTGTATGATATAACCACTTCCATCCCCCTCCTGATCTACCACTCTACCCATATGGTATAACCACTTCCATCCCCCTCCTGATCTACCACTCTACCCGTATGATATAACCACTTCCATCCCCCTCCTGATCTACCACTCTACCCGTATGGTATAACCACTTCCATCCCCCTCCTGATCTACCACTCTACCCATATGATATAACCACTTCCATCCCCCTCCTGATCTACCACTCTACCCATATGATATAACCACTTCCATCTCCCTCCTGATCTACCACTCTACCCATATGGTATAACCACTTCCATCCCCCTCCTGATCTACCACTCTACCCATATGGTATAACCACTTCCATCCCCCTCCTGATCTACCACTCTACCCATATGGTATAACCACTTCCATCCCCCTCCTGATCTACCACTCTACCCATATGATATAACCACTTCCATCTCCCTCCTGATCTACCACTCTACCCATATGATATAACCACTTCCATCCCCCTCCTGATCTACCACTCTACCCATATGATATAACCACTTCCATTCCCCTCCTGATCTACCACTCTGTGGATTTTAACCACTTCCATCCCCCTCCTGATCTACCACTCTACCCGTATGGTATAACCACTGCCATCCCCCTCCTGATCTACCACTCTACCCATATGATATAACCACTTCCATCCCCCTCCTGATCTACCACTCTACCCATATGGTATAACCACTTCCATCCCCCTCCTGATCTACCACTCTACCCATATGATATAACCACTTCCATCCCCCTCCTGATCTACCACTCTACCCATATGGTATAACCACTTCCATCCCCCTCCTGATCTACCACTCTACCCATATGATATAACCACTTCCATTCCCCTCCTGATCTACCACTCTACCCATATGATATAACCACTTCCATCCCCCTCCTGATCTACCACTCTACCCATATGGTATAACCACTTCCATCCCCCTCCTGATCTACCACTCTACCCATATGATATAACCACTTCCATCCCCCTCCTGATCTACCACTCTACCCATATGATATAACCACTTCCATTCCCCTCCTGATCTACCACTCTACCCATATGATATAACCACTTCCATCCCCCTCCTGATCTACCACTCTACCCATATGATATAACCACTTCCATCCCCCTCCTGATCTACCACTCTACCCGTATGATATAACCACTTCCATCCCCCTCCTGATCTACCACTCTACCCATATGGTATAACCACTTCCATCCCCCTCCTGATCTACCACTCTACCCATATGATATAACCACTTCCATCCCCCTCCTGATCTACCACTCTACCCATATGGTATAACCACTTCCATTCCCCTCCTGATCTACCACTCTACCCATATGATATAACCACTTCCATCCCCCTCCTGATCTACCACTCTACCCATATGGTATAACCACTTCCATCCCCCTCCTGATCTACCACTCTACCCATATGATATAACCACTTCCATCTCCCTCCTGATCTACCACTCTACCCATATGGTATAACCACTTCCATTCCCCTCCTGATCTACCACTCTACCCATATGATATAACCACTTCCATCCCCCTCCTGATCTACCACTATACCCATATGGTATAACCACTTCCATCCCCCTCCTGATCTACCACTCTACCCATATGGTATAACCACTTCCATCCCCCTCCTGATCTACCACTCTACCCATATGATATAACCACTTCCATCCCCCTCCTGATCTACCACTCTACCCATATGGTATAACCACTTCCATCTCCCTCCTGATCTACCACTCTACCCATATGATATAACCACTTCCATCCCCCTCCTGATCTACCACTCTACCCATATGGTATAACCACTTCCATCCCCCTCCTGATCTACCACTCTACCCATATGATATAACCACTTCCATCTCCCTCCTGATCTACCACTCTACCCATATGGTATAACCACTTCCATCCCCCTCCTGATCTACCACTCTACCCATATGGTATAACCACTTCCATCCCCCTCCTGATCTACCACTCTACCCATATGGTATAACCACTTCCATCCCCCTCCTGATCTACCACTCTACCCATATGATATAACCACTTCCATTTCCCTCCTGATCTACCACTCTACCCATATGGTATAACCACTTCCATCCCCCTCCTGATCTACCACTCTACCCATATGGTATAACCACTTCCATCCCCCTCCTGATCTACCACTCTACCCATATGATATAACCACTTCCATTCCCCTCCTGATCTACCACTCTACCCATATGGTATAACCACTTCCATCCCCCTCCTGATCTACCACTCTACCCATATGGTATAACCACTTCCATCCCCCTCCTGATCTACCACTCTACCCATATGGTATAACCACTTCCATTCCCCTCCTGATCTACCACTCTACCCATATGGTATAACCACTTCCATCCCCCTCCTGATCTACCACTCTACCCATATGATATAACCACTTCCATCCCCCTCCTGATCTACCACTCTACCCATATGATATAACCACTTCCATCCCCCTCCTGATCTACCACTCTACCCATATGATATAACCACTTCCATCTCCCTCCTGACCTACCACTCTACCCATATGGTATAACCACTTCCATTCCCCTCCTGATCTACCACTCTACCCATATGGTATAACCCCTTCCATCCCCCTCCTGATCTACCACTCTACCCGTATGGTATAACCACTTCCACCCCCCTCCTGATCTACCACTCTACCCATATGATATAACCACTTCCATCCCCCTCCTGATCTACCACTCTACCCATATGGTATAACCACTTCCTCCCCCTCCTGATCTACCACTCTACCCATATGGTATAACCACTTCCATCCCCCTCCTGATCTACCACTCTACCCGTATGGTATAACCACTTCCATCCCCCTCCTGATCTACCACTCTACCCATATGATATAACCACTTCCATCCCCCTCCTGATCTACCACTCTACCCATATGGTATAACCACTTCCATCCCCCTCCTGATCTACCACTCTACCCATATGATATAACCACTTCCATCCCCCTCCTGATCTACCACTCTACCCATATGGTATAACCACTTCCATCCCCCTCCTGATCTACCACTCTACCCATATGATATAACCACTTCCATCCCCCTCCTGATCTACCACTCTACCCATATGGTATAACCACTTCCATCCCCCTCCTGATCTACCACCCTACCTGTATGGTATAACCACTTCCATCTCCCTCCTGATCTACCACTCTACCCATATGGTATAACCACTTCCATCCCCCTCTTGATCTACCACTCTACCCATATGGTATAACCACTTCCATCTCCCTCCTGATCTACCACTCTACCCATATGATATAACCACTTCCATCCCCCTCCTGATCTACCACCCTACCTGTATGGTATAACCACTTCCATCTCCCTCCTGATCTACCACTCTACCCATATGGTATAACCACTTCCATCCCCCTCCTGATCTACCACTCTACCCATATGGTATAACCACTTCCATCTCCCTCCTGATCTACCACTCTACCCATATGGTATAACCACTTCCATCCCCCTCCTGATCTACCACCCTACCCATATGATATAACCACTTCCATCCCCCTCCTGATCTACCACTCTACCCATATGATATAACCACTTCCATCCCCCTCCTGATCTACCACTCTACCCATATGGTATAACCACTTCCATCCCCCTCCTGATCTACCACTCTACCCGTATGGTATAACCACTTCCATCCCCCTCCTGATCTACCACTCTACCCATATGATATAACCACTTCCATCCCCCTCCTGATCTACCACTCTACCCATATGATATAACCACTTCCATCCCCCTCCTGATCTACCACTCTACCCATATGATATAACCACTTCCATCCCCCTCCTGATCTACCACCCTACCTGTATGGTATAACCACTTCCATCCCCCTCCTGATCTACCACTCTACCCATATGATATAACCACTTCCATCCCCCTCCTGATCTACCACTCTACCCATATGATATAACCACTTCCATCCCCCTCCTGATCTACCACCCTACCTGTATGGTATAACCACTTCCATCCCCCTCCTGATCTACCACTCTACCCATATGATATAACCACTTCCATCCCCCTCCTGATCTACCACTCTACCCATATGGTATAACCACTTCCATCCCCCTCCTGATCTACCACTCTACCCATATGATATAACCACTTCCATCCCCCTCCTGATCTACCACTCTACCCATATGATATAACCACTTCCACCCCCCCCCCCTGATCTACCACTCTACCCGTATGGTATAACCACTTCCATCCCCCTCCTGATCTACCACTCTACCCATATGATATAACCACTTCCATCCCCCTCCTGATCTACCACTCTACCCATATGGTATAACCACTTCCATCCCCCTCCTGATCTACCACTCTACCCATATGGTATAACCACTTCCATCCCCCTCCTGATCTACCACTCTACCCATATGATATAACCACTTCCATCCCCCTCCTGATCTACCACTCTACCCATATGGTATAACCACTTCCATCCCCCTCCTGATCTACCACCCTACCTGTATGGTATAACCACTTCCATCTCCCTCCTGATCTACCACTCTACCCATATGGTATAACCACTTCCATCCCCCTCCTGATCTACCACTCTACCCATATGGTATAACCACTTCCATCTCCCTCCTGATCTACCACTCTACCCATATGATATAACCACTTCCATCCCCCTCCTGATCTACCACCCTACCTGTATGGTATAACCACTTCCATCTCCGTCCTGATCTACCACTCTACCCATATGGTATAACCACTTCCATCCCCCTCCTGATCTACCACTCTACCCATATGATATAACCACTTCCATCCCCCTCCTGATATACCACTCTACCCATATGATATAACCACTTCCATCCCCCTCCTGATCTACCACCCTACCTGTATGGTATAACCACTTCCATCCCCCTCCTGATCTACCACTCTACCCATATGATATAACCACTTCCATCCCCCTCCTGATCTACCACTCTACCCATATGGTATAACCACTTCCATCCCCCTCCTGATCTACCACTCTACCCATATGATATAACCACTTCCATCCCCCTCCTGATCTACCACTCTACCCATATGATATAACCACTTCCATCCCCCTCCTGATCTACCACTCTACCCGTATGGTATAACCACTTCCATCCCCCTCCTGATCTACCACTCTACCCATATGATATAACCACTTCCATCCCCCTCCTGATCTACCACTCTACCCATATGGTATAACCACTTCCATCCCCCTCCTGATCTACCACTCTACCCATATGGTATAACCACTTCCATCCCCCTCCTGATCTACCACTCTACCCATATGATATAACCACTTCCATCCCCCTCCTGATCTACCACTCTACCCATATGGTATAACCACTTCCATCCCCCTCCTGATCTACCACCCTACCTGTATGGTATAACCACTTCCATCTCCCTCCTGATCTACCACTCTACCCATATGGTATAACCACTTCCATCCCCCTCCTGATCTACCACTCTACCCATATGGTATAACCACTTCCATCTCCCTCCTGATCTACCACTCTACCCATATGATATAACCACTTCCATCCCCCTCCTTATCTACCACCCTACCTGTATGGTATAACCACTTCCATCTCCGTCCTGATCTACCACTCTACCCATATGGTATAACCACTTCCATCCCCCTCCTGATCTACCACTCTACCCATATGATATAACCACTTCCATCCCCCTCCTGATCTACCACTCTACCCATATGGTATAACCACTTCCATCCCCCTCCTGATCTACCACTCTACCCATATGATATAACCACTTCCATCCCCCTCCTGATCTACCACTCTACCCATATGGTATAACCACTTCCATCCCCCTCCTGATCTACCACTCTACCCATATGATATAACCACTTCCATCCCCCTCCTGATCTACCACTCTACCCATATGGTATAACCACTTCCATCCCCCTCCTGATCTACCACTCTACCCATATGATATAACCACTTCCATCTCCCTCCTGATCTACCACTCTACCCATATGGTATAACCACTTCCATTCCCCTCCTGATCTACCACTCTACCCATATGATATAACCACTTCCATCCCCCTCCTGATCTACCACTCTACCCATATGGTATAACCACTTCCATCCCCCTCCTGATCTACCACTCTACCTGTATGGTATAACCACTTCCATCCCCCTCCTGATCTACCACTCTACCCATATGATATAACCACTTCCATCCCCCTCCTGATCTACCACTCTACCTGTATGGTATAACCACTTCCATCCCCCTCCTGATCTACCACTCTACCCATATGGTATAACCACTTCCATCTCCCTCCTGATCTACCACTCTACCCGTATGGTATAACCACTTCCATCCCCCTCCTGATCTACCACTCTACCTGTATGGTATAACCACTTCCATCCCCCTCCTGATCTACCACTCTACCCATATGATATAACCACTTCCATCCCCCTCCTGATCTACCACTCTACCCATATGATATAACCACTTCCATCTCCCTCCTGATCTACCACTCTACCCATATGGTATAACCACTTCCATCCCCCTCCTGATCTACCACTCTACCCATATGATATAACCACTTCCATCCCCCTCCTGATCTACCACTCTACCCATATGATATAACCACTTCCATCCCCCTCCTGATCTACCACTCTGCCCGTATGATATAACCACTTCCATCCCCCTCCTGATCTACCACTCTACCCATATGATATAACCACTTCCATCCCCCTCCTGATCTACCACTCTACCCATATGATATAACCACTTCCATCCCCCTCCTGATCTACCACTCTACCCATATGATATAACCACTTCCATCTCCCTCCTGATCTACCACTCTACCCATATGATATAACCACTTCCATCCCCCTCCTGATCTACCACTCTACCCATATGATATAACCACTTCCATCCCCCTCCTGATCTACCACTCTACCCATATGGTATAACCACTTCCATCTCCCTCCTGATCTACCACTCTACCCATATGGTATAACCACTTCCATCCCCCTCCTGATCTACCACTCTACCCATATGGTATAACCACTTCCATCCCCCTCCTGATCTACCACTCTACCCATATGATATAACCACTTCCATCCCCCTCCTGATCTACCACTCTGCCCGTATGATATAACCACTTCCATCCCCCTCCTGATCTACCACTCTACCCATATGATATAACCACTTCCACCCCCCTCCTGATCTACCACTCTACCCGTATGGTATAACCACTTCTATCTCCCTCCTGATCTACCATTCTACCCGTATGGTATAACCACTTCCATTCCCCTCCTGATCTACCACTCTACCCATATGATATAACCACTTCCATCCCCCTCCTGATCTACCACTCTACCCATATGATATAACCACTTCCATCCCCCTCCTGATCTACCACCCTACCTGTATGGTATAACCACTTCCATCCCCCTCCTGATCTACCACTCTACCCATATGGTATAACCACTTCCATCCCCCTCCTGATCTACCACTCTACCCGTATGATATAACCACTTCCATCCCCCTCCTGATCTACCACTCTACCCATATGATATAACCACTTCCATTCCCCTCCTGATCTACCACTCTACCCGTATGGTATAACCACTTCCATCCCCCTCCTGATCTACCACTCTACCCATATGGTATAACCACTTCCATCCCCCTCCTGATCTACCACTCTACCCGTATGGTATAACCACTTCCATCCCCCTCCTGATCTACCACTCTACCCATATGGTATAACCACTTCCATCCCCCTCCTGATCTACCACTCTACCCGTATGGTATAACCACTTCCATCCCCCTCCTGATCTACCACTCTACCCGTATGATATAACCACTTCCATCCCCCTCCTGATCTACCACTCTACCCATATGGTATAACCACTTCCATCCCCCTCCTGATCTACCACTCTACCCATATGGTATAACCACTTCCATCCCCCTCCTGATCTACCACCCTACCTGTATGGTATAACCACTTCCATCCCCCTCCTGATCTACCACTCTACCCATATGGTATAACCACTTCCATCCCCCTCCTGATCTACCACCCTACCTGTATGGTATAACCACTTCCATCCCCCTCCTGATCTACCACTCTACCCATATGGTATAACCACTTCCATCCCCCTCCTGATCTACCACTCTACCCATATGATATAACCACTTCCATCCCCCTCCTGATCTACCACTCTACCCGTATGATATAACCACTTCCATCTCCCTCCTGATCTACCACTCTACCCATATGGTATAACCACTTCCATCCCCCTCCTGATCTACCACTCTACCCATATGGTATAACCACTTCCATTCCTCTCCTGATCTACCACTCTACCCATATGATATAACCACTTCCATCCCCCTCCTGATCTACCACTCTACCCATATGGTATAACCACTTCCATCCCCCTCCTGATCTACCACTCTACCCATATGATATAACCACTTCCATCTCCCTCCTGATCTACCACTCTACCCATATGGTATAACCACTTCCATCCCCCTCCTGATCTACCACTCTACCCATATGGTATAACCACTTCCATCCCCCTCCTGATCTACCACTCTACCCATATGATATAACCACTTCCATCCCCCTCCTGATCTACCACTCTACCCATATGATATAACCACTTCCATCCCCCTCCTGATCTACCACTCTACCCATATGATATAACCACTTCCATCTCCCTCCTGATCTACCACTCTACCCATATGGTATAACCACTTCCATCCCCCTCCTGATCTACCACTCTACCCATATGGTATAACCACTTCCATCCCCCCTCCTGATCTACCACTCTACCCATATGGTATAACCACTTCCATCCCCCCTCCTGATCTACCACTCTACCCATATGATATAACCACTTCCATCCCCCTCCTGATCTACCACTCTACCCATATGGTATAACCACTTCCATCCCCCTCCTGATCTACCACTCTACCCGTATGATATAACCACTTCCATCCCCCCCCTGATCTACCACTCTACCCATATGATATAACCACTTCCATCTCCCTCCTGATCTACCACTCTACCCATATGGTATAACCACTTCCATCCCCCTCCTGATCTACCACTCTATCCATATGGTATAACCACTTCCATCCCCCTCCTGATCTACCACTCTACCCATATGATATAACCACTTCCATCCCCCTCCTGATCTACCACTCTACCCGTATGGTATAACCACTTCCATCCCCCTCCTGATCTACCACTCTACCCATATGATATAACCACTTCCATCTCCCTCCTGATCTACCACTCTACCCATATGGTATAACCACTTCCATCCCCCTCCTGATCTACCACTCTACCCATATGATATAACCACTTCCATCCCCCTCCTGATCTACCACTCTACCCGTATGGTATAACCACTTCCATCCCCCTCCTGATCTACCACTCTACCCATATGATATAACCACTTCCATCCCCCTCCTGATCTACCACTCTACCCGTATGGTATAACCACTTCCATCTCCCTCCTGATCTACCACTCTACCCATATGATATAACCACTTCCATCCCCCTCCTGATCTACCACTCTACCCATATGGTATAACCACTTCCATCTCCCTCCTGATCTACCACTCTACCCATATGATATAACCACTTCCATCCCCCTCCTGATCTACCACTCTACCCATATGGTATAACCACTTCCATCTCCCTCCTGATCTACCACTCTACCCATATGATATAACCTATAATTCTTGCTTTGTGAAATTCCAGTAGATAAATATTTTCACAATTGTTAGAATAGCCTTTTAACCCTTTACCCAAAATAACGGCCAAAAACGGCCAGCGCTATTCTAAAAAATCGCCAAATAATTTTCATTATTTATTCACTTTTTGTCTCAAAAACGCAGGTTATGACTCCTCATTGAAACAATCTCGACGAGCTCATTCCAATGAGGGGTCATAACCTATATTTTTGAGACAAAAAATGAAAAGAATTAGTTATTCAAGAATTTTTTTTGCAGGTGTCGTCTGCTTTTCATGTTAGGTAAATGGTTAACTCCCAATCAGTTAATAAAAGAAAGTATTTTGAATACTTTCAAATATTGTTATCTTGTATTTCAGGTAACAGAAACAGAACTTATAAAAGCACAAAATAAAAACTCCACAACATCGGGTGGAAATATAGTGTAAGTTTTTTTTATTATCGCAGTCTCTGGATTCTGTGAAGAGAGTGGTGAAGATTATTTAATTGCAATTTCTGATTAGTCTTCAAGAAACTCTCAAATTTCTTCATATACACACTCAGTTCTCTTTTTAGCTCACCTGACTGAAAGTTAAGGGGAGCTTAAGTGATCACTTTTTGTCCATCATCCATCCATCTGTCCGTCATCGGTCCAGCATAAACTTTACATTATCAGCTTCTCCTAAACACCTGGGCTGAATTGAACCAAATTTGATACGAATGGTCCTTATCATATGTCACTTCAAGTTTGTTGTTTGTTCAAACAAAGTTGGCATGCTCCATAGGGAGGGGGTGAACCAGTGTGTACAATGACTTGATATATGGTACAGAGCTTCCTTTTGAGGTGTAGAATCAAATTTGTTCAAACAAAGTTCGTAGAAATGGGAGGGGCAAGATTTTTAGCCCTGCCCAAAATTTCAATTCTCTGAACCGATGGTCCAATTTGAACGAAATTTGGTATGTGATATTATTGGGTCATAAGTACTTGCTTGAATCATGCAAAAATAAAAAATTCACATGTTCCCCATGGGAACCCCAGCAGCTAAAAAATAGAAATATTTTCAAACGCCCGTATTTCCCAACCCACACAGAACAGAGAACTGTTAGTTGGTATGAAGCATCCTTATGATCAGTAGAATGGAATCGTAAAAAAAAATAATTGCCATCGTTGTGTCAGGGTGTTCTGTAGGGGGGTATCAAAAAAATGCTGAGTCAGCATATTTGCAAATATTAACAAAATTTTCTTCCACAGAACCACTGATCAGAATCTTTTGATATTTGATGGACCCAAAAACCAGAATTCACCACTAACTTCATCAGAAAAACCATCCCACAGCTCAAACTGATCCAGGTTTAATGGCTATAACACAAAATCATGCTGTGAGTATGGCCAGGGCATCAACAAACACAGTATATTTGCCATTAACTGGTAGAATGCTAAATTATTTTTCAATGGTGACAGGAGTATTTTTTCTTCAAGGATACCATACTATCAGCAAAGGTAGCCCTATTTTAGCAACAATTTCTTCATAAACAATTGTTTTGATATAATTTCTTGGAGAGTACCTATTGGCACTCTCCAAGAAATTAAAATAAAACAATTTTGTACAACCATTTTTTGTATTTCTGCTTCTAAGCAAAGAAGCTAATAGATTCAGTGAGAAGCCACTATAGTGGCTTTCAGCTCTTTTTAATTGAGCCATGATAGTGGCTCCCTGCACTCAACCAGTTAATTGACATGTCACTGGCTGACCCCAAAACTACAGCAACTGCCATGTTTGGAAGCACAACATGTTGGAAGGAAAGGAATTTACATTATTCACAGCTGATTAGCAACCTATAAGGTTCCTCTGCAGGTTCTCTATTTATTCATTTATTTATTGGGGTTTAACAACACTTTTGACAGCCAGGTTCACCTTGTGTCAGACAGTTTTATGGGTGGAGGAAGCCGGAGTACCCAGAGAGAAACACCGAGCAATGGCGAACAACTGTCAGTCTTCCCAACATACTCCACACAAGCAGTGTTAGCATTGGTTGAAGACAAGTGTACCATCGATGTGCAGTATGCCTTAGTACACAATGCCACTGTGCCCCATGTGGGCAATGGGGGTGAAGTGTCTTGCCCAAGGACACAACACGGTTGCTGCAGGTGGGTTCGAACCGAGGACCTCTAGGCTTGCAGCCTTCACTTCTACCTACTGAGCCACCACATCCCCTGCATGTTCTCTGGTTTGATCCTGACATGTTCGTTCTTCTGCATAATCCCTAGGTTAGCGGCATGCATATACTAATGAGTTTTGTCGATTCTGTTGGTACACTGATGGCCAATATCTGAGGTACTTTAGTCAGTATTCGATAGTGTAGCCATGATGTTGATCGCTAAGAAGTTCCCAGTGAATGTACCAACATTTTGGTTATTGACAAAGGAGTTACTTGGAAATATTTTCGTCGCGAGAGTTTTGACTATCCCGAGGACTTGAGTGATAAGTTAGAAGAACTCTCAGAGAAGAGCTGAACACCAAAAGATGTGCGTTCATTGCATCATTAAACCAGTTTTTGTCATGATGCTGTACATTAGGGCTAAGAGGGAGGGTGATTCATGATGCTGTACATTAGGGCTGAGAGGGAGGGTGATTCATGATGCTGTACATTAGGGCTAAGAGGGAGGGTGATTCATGATGTACATTAGGGCTGAGAGGGAGGGTGATTCATGATGCTGTACATTAGGGCTGAGAGGGAGGGTGATTCATGATGCTGTACATTAGGGCTAAGAGGGAGGGTGATTCATGATGTACATTAGGGCTGAGAGGGAGGGTGATTCATGATGCTGTCCAATAGGGCTGAGAGGGAGGGTGATTTATGATGTATATTAGGGCTGAGAGGGATGGTGATTCATGATGTACATTAGGGCAGAGAGGGAGGGTGATTCATGATGCTGTACATTAGGGCTGAGAGGGAGGGTGATTCATGATGTTGTACATTAGGGCTGAGAGGGAGGGTGATTCATGATGCTGTACATTAGGGCTGAGAGGGAGGGTGATTCATGATGCTGTACATTAGGGCTGAGAGGGAGGGTGATTCATGATGTACATTAGGGCAGAGAGGGAGGGTGATTCATGATGCTGTACATTAGGGCTGAGAGGGAGGGTGATTCATGATGTTGTACATTAGGGCTGAGAGGGAGGGTGATTCATGATGCTGTACATTAGGGCAGAGAGGGAGGGTGATTCATGATGCTGTACATTAGGGCTGAGAGGGAGGGTGATTCATGATGTTGTACATTAGGGCTGAGAGGGAGGGTGATTCATGATGCTGTACATTAGGGCTAAGAGGGAGGGTGATTCATGATGCTGTACATTAGGGCTGAGAGGGATGGTGATTCATGATGTACATTAGGGCAGAGAGGGAGGGTGATTCATGATGCTGTACATTAGGGCAGAGAGGGAGGGTGATTCATGATGCTGTACATTAGGGCTGAGAGGGAGGGTGATTCATGATGTTGTACATTAGGGCTGAGAGGGAGGGTGATTCATGATGCTGTACATTAGGGCTAAGAGGGAGGGTGATTCATGATGCTGTACATTAGGGCTGAGAGGGATGGTGATTCATGATGTACATTAGGGCAGAGAGGGAGGGTGATTCATGATGCTGTACATTAGGGCTGAGAGGGAGGGTGATTTATGATGTATATTAGGGCGGAGAGGGAGGGTGATTCATGATGTACATTAGGGCAGAGAGGGAGGGTGATTCATGATGCTGTACATTAGGGCTGAGAGGGATGGTGATTCATGATGTACATTAGGGCGGAGAGGGAGGGTGCTTCATGATGTTGTACATTAGAGCTGAGAGGGAGGGTGATTTATGATGTTGTACATTAGGGCTGAGAGGGATGGTTGTACATTAGGGTTGAGAGGGAGGGTGATTCATGATGCTGTACATTATGGCTGAGAGGGAGGGTTGTATATTAGGGCTGAGAGTGAGGGTGATTCATGATGCTGTATATTAGGGCTGAGAGGGAGGGTTGCACATTAGGGCTGAGAGGGAGGGTTGCACATTAGGGCTGTGAGGTAGGGTGATTCATGATGCTGTACATTAGGACTGAGAGGGAGGGTTGTACATTAGGACTGAGAGGGAGGGTGATTCATGATGCCGTACATTAGCGCTGAGAGAGAGGGTTGTACATTAGGGCTGAGAGGGAGGGTTGTACATTAGGGCTGTGAGGTAGGGTGATTCATGATGTTGTACATTAGGGCTGAGAGGGATGGTTGTACATTAGAGCTGAGAGGGAGGGTGATTTATGATGTTGTACATTAGGGCTGAGTGGGAGGGTGATTCGTGATGCTGTACATTAGGGCTGAGAGGGATGGTTGTACATTAGGGTTGAGAGGGAGGGTGATTCATGATGCTGTACATTATGGCTGAGAGGGAGGGTTGTATATTAGGGCTGAGAGTGAGGGTGATTCATGATGCTGTATATTAGGGCTGAGAGGGAGGGTTGCACATTAGGGCTGAGAGGGAGGGTTGCACATTAGGGCTGTGAGGTAGGGTGATTCATGATGCTGTACATTAGGACTGAGAGGGAGGGTTGTACATTAGGACTGAGAGGGAGGGTGATTCATGATGCCGTACATTAGCGCTGAGAGAGAGGGTTGTACATTAGGGCTGAGAGGGAGGGTTGTACATTAGAGTTGAGAGGGAGGGTGATTGGCAGTGTTCATGTCATCAGGTGCCAATGGTACCATTTTCAGAAACAAAATTTGTTTGGCCCCAAAAATGCAGCATTTGGCACAAAAAATTGACACCCAAAATATACTTTTAGTAGGTCTCAAAGACTTCAGGGTTTATTTTTTCAGTTCACTGTTATCGATAAAATCACTGTCTGACAACACAGGCAATACAGAACTCTCACCTGTCAATCTACAGGTAAAAACGTATAATCATGTCTCTTTGTTATGGGTCAACTGAATTAACAGTTGATCCATTTTATCTGATTCTTATCAAAACATTTCATTGTTATTTAATCTTTTTTATCTTCCTTAATCTTTTTTATAATCCTTCTGAACGATAATAAATTATTTGTCACTAGTTTTTTTGGAATGAATAAACTGAATAAATAATAATCATGAAATTATTTTGTGATAGCCCTTTTCTTTATTTATTAATTTTGTGACAGCCCTTCACTTTATTTATTAATTTTAGTTTTTTATTAGCTCAACTTTGACGTAGTCAAATTTGAGGTATTGTCATGGCCCGTCATCCATCTGTCCGTCCATCAACAATTCAATATGGCTCAGGCTAGAAGCCGTATTTATGAACTGATCTTTACGAAACTTCTTGCGTACCTTTGTTATCACCGTGGTGTGAGAACGAATGTTTTTGGGTAATATCTAAAATTCAAGATGGCTACCAGCAGCCATTTTGTACTGAAATTAGTGCAATCAGTTGTTTGTACAGAACTTCTGTATGAAAGTTCTGATTTGAATAAATTTTTGTATGAATGTTTAGTAATATTGAATACATCACATATAATACAGGTTTTTTTCTCATGCAGAAATTATGCAAATTAGATGAACTTTGATTCATTCAGTGCTAATTGTACACAGTACACATGTCAATACAACTTGGGCTAGAGGCAGGTTGGTGGTTGTTTCCAGGTACTCCTCAATCTGTGTAACTGTCTGACACGATTTGACCCTCATTAAAGTGTTATTAAACCTCAAAAAACAGAAAAGCAAATAAGTATTTTGTGATCGTCACATTATTGACAGATGTAAACACAAAACTACAAAAGTGATTAACTAATTTGTTATTATTGTATTTAACTTGTATGTAAGAAAATTGTACAAATAAAATATCTATCTATCTATCTAACATGTATTATTTAAACAATTTCAGACCTGAAGATGATGATAACCAAGAAATTTATGAAGACTGTATTTTTGAAGGTAAGAATATGTAATGGATATATAGAACGTGTTAAATGGGAAGGTTTGATTTCATTTTGAGATTCTATTTAAAATGGACCTAAAATTTGTCTCTTGTATTGGAAATTTATGAACCTGATATCCACTAACATCGGTTCAACACTTGTTGGAGCAAGGCTCAAATTGAATTTAGTTTTGGCATAAAGGTTCATAAAATTTTTTATGGAATTGTGCTCTGCATGTGACAAACATATTGAAAGTTTTTCCCAAGTCCTTTCTGTTGATTCAGAAATCAATGACAGTATATCTTTGTCCTTTCAAATCACCTTCAGGGATAAAACAGTTATAATATACTACTCAAAGGTTTCTAAGCACCAAATATTTGACACATCATTGTGAAATTTTCTTGTGACACATTTGCAATATTTTTGGTGGATATGATGGAGGAATGTATTGAGATGGTCCCCAGTGTTTACATTAGCTCTCTTGACAGGCAGACTTTTCGGGACAGTCATGGAAAGCATGTACCCCTTGATTTTCATGATGTTTTTGTGTACTGTCTACATGTACATGAGATGTGTAGGGTATTCAGTTTTCATTTCAACACAAACCCTTGTGATTTAATGATTGAATATGGCAAATGCAACTGTAAGAAGACATTTGTCTGAAACAGAAATGTGGCAGACTGGAGGGATGGGGAACAAGGGGCTACCCATCGTCAGGTTGGTGAAGCCCTTGGTATGCACCATACAGTGATCACCAGAGCCTGGGCAAGATTTCAGCAGTATGGCACACCAGCCAGATCACAGGGTGGTGGCAAAGACAGGGCAACATTTGCAGCTGAAGACCGTTTTTTGATCATTCAGGCCCATAAGAACCGCTTTGATGCAGCAACCCAGCTTCACAGTGACCTTCAGAATGCATCCGGGGTAAATGTTTTGACTCAGACTATCCGGGCAAGGTAGCTCGAAAGTGGTCTCCGATTGAGAAGACCATGTATTCATATTCAGGTGACCCAGAACCACCACCAGGCACGATATGAATGGGCCATGGACCACGTTGGATGGACCAGAGAAGATTGGCAACCTGTCCTTTTTACAGATGAGTCAAGGTACTGCCTAGACAACACAGATAGGCATTCTAGGGTATGGAGAATACAAGGAGAACAATTCCATGCAGCCAACATTGCTGAGCATGACCGTTATGGTGGAGGGTCAATAATGGTCTGGGGTGGCATGAGCTGGGATGGATGGACATACAGAGCTCTGTGTCCTTGACCATGGTACATTGACTGCACAGTGATATATTGATGAGATCCTGGATGCCCACGTCAGATTGTATGCACGCGTAGTGGGTGATAGATTCATTCTGATGGACGACAATGCCCATCTTCATTTTGCCCTTGCTGTACGGGAGTACCGACAGAGGGAGGGAATTGAGCGTATGGACTGGCCAGCAAGATCCCCTGACCTCAATCCAGTCGAACAAGTCTGGAATGAGTTGCAGCTTGCAATTTCAGTCCGTCCAGTCCAACCAAAAAGTGTCCAGGAGCTTGATGACAAGCTGGTCAAAGAATGGAACAACATCCCACAAAGGACCATCTGGAACCTGATTGGGAGCATGAGAAGGCATTGTCAAGCTGTAATTAACAATAATGGGTCTCATACTTGATATTGAACCCATATCAGTTCGCTCCGTCAACTTTTTGGCAAATTTTAAAAATTTTCTCTTTTACCAATAATATCCATTTTCCATGGTTATTGTATTCAAAAGCTAAAAAATGTTGTCAAACACAAACAAAATCTTAATTTCTGTGCTTAAATCATTAAAGATATAATTAAATAAAAAATATATACACTGTTCATAACAATATTTCAACTAAAATGTAAAACAGGTAGTTGGATATACTTGGTGCTTAGCAAAACTTTTGAGTAGTATATTAAATTATGCATTTTTAGCTGTTCCAATGAGGGGTCATAACCTATGTTTTTGAGACAAAAAAATGAAAAAATAATGAAAATTGGCAATTTTTTAGAATAGCGCTGGCCGGTTTTGAGCATTTTGTTGGGTAAAGGGTTAACTAACCCAGAAGGTATATTCATAATAATAATAACACTTTGGCCGGCCGCTGATTTGTCACAGTTCTCAGGTGAGAAGGCCTTGATTAACCTTGTGTTCCCAAATGCATTCCTATCCCCATGCCTCTCCTTTTTTTCTCAACACTCTGAGACGAATGGCTGGATGACATTCTGTACCTCATTCTTCCCAATCGATCTGATAAGCATACTAACTCTCTCCTTTGTGTCACCTACCAAACACATGTCTTTCATTCTCCCATCCCACTTTCCCATGCTTCTCCCAGTGAATCTTATTCTGTTAGAATGGTTATTTACCCCAAGCTCCAGCGACTGTGACCGCATCTTGAACAACAGTGACCCCCCCCCCCCCCCCCCCCCCCCCACAAAGGTGCCATAGGTACTCTTCAAAACCTGGCTTCTCTTTATGACTCTGGCCACCCAAAGACATCTTTGCAATGACCCTCCTCTCACCAATTCATGTTACAATCTGCCATGACTCTTTCTTTGTCAGTTCTTTCACCCTTGGTTGTGCCCACTTCTAAGTCTGATATCTCCATTGAATAGTTCTCTATTAACCCTTTACCCAACGCAGACGATATCAAAATTTATTATTTTAAATATAATTTTTTTTTAATATTTTTATACTGTACCAATGACCCAGACATAGCTGGTGCTAACTCTTAAAATATAGGGCCAAACACAAATTTTGCCCCCCAATCCCCAAAATTTGCATCTAAAACCAAAGAAAACATGTCCTGAATGGCCCGTGCGTTCGGCTGCCGGGTTCGTCCGTTGCGGTCTAGGAAGGAGATTTGGGTGATGCGAGCACTATAATTACTTTAGTACTCACCCAGTGACGGCAGATTGAGGACAGATCGGAGGAAGCCTGTTAGTCCGGTTCCTGGCTTGTCCAGGTCCGTCCGGGCTGTGAGCGAGAGAGGTCCCTCTCTCGTCCAACAATATAGGGGACCGCATATTGTGGTTCAGATGTTTTACATTCGGAGCATATGTCTGTCGGTCGGGACGCTCCGTTATATTGACAGTCCGAGAGACTGTCGATAATGCTTCCTCATCCTCACAGCAGGGCACACGACCGCACATTGGCTACGTGACCTCGAGTATCCGATCAGTTTCGTCATTCAGTGATTCCACGGCAAATAGGTCACGCCATCCGGTAGCCAAGGGACACGAGGCCTATACACTCCGTTCGCTCGCATATTGGTAGTATGCACGGGGTAACGATCACGGAGCTTCCAGGGGCAATGCATTGTAGGACCGCTTTTCCTCAGGCCTCAGTGACGGACGTGCTATCCGAGTTAGCACAGTTGTTTCGCAGCATCCCAGCAATCGACAGTTTCTTACTCGAATCAGGAATTATCTGACGGCGCTGGGTCGGTGCGGTCCGCGGTTGCATCAGGTACGGACGACCGAACGCTTTATAGGGTCCGACAGGATGGCGAAAGGGATTCGAAAGATTTCGAGTTTTCCCTTTCGTAGCATCGGAAGCTGCCATTCATATCTTCTGGCATTATCTTCCAGTGATTGTTATTTCGGACTACATTGCTGCGATGTTGGATAAGAGACTTATAGCGTCATTGGACACGGAATTTTGGATCGGTTCAGGGACATTGTCCCTGACTTACCGACGCAGTCCAATAATGTCATTACAACATGTGTTTTATTTTTCGACGCTATATATGCATACAAGCCTGCTACCAAGCATGATAGTTTAGTTTCTTGTCCGCGTTGCTCATTTCTGCCGTTTTATCATTTATACGAATAATTTATTTTGGCAGAGCAGGGCATACCGAGAGTTCATATGCGTCTAGACGGCGTGGTTAAGACTGGAAATATTCTTTTTCGCCGTCTATGTCTTTTCCAACCACAATGTTGGAAACGACAATGATGTCTAGTAGACTTAACTTAGACACTTTATCATACGTAATCCACCTTACTGAGGCGTTATCATTACGTCTTCAAGAAAAGATTTCAGCTTGCTAATCAATTGCAGACGTATGTGTTGGCTGTCCGGATCTCTGAGCTAATGTTGTTAACGCTCTATTGTTCTAATAGGACGGAATGATAGGATACGCGTATCCTCCGGCGCTGTTGTTTCAGCAGGTATTGCTAAGATAAACAACCACAATACATTTCTGTTGATAGCATCTCTATCTTCACAGAGACTGTGGGTAATTTACTCTGATGTCTACTGTGGGACTTAACGCGAAATCTTCCTCAATGAGAGGATCTTTTTTCGCTAGGTAAATCGTGTCATCTTTATCACAACCCGCAAGGTCGCAACCTTCACGTATTCTGTTGTGTGGTCCGTATTGCATTGTAAGCATTGTACTGGACGATCTTTGGACACGATTCTTACTATAGGAGATCCTCTTCTTCGCTATTCTATGCGGCTAAAGTGGAGGCTCTTCTGTCGTTGGTGTAGGGATCACTATGTTCATATTGTTGATCCCTCCATACTACTCATTGCAACTTTTTAGTATACTTGTTTGACAAGATCTACTGCAGCCTGTTATTATTAAGGTTATAGGTTTATGTTACCTCATACCTATGCACTCTATGATAGTTTACAATTGAGTCTTATGTCTCTTTATCTAAGTCAGTTAGTAACTTTCTGATAAATAGACTTAGAATCTTTAGATTAAATTCCTATATGGAATTTAACTTCGGTTCTTATTTAGCTAAGTAATCATTTGAGCCTCTGGAAACAGTAGTTTTCAAATTCTGACCTTTTAAACAGTAATTCTGTTGGCTTCTCTTTTACTGAAGAGTCAGTGAGTTTCATGCACTATCGATGGATGATTTTCACTTTCGTAGTTTCGGAATCACTACTTCCTTTACTATTTAGGTTGGATTTTTGCATAAGAGTTAGGCTCCTAATATCCGGAACCTATTGTTATTAAGGTCCTTCCGTCTTCATACGGGCATAGGCCTTTACTCTGTCCGGTTAGAGTTTATGTATTTATAAACAGATATCTGTTTATTACTACGGGCGTAAGCTTCTTCTGTCTTTGATGCCTAATAGAAGGATGTTACGCTCCATTCTATTGCTAATGGATTCAATTAACTATCGGTTCTGCTTATGGTATATCATTGACTCAGCAGTTGTGCTTAAGATTTCGGCTCATGAAGTAAGAGTTCTTCTACATCTTGGGCTTACATTAATAGTGTCGCTATTATAGATTTTTTAAGGCTGCTCATTGCGCTCAGCCATCCACATTCATGAATTTTTATCTCAGAAATATCGAGTCCATTTCTGGAGGCCTCTATTGTTAGGTCTATTATCTACTGCTCAGAATGTCATTCACTTAACAGTTGCTACTATACCTAGGTAGGCTGTCTGTTTCGGCAGTGACTCCGTTCTGCTGCCCTCTTCGCTCTGGGCTATTTGACCCAGGGCAAGAAAAAGGGGGGGGGGGGGGGAGGGTGTTCCCTTGGGTCACCTGTTTTACTATGAAAACAAGGGGATGCCTCCTCCGGAGTTAGTAATTCTGAGCTGTTATTGGGATGGTTGTTTAGTGAGAAGTTTATGTTTTAAAAATTCATTCAAGTCTTAGTTTTTAAAGTATAGCTTTTGAATATAGCACGTGTCAACGGACATGATTATGCAATCCTCAGACACTTTTAAGGAGTATAAGAGTCTCTATTCTCTAGACTTACTTTATTTATTGGTTTACTTTAAAAATTATTAGTATAAAGATTATATTGGATATTAATAGAGTACATGGATGTATGATGCTCAATTTTGGAAGGTGTTGTATCTTTCTAATTTATCACAGATAAGAAAGATACATATAAGGCCTATTACTTCTTTTTCCCTAGAGGGGATGACTCTATTTTATATTATTGAGCGTATTCCATCTTGCTCTATGTCCTTGGCCCTCCAGCCTTTTTACTATTCAGCTATGTCTGGGTCATTGGTACAGTATAAAAATGTTAAAAAATTTATAGTAATTTCTATATTTTTTATACTTACCAATGACCCAGATGGGGATGGCCCTCCCAGGAGTTGGGAACTCTTGCCTCCCCGCTGAGTATATAGCGCTTACCAGGCTCTGGTTATTAGAATGATTAATGGCGCCAATTTCGGAACGTCCTTGACACTGCGCATGCGCAGTAGAGGTGAAGTATGGAGGGCCATTCAGGACATGTTTTCTTTGGTTTTAGATGCAAATTTTGGGGATTGGGGGGCAAAATTTGTGTTTGGCCCTATATTTTAAGAGTTAGCACCAGCTATGTCTGGGTCATTGGTAAGTATAAAAAATATAGAAATTACTATAAATTTTTTAACTTTTCAAAATTAGCAATATTATTTTTCAAACAATTTCAACAAAACCATATCATGTGACCCCTCGTTGGAACGAGCTCGACGAGCTCGTTCCAATGAGGAATCACATGATATGGTTTTGTTGAAATTGTTTGAAAAAATAATATTTTTTCAACTACTGAATTTGAATATTACACGGGCGGATGCGGCCGATTCGTTGGGTAAAGTGTTAACTCCCTCACTTGGTCTATCCACCTTGTCTATATGTTTGAATTCCAAATATTCTGGAACATCAATTTACACCGTCGGGAAGATTTACCAAATAGTTGAGATAGCAGAATTTCATTAAGTCTATCGTGTCCTTGATCCTCATGCATCCAAGCTCACTCCTTATTAGTCGCATTATGATGAAGTCAAACTCGACTTATAGTTTGATGAATGGCGGGTGGTTGGGTGGTCGGGTGGGCGTAAACAATTGGTTTCCGGATGATAACTTGATAATGGTTGAACCCATGTTCATGAAACTTCATAGGTAGGTTGGTATCAGTGAGAGGAAAAACCCTTTTAATTTTAGACTTGCTTGGTCAAAGGTCAAGGTCACAGTGACCTTGAACATAGTAAATTGTAAACAATTGGTTTCCGGATGATAACTTGACTACGGTTCAACCCACATTCATGAAACTTCATATGTAGGTTGGCCTTTGTGACAGGAAGAACCCTATGTATTTTGGACTCACTAGGTCAAAGGTCAAGGTCACGATGACCCTGAACATAGTACATCAAAACATTTGGTTTCTGGACGATAACTTGATAATGGTTCAACCCATGTTCATGAAACTTCATAGTTAGGTTGGCATCAGTGAGAGGAAGAACCCTATTTATTTTGGACTTGCTAGGTGAAAGGTCAAGGTCACAGCGACCTTCAACATAGTAAATCGAAAACAATTGGTTTCCGGGGCGATAACTTGATAATGGTTTGACCCATGTTCATGAAACTTCATAGGTAGCTTGGCCTAGGTGGGTGGAAGACCCCTATTTATTTTGGTCTCACTAGGTCAAAGGCCAAGGTCACAGTGACCTTGAACATAATAAATCGTAAACAATTGGTTTCCAGATGATAATTTGACAATGGTTCCACCTACGTTCATGAAACTTCATAGGTAGGTTGGCATTGGTGCAAGAAAGAGCCCTATTTATTTCGGAATCACTAGGTCAAAGGTCAAGGTCACAGTGACCCTTCACATAGTAAATTGTAAACAATTGGTTTCCGGATGATAAGTTGATAATGATTAAACCCACTTTTGTGCTGTCACAACTCGACATTGGATCAGCGATCCTATCGTCATTTTTGCTTCTAGTGCTGTGGCACTACTCGACCCCATGATCCATTGGCCTGCATCGATCTGTAGGGTTTCCAAACTCTTTAAAGCCATTTGGTTTAGAGGTATCAATTCCGTACCATATATTATACTTGGTAGACCCACCATTTCCCAAATTGTTTTCCCCATGAAATTCTTATTGATGCTGTTTCTTCCTATAAGTTTAATTTTGATTAAGGATTTGCTTCCCCTTCACAATTAGTTTATTTGTGTGGCTTCGGTAGATGCCTCTTCCTGTAATGTTTATGTTTACACCTAAATACTCATAGTCACATGTCTTTCCCACACTAAGAAGTTTGCTAATACCTTCCAGAATACAGATAAGGCCTTTCGTCATTTTTCAACTCAATTTCAAGCCTCATGTAAGGTGCTTAACCCTTTACCTAACCTGAAAAGCAGACGACACTTGCAAACAAAATTCTTGAATAACTAATTTTTTTCATTTTTTGCTTAAAAAAATAGGTTATGACCCCTCTTTGGAATGAGCTCGTCGAGCTCATTCCAAAGAGGGGTCATAACCTATATTTTTGAGAGAAAAAGTGAAAAATATAATGAAATTTAATGGTGATTTTTAGCTCAACTTTGGCAAAGCCAAATTTGAGCTTATGCCATGGCCCGTCGTCCGTCTGTCCATCAACAATTGGATACGGCTCGGGCTAGAGGTCGTATTTATGAATCGATCTTTACGAAACTTCTTGGGTACCTTTGTTATGACTGTGGGACGAGAACGAGTGTTTTTGGGTGTGGTCCGAAATTTAAGATGGCTGCCAGCTGCCATTTTGTACTGACGATGCAGAAATCTGTTTTTTGTACAGAACTTCCATATGAAAGCTCTGATTTGAATAATTTTTTGTATGAATGTTTAGTACCATGGGATACATCACATATAATACGGGTTTTTACCTCGTGGGTAAATTATGCAAATTAGACTAACTTTGATGTTTTTTGGTGTTACTTTCAGCACTGTAAGTACACATGTCAGTACGTCTCGGGCTAGAGTCTGTATTTATGAACCGATCTTCACGAAACGTCTTGGGTACCTTTGTTATCACCTTGGGACGAGAACGAGTGTTTCTGGGTGCGGTCCAAAATTCAAGATGGCTGCCAGTGGCCATTTTGTATCGAAATTGGGTCTAATCAGTTTTTTGTACACAACTTCTATACGGCTCAGGCTAGATGCCGTATTTATGAACCGATCTTTACGAAACTTCTTGGGTACCTTTGTTATTACCGTGGAATGAGAACGAGTGTTTTTGGGTGTGGTCCGAATTTCAAGATGGTCACCAGCAGCCATTTTGTACCAAAATTAGTGCAATCAGTCTTTTGTACAGAACTTCTGTATGAAAGTTCTGATTTGAATAAATTTTTGTATGAACGTTTAGTAGCATGGAATACATCACATATAGTACAGGTTTTTTTCTCGTGCAGAAATTATGCAAATTAGATGAACTTTGATTTATTCAGTGCTACTTATACTCTGTAAGTGCACATGTCAATACGGCTCGGGCTAGAGGCTGTATTTATGAACCGATCTTCACAAAACTTCTTGGGTACCTTTGTTATCACCTTGGGACGAGAACGAGTGTTTCTGGGCACGGTCCAAAATTCAAGATGGCTGCCAGTGGCCATTTTGTACCGAAATCAGGTTTTTTGTCACAACTTCTACACAGCTCATATTTGTGAACTGATCTTCACGAAACTTCTTGGGTACCTTTGTTTTCACCTTGGGACAGGAATGAGTGTGTTTTGGTGTGCTTTTGTTATCATTGTGCTATGAGAACAAATATTTTGGGGTTCAGTCAGACCCACTGTGGGACTCAAAGATTTCTTTTCTAGTTTAGCATCTGACTGTCACCCACCTTTACAATACTTTACCTATACATTTGTTACAGGCAACGCTCAGTATTTATGTACAGACCGTTACAATACTTTATATGTACCTTTGTTATCAGGTCATTACCTAGATGTTTGTCATTGCTGTGTCACATACTACACATGTACATGTCTTTGTCTTGACAAGTTGAGCTACAGTGTCATTGACACTTTCATTGTGAATAGCGCTGGCCGTTTTTGGCAGTTATGGTAGGTAAAGGGTTAAGACATCTTTTTTCTGTGTAGTTTGGGTGATCTCGGCTTTTGTCTGTTTATATTTTTCACTTTGACTAAAACCAATTTTTTTTATATTTTGATGTGTAATAAATATGACAAAGACTATTGACTATGATTCCCAAGCGAGTGAACATCTCTGATTTCAGAGCCATTACAAACTGTTTTCAGGGACAGGAAAAATGTCTACCCTCCCTTGTCCAAAAATTCAGGAAAAATTGCATGAGAAACTTTTTTTTTCAATAACCAAATGTCAAAATTTTAAGTTGAGTGACATGGAACATAATGATTTTTTTTTGTTTATATAAGGATACCAATTGCCGTTTTCACAGTACATTTTGGGGTGTTTAATATTTATAACTCCAAGTGGTCAATGTTTTTATTACAGATGATGGAGCTTGATTGTGTAGCTTTTCCTCCTCCAGAATGAAGAATGTAAAATACAGAATATTCACTGCATATTGAGTGGAGCCTTCACATTCATTCATCCATTCATGCAACACAGTAATCTTAATATCAGCTTATACTTGACAATACTTAATCTTCATTATAAAATTTATTCATTGGCAGGACAATTTTCCAGAATTTTAACTACATCACATGAAAATCACTGGAATTCTAGAGGTTAATGTTTCTAGTGAAGAGTTGGCTGCCAGTATAGGTAACCAAGACATGATAAGAAAACAGCTGCAAGAATACCTTGACAGGAATACTTCTTCATGACCGCACATGTACCTGTTTTAACCCTTACCTCACACAAAAAGCAGACGACACTTGCAAATAAAATTCTTGAATAACTAATTTTTTTTTACTTTTTGCATCAAAACCATAGCTTATGATCCCTCATTGGAATGAGCTCAGCACTCTCATTCCAATGAGGGGTCATAAGCTATGGTTTTGAGACAAAAAATGAAAAAAATAATGAAATTGAATGGTGATTTTTGTGAATAACTCTGGCCGGATTTGGCCATTACATTGGTAAGAGGTTAAATAGTAGAGTGGTGGAAGCCCATATTAAGGCTTTATTCTGAAGTGCAGGTGCCGCAACTTAATTGTTTTGTATTCTGAGGATGTGCTTCATATTATTTTGTGAATTGAAATTATTTCAGAGCATGGTAGCTCAGTGGTTACAGCATTGGATTTCAAACTGAGAGGTCCATGGTTCGACCTCCACCCCGGGTAACTGCGTTGTGTCCTTAGGCAAGGCACTTAATCCTGATTGCCCATGAGGGGGCACAGTGGTGCTGTATACTAAGACATAATGCACATCGATGGTGCATCTGTCTTCAACTAATGCTAACCCTGCTTGTGTAGAGTTAGTAAGTTGGGGAGTCTGACAGTTGCTCGATGGTTCTCTTCAAGTACTCCTGCTTTCTCCACACGTAAAACTGTCCGCCACAAGGTGACACCTGGCTGCTGAAACTCCAGTAAATAAATTGAAATTATTTGGCCTGTGAGGATTTGCCTTGTTACAATTTATGGGAGAGTGCCATTAGGCCCTCTCCCATAAATTGTAACAAGGCAAAGAGACGTGGATAAATTTGGATTACCAAAAATAATTTAGCACTCTACCAGTTAACCAATTCGATATTTTTAACCCTTTACCTAACCTGAAAAGCAGACGACACTTGCAAAAATAATTCTTGAATAACTAAAGTTTTTCATTTTTTGTCTCGAAAACATAGGTTATGACCCCGCGTTGGAACGAGCTCGACAAGCTCGTTCCAACGAGGGGTCATAACCTATGTTTTTGAGACAAAAAATGAAAAAAATAATGAAAATTAATTGAGAATAATTAATTTGAGAATAGCGCTGGCCGGTTTTGGCCATTACGTTAGGTAAAAGGTTAAATGTTTTGATGAAAAATATAGTTAGATTTTTTCAGTCAGTTATGTTTGGTAGAATTGATAAACTAGGGGCGTAAAGATACACTAGGTCATAATACACACAAATCATATGGCAAACTGTCAGTTCAATATTGCTTTAATGCATCATTCAGAATTTCTGCCTGGTGTAAAGGCAAGGAATTATTGCAATTTCCTCAAAATATATATTTATTTATTTATTGAGTTTAAGGTCACATATTTATGCACAATGGCTAATCATGACCGTGACAGTTTTACGGGTGGAGGAAACCAGAGTGCCCGGAGAGAACCACCGAGCAATGACGAGCAGCTGCCAACTCTCCAACATCATAACTCCGCACTGCAGCACAGGCAGGGTTAGATTGGTTGAAGACATGCGTACCATTGATGTGCAGTACGCCTTAGTACACGGCATTATCGTGCCCCCACATGGGTAATGGGGGTGAAGTGTCTTGCCCAAGGACACAACGCGGTTGCCGCAGGTGAGATTCGAACCGAGGACCTCTCGGCTTGCAGCCTGCACCTCTACCTACTGAGCCACCGCTTCTCCCCCTCAAAATATACTCCAATATCCAAGAAGCTTGTCTTTGAACAGTATGCCATCTTTGTCAGTGTAGAAGATAACATCTCCTGGTTTTGTCAGACATGTCTGTGAAGGACATTAAAACTCAGCCACATATTTTTGTTTTTTCCCTGAGATCACATCAAAAATTACGAATTGGAAGCATATCTAAGTATGTATTTTTATCATATGACTCGTCCGTTTTGTTCACTTTAAAACATTTGATATTTTGTTTTCATATTAATCAGTGATAAATAAAGCCTTCCGTCAATTTCATTGGTCAATTTCAAAACTAGACAATTTGATTGGCTGAACAAAATACAACTGGGCCACATTTTCATAATTTGCATAATTAGAGTTGGGAGCTTTCATTGGTCAATTTCACAACTGGACAATTTGATTGGCTAAACAAAATACAAGTGGGTCACATTTGCATAATTTCAGTAGGGAGAATTTACGTTATCTGTCCTATTTAGAGTGGGTTATATTGTTTAATCTTTTACCTGCAATAAAAACGAAATTCATTTTTTTTTATATTTTCATTTTTTGCTTCCAAAACATAGGTTATGACCCCTCATTGGAATGAGCTCGACAAATTTTTTAGTTATACGGGGATGTTTTTTTCCAAGGGCCGTCTGTAACTCAAGTCAGGTGATGGTTTAAAAAGTCATACTAAGTTGCTAATTTGTGCGTGTATGTGTCATATGATAAATAGAATATGAAATGAGTATTTTTCTCATATAATATTTATGAAACTCATCCGAATTTTCCATTTGGGCTCACCAGAGGCTCTCCAAAACGGAAAATTCTTAGACTCGTTTCATAAATATTATATGAGAAAAACACTCATTCCATATCCTCTATATATTGCTGCTGGTGTATCGAGATACATATCGTATTATGACACAACTGTATCTTGACTATTCTAAACTGCATACTGAATAAATTAACTCATGTTGAGAAATGTTGAGGTGCAATTGTTAACCCTTTGAAACCTAGCGGCCGTTTTTCCGGCTAGCAGCATGATACGTCATAACGTCATTAAATAAGATGGCTGTTCAGTAAATGTGTGGGGTAGACCAATCAATATTTTCAACGTGCAGCCCCCGAGGCTGCACGTTGAAAATATTGATTGGTCTACCCCAAATAATGAATATGGACTCTTCTAATTGCTGCCATTGAACTGGCATGGAAGATACCACTAGAGTTCAAGGGTTAATAAAACACTGTTGTTAAAACTTCTGTACTTTTCATATTTGTTATTATTTTCATTCAGTTTATTATGACGCAACTACATTTGTTAATTTTCACCCACATTTTCTCACCTGAATAAAAAATCTACGCAATTTTACAACCTAAAGAAAAATTGTGTTAAAATGCTATGAGTGGATTACACTTCTATTTTGAAAGTGAATTGTTCAGTGTATCTAGATCACTCATGTATAGCAATCATTTCAACAGTCAGTTGATCTCGGTTGTTGTATTATGCTGAGTTCATGAGATAGAATTAAACACTTCAATTGAGATTCATAGACATTACATTTGATCTTGCTGAGCTGACTTCATTATAGTGATGGAATTTGACAACACAGATTAATTAATATTCTGAGCTGACTTCATTATAGTGATGGAATATGACAACACAGATTAATTGATCTTGCTGAGCTGACTTCATTATAACGATGGAATATGACAACACAGATTAATTAATAGCTGAAATAATTTTGTTTTTTATATGACAAAGAATACATAAAATTGAACACAACACATGAAAATCAAACAGAACACAAGAATTGTATTAACAAAATACTATCACAGCTTCTGAAATTAGAGATTTCCACTATGTATAAATATCTTAACAAGAGAGTCCAAATTCAGCTTCATTCCAATTCTTAATGGATTATTAGTTTCAATCCAAGCCACGTTCTATCACACATAATCTCCAATGTTTTGGTGGATTATGGATTATTAGTTTCATTTCAAGCCACGTTCTGTAACACACAATCTCCAATGTTTTGTTGGATAATGGATTATTAGTTTCATTCCAAACCATATGCTATAACATATAATCTCTAATGTTGTGGTGGTTATTGGTTTTATTATATGTTAAACGATAGATTATCGAAGAAATTGCGGAAAGATAGAAATTATATCCCGCACTGTGAAAATATAGAAATTTTCACTTTCAAGGTATCAACCAAAATGGCGACTTTCAAAGCATCACTTCAAGGTGATCCCCGTGGGAACCCCGGGAAGTAAGCAGCACTTGTTTACTGTGGTAAACCAGTTCCGCTTTACTAGTAAAATAGGACCCAGTCACCAATGCTTGGGGTGAAAGTCCTCTAAAATGGGCAACATGTTGATCAACGATTGACTAAACTTGACTTCATCTCCATGTTGTGTCACGATTAGCCATGGTGCATAAATATGTGACGTTAACCACCAACAAACAAACAAACAAACTTCAAGGTGAATATGAGTCAAACTACCACTGGAAATGATCAATTTGTTCTAAAAACATATAATGAAAAGATCCCCATGCGAACCTCAGGAAGTGAAGCAGTGCCTATTCGCTGTGGTAAACCAGCTCTGTTTTACTAGTAAAATAGGACCCAGTCACCAGTGCTTGGGAGGTGCAAACCCTCTCTAAAATGGGCAACATGGCTTATTAAAGCTCACATCTGGTATTGAGTTGATACTCATGTTGTGGTCATGATTAGCCATTGTGTAAAAATATGTGACCTTAAACACCAGTAAATAAATAAATATAATGAAAAGTAAATCTAGTGTTTTTGAGTGGATACCAATCATTTCTAGCAACAATTCAACACTAACTCACCTTCAATTGATGCATGAACAACTCAGCAGCAGCAGCAAATTAACCAATACAAGGCCAACATGACTTGAAATACCCTGATGCTTTGTCAGTAAAATTGTACAAATATGGCTGTCATTGGAACCGGCTCAATGAGCCGGTTCCAATGACATCCATATTTCTGAGGTTTTATTCATAAATATTGTTTTGTTTTTTTTTAAATTATCAAATTCAGTTTATATGTAAAAAGTTAAAAAGCTGTGTTGGGTAAAGTGCTAACATGTGTTATCAGTATACAACAGAGGTTCAACCATGGTGGTATAATGGGATCCTGGTACACTCCCAAATTTAGGTGAAATATAAACCCTGAAAAGATGAAATTCTCTATTTCTGGAAAGCTATTATTGATGGGCAAATTACAAGGGAATTGAGATATATTTATAGTTGACATACAATGAACTTATCACATGATTTCCTCTTATTTATCCAAATTTCATTCCAGAATATTTGATGTGTATAAAACCTTTGACATCATGGCTCTCTGCGTGATTCAAGAACATTGCAGAAAATTCTATGCTGTTTTACTGAATATCAGGAATTATCTCATTCATGTGGACCTGTGGATCTGTTGCGTGAGTAAACAATATTTTCAGGTCGAACACAAATGAGATAATTCCTGATTTTCACTAAAACTATGTACATTTTCTTTTTATTATATGCTACGTGACATTTACTGTGCAATATTCAGCTAAATTCGACTGCAAACAATAACAAAAAGCTGCTGATCGTTCCTTCAAGGAAATTTCATGCATCAAAGCATAATGTCATTTAGGAAGCTACTGAAAAAATTCATTGTGGGGACCTGAAAATATTATTTTTCACGAGCGTTAACTTTCAGGTCCACACTCATGAGATAATTCCAGATACTGACTAAAAAAGTAGATTTTCTTTTTTCTCTTTTGCTGTGAGACATTTTCTTGCACAATATTCATCCCAATTCGATCCCAAATGCATACGTTTCAAAACAATAAAGATACGCTGACCATTCCTTGAAGGTGGCATAATGCGGCGTGAGGTGACGTCATTGAGGAAGCTACTGAGGGATTTTCCTTGATACCCATCGTGTCGATGGATATTGAGAAATATCTTTTAGATAATTTGCTATAATTCACAGTCTAGCATATAATAAAAATTCTTTTGCGGAAAACTGATACATGTGCATTATTTACACATTGCTTAACCCTTTACCCAACGAATTGCCTGCATCCGCCCACGTAATATGCAAATTCAGCAGCTGAAAAAATATTATTTTTCGAAACATTTTAACAAAACCATATTATGTGACCCCTCTTTGGAACGAGCTCGTTCCAAAGAGGGGTCACATGATATGGTTTTGTTGAAATTTTTTAAAAAAATAAAAAAATTTATATTTAAAATAATAAATTTTGAAATCGTCTGCGTTGGGTAAAGGGTTAACACCAGAGGCCGTTTATCTGGCCGGGTCACAAGCTCCATCATAATGTCAGCAAGTGGGATGACTATGAGGTAAACGTGTGAGTAGACCAATCAATATTTTCAACGTGCAGCCTTAGGGCTGAAAATATTAATAGGTCTAACCCCAAATAATAAATATGGACTCTTCCAATTGCAGCCATTGAAGATAGCACCAGTATGTAAAGGGTTAAATGATTATGTGATAAGAAGGATCTAAAACTCATCCTGTGTTATAAGGTATTTTCCCCTCTCTGAACCTCAGCTCAAAACAAATTTGGTGAACTTTGTTTATAAAATCCATGTAAAAATGGGACTCATTTGGAATTTTCTATTTATGCTCAAAGAGGCTTGAATATTTGTATAAAATATAATAAATTTGATAGTTTATTGGGTATATAGTATATATAGTTAATTGGATGTATGATTGTCATCATTATTTCTCATGGGATATCAGGATTGCATCACACAATGAATAACAATCAAACTCAAACAGAACTAATTAACTATCATTTATTAGCTCACCTGACTGAAAGTCAAGGTGAGCTTTTCTGATCACTTTTTGTCCGCCGTCCGTCGTCTGTCATCCGTCATCTGTTTTCCATCGTCCGTCATTCGTCGTGAATGTGGTGTTTGGGTCATTTTCTCCCAAGCCCCTGGCTGCAGTTAAATGAAAATTCACATGAGTAGCGGTTATATAGGGGCATTTTCGTTTTTCTTCAAATTGGGTTTCTGCTCATATTGTGGAGGGGGGTGGTGATATTTGGTACGCAGCATGCTTAGGGGGGGTGAGATTCAAATTTGTTCAAGCCAAGTCCCTGGGTTCATATTTAGGCTGAAAATTTGGGGTCCTGGTCCTGACTTGAAATTTTTGACCAAAATCCGGAAATTAGTATTTTTATACTGTACCAATGACCCAGACATAGCTGGTGCTAACTCTTAAAATATAGGGCCAAACACAAATTTTGCCCCCCAATCCCCAAAATTTGCATCTAAAACTAAAGAAAACATGTCCTGAAAGGCCCTCCACACTTCGCCCCTACTGCGCATGCGCAGTGTCAAGGACATTCCGAAATTGGCGCCATTAATCATTCTAAGTTTGGCCCTTCATCAGTTAACATCTGACTGATCTTTGTGCTTATAAATCTCAGTTTAAATGATGCCAGACACATAAATATTAGTGAAATGGTGATTCTAAGGAGGATAGAGAAGGAGGAGAGGAAAAGAATGTGTGACAGAATATTATCAGGGCTGTAACTTAAAATTTTTTAATGAAATTATGTTAAGTTACCTATTTTCAAGGCAGCAGCCATTTTGTTGTCATTCTGATTATTTAGTTACACTGTTTTTTTAAGTGTTTTCCTCTCTCCCTGTCCTTTAAGTTCCCCCTTGCTATTCTCCCATGCTTTTGGCATAGTTTTTGTAATTATTATTACTAAATTTTCTTGGGAGTTTTAGCTGAATAACAGAATGAATTCTGTTCTTTCCCCATGTTTACGTCTTCACCTAGGGGTGGTTAGGCGTTGTGTTCTGCATCTACCATCTGATGTTCTGCAGTTTCTTCCCTGGAAGTCTCTGTTTTGCATCAGATAGTGTATTTTTGGTAACTGATTTCGGGCCTGGGTGCCTGGAGTCTTATTTTAGTGTTTTTACACTCATTGTTTACATTTTCAACAGCCCTCTGTGTGAGGGGGGGATTTCTAAAAAATAATATCTTGATGTTATTTTAATCATAACTAGATACATTATTATTGTTCGTAAGTGTTGAATAAATTGTTTAAAATATTTTTAAAATTTTTGTCCACACTTAGGCTTGGGATCCATTGGGGCTCAACGTTACTTTTCAGAAACTTGGGCTGTTCTGAAAAAATATTTTTTCAAAATATTTTGATTTCAATTATTTTTTCTATATCAATGGATCATATTATTATTATGTATTTTGATTGCCAGGGGTTAGTGCGAGTACCAGGACTTGTTTTCTTTTCACATTGAAAGGATATTGATCAATTGTTTTAAGAGGAAGTCTTCCTCTGACTTTATTATCATTCTATATGTGGTCAGTGTACTCGCATTAACTCCTGTTCTGTATCGTATGATTTCGATGACAATATGGGAAGCGTATGTCACGGTATGTTGTTGGGGATTTGGACACTCCGCTCCTTTCCCCGCAGGGTCACTCTACTTTATCAATTTCTATTTCAGACGATCAAGATTAGGGTGATGTATCTGTGATGTCTTCCAACAGTGTGCCTCCGTCGTCACAATTAATGAAGGGCTAGCGGAAAAGTGCTCATGTAAATACGCCAATTGCCTAAGAGGACCCTAGTAGGTTCGACGGCCTTTGACGTCCGCTAGCTCGCCCGGTGTAGCGTCCATTCACCGAATGGTTCGGCAGCCGGGTTCGTCCGTTGCGGTCTAGAAGGAATTTTGGGGTGATGCGAGCACTATAAACTAACCTAATGCACACCCAGTGACGGCGGATCGGAGGGAGAACGCAGGAAGCCTTTTAGTCCGGTTCATAGCTCGTTCCGGTCCATCCGGACGGCAAGCGAGAGAGGCTCCTCTCTCGTTCAACAACATCTGGCCCCAGATGTTGTGGTACAAAATGTGTCGTAAGCGGAGCATACGTCCGTCGCTCGGGACGCTCCGTTGTATAGGCAGTCTGCTGAGACTGCTAAGGCTTCCTCTTCTCGTCAGCGCACACGACTGCACCTTGGCTGCGTGACCGCCGATATATTGCCAGCTTCGCCGATCAAGGATTCTTTGGCGACCAGGTCACACCATCCGGTAGCCAGGGACACGAGGCCTGCAGACTCCGGACGTTCGCATAGGAAGTGTGCGGGAGTCAACATACACGGAGCTTCCGGCGGCAATGCATCGTAAGACCGTTACTGCACAGGCCTCGGGAACGGACGTGCTTTCCTTAATAGCACAGTTTATCGCAGCATCCCAGCATCAACTGAAGCTGTCGCATATATTTTATCCGACGATGCTGGGTCGGGACGCTCCGCGGAAGCGGGTACGGACGTCCGAAAGTTTCATCCGGTCCGACGGGATACCGAAAGGGATTCGGAGGATTTCGAGCTTTCCCTTTCGGAACAACATATGCTGTTGTGTATGTCATCTGACTTGGTCTTCTCCAGCTTCTTTCGTCGGACCAGAATGCTGCGATGCCGGATAAGAAACTGATAGCGTCGGTGGACTTAGAAATTTTTGGTTCGGTTCAGGGACATCGTCCCTCAGTTCCGACATAGTCCAATAATGTCACACAAACTTTTGAATTATTGAACGACGCTATATATATTATTATTTTATGCTTGCTAACCAAGCATTTCTGGTTTCTTGTTCGAAGAGTTATGGAGATGTCTTTCAAAAGTGTGCCTCTGTCGTCATAGTTAATGAAGAGTTAGTGGCAATAAGTGCTCATGGAATATGTCTATCGCCTACGGAGTGACATTCGCTAGCTCACCCGGTGTAGCGTACATTCATCGAATGGTTCGGCTGCCGGGTTCGTCCGTTGCGGTCTAGGAAGGAGATTTGGGTGATGCGAGCACTTTAATTACTTTAGTACTCACCCAGTGACGGCAGATTGAGGACAGATCGGAGGAAGCCTGTTAGTCCGGTTCCTGGCTGGTCCAGGTCCGTCCGGGCTGTGAGCGAGAGAGGTCCCTCTCTCGCCCAACAACATAGGGGACCGCATGTTGTGGTTCAGATATTTTACATTCGGAGCATATGTCCGTTGGTCGGGACGCTTCGTTATATTGACAGTCCGAGAGACTGTCTTTAATGCTTCCTCATCCTCACAGCAGGGCACACGACCGCACATTGGCTACGTGACCTCGAGTATCCGATCAGTTTCGGCATTCAGTGACTCCACGGCGAATAGGTCGCGCCATCCGGTAGCCAAGGGACACGAGGCCTATACACTCCGTTCGCTCGCATATTGGTAGTATGCACGGGGTAACGATCACGGAGCTTCCAGCGGCAATGCATCGTAAGACCGCTTCTCCTCAGGCCTCAGTGACGGACGTGCTATCCGAGTTAGCACAGTTGTTTCGCAGCATCCCAGCAATTGACAGTTTCTCGGTCGAATCAGGAATTATCCGACGGCGCTGGGTCGGTGCGGTCCGCGGTTGCATCAGGTACGGACGACCGAATGCTTTATAGGGTCCGACAGGATGGCGAAAGGGATTCGAAAGATTTCGAGTTTTCCCTTTAGTAGTATCGGAAGATGCCTTTCATATCTTTTGGCATTATCTTCCAGTGATTATTATTTCGGACTTCATTGCTGCGATCTTGGATAAGAGACTTATAGCGTCATTGGACTTGGATTTTTCGATCGGTTCGGGAACATTGTCCCTGACTTACCGACGTAGTCCAATATTGTCATTACAACATGTGTTTTATTTTTCGACGCTATATATATATATACAAGTCTGCTACTAAGCATGATAGTTTAGTTTCTTGTCCGCGTTGCTCATTTCTGCCATTTTATCATTTATACAAATAGTTTATTTTGGCAGAGCAGGGCATACCGAGAGTTCATATGCGTCTAGACGGTGTGATTAAAAACTGCATATATTCTTTTTCGCCGTTTATGTCTTTTCCAATTTCAATGTTGGGAACGACATTATGTATAGTACACTTAACTTAGACGCTTTATTATACGTAATCCGCCTTACTGAGGCGTTATCATTACGTCTTCAAGAAAAGATTTACGGGATATTATTCTCAATGTAATTTCTTTTGAGGGAAGTAGTTTGTTCACGTATAACTCCGCCCTTCAGTGGCTGATTGGAGTTAGTTAGACGTGACGCAGCCCTAGCTACATCCACTCGCGTGGATAGTAAGGTTAAGAACTCTCTCAGAGTCGCTTCGTTCTTGGAGGAGCTTCTCTTCGACGGCAACTTTTCGGCAATCCATGAATTGCTCGATTTACACGTTCTCTTGTCTATCTAGTGTTACAAGAGATTCAGACTGGGGCAAACATTCGGTGGTTGACTCAGAGAGTGCCGCCGCAGTTGCCGGACCCGAGTGTGGCTGTTATGACGGTTGCCAGTCATACAGATTGGGATATTATACTGATCCCTACGGATTCGAAGTGCCTGGGTCTTTGGGTTCCGCAGTCTTTTAGCAATCAGTTTTCTTCCGCAGAATAATGTTTTTTAGGCTTGCTTTATGTCATTGCATGAACATTATTCAGAAACGCATGCCCAAATTCCTGTCCTTTAATTCGACAGTAGTGGCGTATCTCCGGAACCAGGGAGGCACTCTTTCGTTTCCGTTATTCAATTTAATGGAAAGAATCCGTCTGTTGGTTATAGTACACCCAGTTCAGTTTTGGTCCGTCATATTCCGGGTCGTCTGATTGTTTTATCGGACTCCCGTTCTCTTACGGGTCGCTTGTTGCTGTCAGAATGGACTCTCAACAAACAAGTATTCAATCAGATTTGCTATCATGGGAGCGCCCATTGATGATTTATTTATGACACAGCTTGCTAATCAATTGCAGACGTATGTGTTGGCTTGTCCAGATCTCTGAGCTAATATTGTTAACGCTCTATTGATCTATAGGACGGAATGATAGGATACGCGTATCCTCCGGCGCTGTTGTTTTAGCAGGTATTGCTAAGATAAACAACCACAATACATTTCTGTTGATAGCATCTCTATCTTCACAGAGATCATGAGTAATTTTCTCTCTTGTCTACTGTGGGTTTTAACGTGAAATCTTCCTCTATGTGAGGATCTTTTTCACTGGGTAAATCGTGTCATCTTTATCACAACCTGCAAGGTCGCAACCTTCATGTATTCCGTTGTGTGGTCCGTATTGCATTGTAAGCACTGTACTGGACGAGCTTTGGACGCGATTTCTTACTATAGGAGATCCTCTTCTTCGCTATTCTATGCGGCTAAAGTGGAGGCTCTTCCGTCGTGGTGTAGGGATCATTATGTTCATATTGTTGATCCCTCCATACTACTCATTGCTATTTTTTAGTATACTTGTTTCACAAGATCTACTGCAGCCTGTTATTATTTAGGTTATAGGTTTATATTACCTCATACCTATGCACTCTACGATAGTTTACAATTGAGTCTTTTGTCTCTTTATCTAAAGTCAGTTAGTAACTTTTTGATAAATAGTCTTAGAATCTTTAGATTAAATTCCTATACGGATTTTAACTTCGGTTCTTATTTAGCTAAGTAATCATTTGAGCCTCTGGAAACAGTAGTTTTCAAATTCTGACCTTTTAGACAGTAATTCTGTTGGTTTCTCTTTTACTGTAGAGTCAGTGAGTTTCATGCACTATCGATGGATGATTTTCACTTTCATAGTTTCGGAATCAATACTTCCGTTACTATTTAGGTTGGATTGTTGCATAAGAGTTAGGCTCCTATTATCCGGAACCTATTATTTTAAGGTCCTTCCGTCTTCGTATGGGCATAGGCCTTTACTCTTTCCGGGTACAGTTTATGTATTTATAAACAGATTTCTGTTTATTACTATGGGCGTAAGCTTCTTCTGTCTTTGATGTCTAGTAGAAGGACGTTACGCTCCATTTTATTGTTAATGGATTCTATTAACTATCGGTACTGCTTATAGTATATCATTGACTTAGCAGTTGTGCTTAAGATTTCGGCTCATGAAGTAAGAGTTCTTCTACTTCTTGGGCTTACATTAATAGTGTCGCTATTATAGATTTTTGAAGGCCGCTCATTGCGCTCAGCCATCCACATTCATGAATTTTATCTCAGAAATATCGAGTCCATTTCTGGAGGCCTCTATTGTTAGGTCTATTATCTACTGCTCAGAATGTCATTCACTTAACAGTTGCTACTATAGCTAGGTAGGCTGTCTGTTTCGGCAGTGTCTCCGTTCGGCTGCCCTCTTCGCTCTGGGCTATTTGACCCAGGGCAAGAAAAAGGGGGGGGGGGGGGGAGGGTGTTCCCTTGGGTCACCTGTTTTACTATGAAAACAAGGGGATACCTCCTCCGGAGTTAGTAATTCTGAGCTGTTATTGGGATGGTTGTTTAGTGAGAAGTTTAGGTTTTTAAAATTCATTCAAGTCTTAGTTTTTAAAGTATAGCTTTTGAATATTGCATATGTCAACGGACATGATTATGCAATCCTCAGACACTTTTAGGAGTATAAGAGTCTCTATTCTCTAGACTTACTTTATTTATTGGCTTACTTTAAAAATTATTAGTATAAGGATTATATTGGATATTAATAGAGTACATGGATGTATGAAGCTCAATTTTAGAAGGTGTTGTATCTTTCTAATTTATCATAAATAAGAAAGATACATGTAAGGCCTATTACTTCTTTTTCCCTACAGGAGATGACTCTATTTTATTTTATTGAGCATATTCCATTTTGCTCTATGTCCTTGGCCCTCCAGCCTTTTTACTATTCAGCTATGTCTGGGTCATTGGTACAGTATAAAAATGTTAAAAAATTTATAGTAATTTATATATTTTTTATACTTACCAATGACCCAGACGGGGATGGCCCTCCCAGGAGTTGGGAACTCTTGCCTCCCCGCTGAGTACATAGCGCTTACCAGGCACTGGTTATTAGAATGATTAATGGCGCCAATTTCGGAACGTCCTTGACACTGCGCATGCGCAGTAGGGGCGAAGTGTGGAGGGCCTTTCAGGACATGTTTTCTTTAGTTTTAGATGCAAATTTTGGGGATTGGGGGGCAAAATTTGTGTTTGGCCCTATATTTTAAGAGTTAGCACCAGCTATGTCTGGGTCATTGGTAAGTATAAAAAATAAATAAATTACTATAAATTTTTTAACTTTTTGGTTTTTTATGCGTTTTGGTCAATTTTAAGAAGAAAAAAAAAATTTGGTTTGAAAATATTTTGTTTGGGACTTCGAAAATTTCTAAACAAAAATAAAAAAAAATGTGTTTGTTTTGCGTTTATCTCAATTTTCGGACGTAAAAGTGCAGGAACTGAAAATAGAAGGAAAATCCGGTGTATTGTGTGGGCACAATCACTTCATCTAGTTGGTATATGCTTTTCTTAGGAGGAGGCATATGCAGCTTATTCAAGTCAAGTCCCTGGTTTGATATTTAGACTACCATGTCAGGTGAGCGCCCTCAGGCCCCCTGGGGCCTCTTATTTATATTGTTCTTACTTCTCTTACTTGTCATTCCATACATTGTTGTAAATATATTTTATTGTATTTTATTGTATTTTGATATTGGTGGAAACCTTTGTAAATTCTAACAGTAATTTGGTACTCAGCCAACCAACATGTTCTCACGTGGGAATCCCAGGAAGTGGAGAAGTGCTTGTTTACTGTGGTAATTAACGTCTGCTTCACTGATAAGATACGACCTGTTAAATGGAGTACTCTGAAGTAATCTTTACATGTGTGTATCAGTGGTTTGATTTGACTTGGTGCTTGCGTTATGGTCATGCTATAACCATTATACTAAAAGTGACCTTAACTGGTTAGGTGCTGGAGCCCATCTTTGATCTCCATTCTTAAGTGTAGGTACCATAAATTGAGCGTTTCATATTCCATGGATGTGGTTCACATCATCTTTGATTCTTTCACCATTATGGCCATACTATATCCCCGCAGGAACCACGGGAAGTGAAGCAGTGCCTATTAGTGACGAGCCAGAAAATAAGCAGCCTGTCCTATGCTAAATGAGGTCCCCAGAGGGTGAATTTAGTGATCACTAACTTTACCTTCTGTGAACCTCAGTCTGAATCAGTGTCTCAAAACTACACAGAAAGCGGTACCCAGAGGATAAATTGGCCCACTGTATGGGATAGCATCATCAAATTCACCCTCTGGGGACCTCTTTCTGCAAATGTCAGACTGCTTATTTTCAGGCCTGGTCAGTGAGGAAATTAGTTTCACATCATAGAGGAACCTTTTTTCCTCTTTTCTGCATAAAATTGGTAATTTTCAATATATACTCTCACCATCTCATATTATTGGTTTTAGAAATGTTTACAACACAATAGTTTTGATTTTATTTCCCTATTTCATGCAATTCCTCTAACATGTACTGATCTTTTTAATGACAATATATTACCTTCCCTGCGGGAATTAGCCGTGCATGTTCACTGTGGTAAACAGGCTCTATTTTACTGGTAAAATAGGACCCAGTCACCAATGCTTGGGAGGCACAAACCCCCTCTAAAATGGGCAACATGGCTTCTAAACGCTCACCCCTAGTCTTGAGTTGATAGTCATGTTGCGGTTATGATTAGCCATTGTGCAGAAATATGTGACCTTAAACACCGATAAATAATAATAATAATATGGCCATGCTATAACCATCATACTAAAAGTGAACATAACTTTTTGGGTGCTGGAAGCCCATATTTGATCTCTATTCTTAAATATAGGTACCACAAATTAAGCATTTCATATTCCTTCACATCATCTTCGAAGTGAATTTATTTCTCTTTGCATTTGCCTTGTTACAATTTATGGAAGAGTTCCTATTGGCATGTCTCTCGGCGTGCCTATTGCATGTCTCTCGGCGTGCCTATTGCATGTCTCTCGTCGTGCCTATTGCATGTCTCTCGACGTGCCTATTGGCATGTATCTCGATGTGCCTATTGGCATGTATCTCGACGTGCCTATTGGCATGTCTCTCGGCGTGCCTATTGGCATGTCTCTCGGCGTGCCTATTGCATGTCTCTCGGTGTGCCTATTGCATGTCTCTCGGCGTGCCTATTGGCATGTATCTCGACGTGCCTATTGGCATGTATCTCGACGTGCCTATTGGCATGTATCTCGGCGTGCCTATTGGCATGTCTCTCGGCATGCCTATTGCATGTCTCTCGGCGTGCCTATTGCATGTCTCTCGGCGTGCCTATTGCATGTCTCTCGGCGTGCCAATTGGCATGTATCTCGGCGTGCCTATTGGCATGTATCTCGGCGTGCCTATTGGCATGTATCTCGGCGTGCCTATTGGCATGTATCTCGGCGTGCCTATTGGCATGTATCTCGGCGTGCCTATTGGCATGTATCTCAGCGTGCCTATTGCATGTCTCTCGGCGTGCCTATTGGCATGTATCTCGGCATGCCTATTGGCATGTATCTCGGCGTGCCTATTGGCACTCTTCCATAAATTATAACAAGGCAAAGACATGTGAAAAATTCTGGCAGCAAAGTAAAATTTTGCACTCTATCATTTAACCCTTTGATCCTTTTGTAGACGTACAAGATTAAACGGCACGTTGATACTTTGTGGTAATTTATTTTGTTATTTTTCGATTTTTTTGCAGTTTTAACCTCAATTCCTATTTTCTCCCGAATTGTGCTCGGTGATAATCATTGAGCCAAATGTTATCGCAGCTTAAAATACTAATATAATCCTGCTGTCAAGACTTCTTAATTGGTTGAGTGCTAGAAGCCACTATCAGAGTTTTCAAAAAATGAGGATAACAGAGAAAAAGCCAAGACTTTCCTTGCTTATATTTCATATTCAGTCAAACACAAATAATTATTTTGTTTATATAACAAATAATTTGTAATAAAACAAGTTTTGAATAACAATTCAGACCACCAAAAATAATCTATCCATCAACCAGATAATCACTATAATGTGAAAAATATCTTATTGGTACTTTCTGACGTTTGACGTCGCATTTTGAAAAAAACGAATTCCCAGTGGCGTTTCGAAACGTCAGGATAATAATTTAAGTCTCAAAGGGTTAAATACAGACTGATGGCTCATTATCTGCAGTACTGTCATAAGAAAATGTTGACCAACAACTTGAATCAGATCATGATGTATGGAGCCTCTTTCCACCCTATAACTTTATAGAATCTCACATGTCAAACAGAGAGTGCGGTGGCTCAGTGATTACAGAATCAGACTTTAAACTGAAAGGTCCATGGTTCGATCCCTGCCAGGGGTAACTCTGTTGTGTCCTGATTACTCATGTGGGGGCATGGTGGGCTACAGCATACTGCATGTCGATGGTGCACTTATCTTCAACCAATGCTAGCCCTGCTTGCGTGGAGTTAGTACGTTGGGGAGTCTGGTGGTTGCTTGCCATTGCTTGGTGGTTCTCGATTCTCTCTGGGTACTCTGGATTCCTCCACCTGTAAACTGTCCATTATGAGGTGACCCTGGTTGCTGGAAGTGTTGTTAAACGTCAATAAATAAATAAATACCTGTTGAACAGTAAATGTAAGAACCACCGATTCTGGGATGCTGTTTTTGGTTTTTCTTGCAGTCTTGATTTTGCTGTTTTTTTTTGTTCTTAAAATCTTGTGTGTGATCAGATCACAGAAGAGATAACTTTTGTTATAACAATACTGTGTATATTAGATCAGCAGAAACTTTGGAACCTTACATTAGTCAACATGAGGTCTCATGATCTACTGATTGTGTATTGGTCAGTAGAGATGGGCGGTTAACTGAAAATTCGGTTCGATTTTGTTATCAAAACCAAAACCGAAACAATTACAGAAAGCCAGCATCAAAATGACAGTTGAAGTTGGATGGAAAATTTGGGGTTACAAAGACCTATATGAACGACTTTCACACGATAAAATTTTTATGGTCTGCATAATTTTTCAGGGTGTGTCGGGTTACCCTAAACACAGGTATTGTGGGGGGGGGGGGGGGGGGGGGGGCTAATTTTGCGACAAACTCATGGCAAAAATCATTTTTCTCAAACTTAAAACCCTAGTTTAAGCAAATACAATGTGCTCAAGAAATCAGAGTACTACACAGGTGTGTTACCCTGGAAAGGGAGTCCCTGTGACATCGACTGGCACCAAATACATCTTATATGCAAATGCAATGTATTGTTATGTTTGTACAATGAAAACCAAAACCAAAAACCCGACTCTTTGAATGAAACCGAAACCGAAACCGGAACCAACATGAAATTTGAAAACCGCCCATCTCCATTGGTCAGGCAAGTAAGAATATACATCGACTTTCACGAGCTTGGTGGCCGATAACCAAATCGTGCTGAGTATACTGTAACTTTTGGGGTTAAGCTTCAGTATTGATTTTACTGATTTGTATACATGTGTTGTAAATAAATTAATTGTTGTACCATGCCTATCATTCCACTTGATCACATTCCAAAGTATTTATTCTATAGAAGTGCTATATTTTTACATGTGATCACTATACACTGATTTAATCCTCAAGGGCTGGGAGATTTTTACGTAATCGGAAAAGCAGACGGCACTTGCAAAAATAATTCTTGAATAACTAATTTTTTTCATTTTTTGTCTCAAAAACATTGGTTATGACCCCACGTTGGAACGAGCTCGTTCCAACGAGGGGTCATAACCTATGTTTTTGAGACAAAAAATGAAAAAAATAATGAAAATTAATTGGCGATTTTTGAGAATTGCGCTGGCCGGTTTTGGCCGTTACGTTAGGTAAACGGTTAAAAGTCTACCTCCTGTGGCTTTACAGTTGTTTCTAGTCAAGTCTTGGCTGCTTACAGAGGCCAACAGAGACCTAACAGAGGCCTACAGAGACCTAGCAGAGGCCTACAGAGACCTAGCAGAGGCCTACTGAGACCTAACAGAGGCCTACAGAGGCAGCTAAGACTTGTCTAGAAAGAACTTACAAGGTACTTAGAAAACAATTTTTGAGTTTACCCAAACAATGCATGTTGTGGCACCTGTTCCTTTGCATTAAAAATTTATCAAAGTCAGAATTAGGCCTTGGAGGGTTAACTGGTAGAGTGCTAAGTTTTTTGAGGTGTTAAAATTTTGTTCACATGTTATTGCCTTGCTACAATTTATGGGAGAGTGCCTACAGGTGCAGGGCAATTTCATCCAGACTAAATAATATCACATAAAGAATTAATTGAAGCACATCCACAGAATATCAAGCCTTTAAGCCGTGGTACCTGCACTTCTGGATAAAGCCCCAAAATGGGCTTCCAGCACTCTACCAGTTAAGCAAGTAATCCCAACCCTTTAGCCACAAACATCATCAAATTGTTAATAAATCTGTCTGCCGGTAATTTCTTCTTTTCTTATTCCAATGATATTTTTTTATACATACTTTTTCATTTCTCAACTTAAAGGGACAATGAGCTGTTAATATTTTGAGGATATCGACACTATTTTAGTGAATATCAGGAATTATCTCATGAGAGTGGACCTGAAAGTTTTATTTTTCACGAGCACTTCAACATGAATGAGATAATTCCCGATATTCACTAAAGTAGCATAGATTTTCTTTTTATAATATGCTACGTGGCATTTTACTGCACAATATTCAGCCCAATTCGACTACGAACAGATTCAAAGACAATGACAAAGATCTGCTGATCGTTCCTTCAAGGCGATGTCATGCACTAAAGCGTGACATCATTTAGGAAGCTGCTAAGGGATATTTCACGTAATACATCGAGTCAATGGATATCGAGAAATATCTTTTAGATAATTTGCGATAATTGACAGGCTAGCTTATAATAAGAAGAAATATCTCTGATTTTGCTTCTATATGAAAGAGCATGCTGAAAAATAAGGAGAGTAGCACTGTGTACTAAGGCATACACATTGATGTTGCACTTGTCTTCAACCAATGCTAAGTTAGTATGTTTGGAGTCTGGCAGTTACTTGCTGTTGCTCAGTGTTTTCTCTGGGTTCTCAGTCTTCCTCATCTGTAAAACTGTCCAAAATGAGGTGACCCTGGCTGTCAAAAGTGTTGTTAAATCCCCCAAAATAAATAAATAAATAAATGTTAAAAAAAACGCTGTGTGTAAAGTATTGGATATCAGAAGCAACACAGAATTACTTAAATCTTTGATTAAAAACTTTCATGCAGATGAATTTGCAGACGACATTGCAAAGATATAAACAAATTTTGCCAAAGTGATCGTCGAAAGTCACATGGTGAAACAGAACTGCTGATTCTAATTTCTGATACATGTTGAAATAAGTTAATACCTCAGCTGCTTTCTCAATATTGTCTGGTCACAAAACAATAACTAAGCATTATTTTAACAATAACTGGGCATTATTTTAACAACAACTGGGCATGTTTAGATTGAAACCTTTATATATTTCAAATGAAGCACATGTTATGCTTCCAATGAAACCATCAGAATGAGGATTGACAATGGCAAATGGAGACAGGTTTCATTGATACTATAGATAGAAACAAGTGTGTACAAACATGACAATTTTCTTTCTAAGAGACGAGCTAATTTCGATGAATATGCAAAACTTACATTGCACTTCACAATGTGCTAGATGTTTCTGTGAGTGATCAGATACAAGATTGGGATGAAAAACTAGGGCATAGTAAATTCTTGCCTTTAAATTATTGAATCAATATAAGCATATTCATACGAACGATATATAAAACATGAGGGTACTTTTGCATAATGAAAATTATGATTTTGTCAAATGGTCAACTGGGGGCACGATGATGCCGTGTACTAAGGCGTACTATACGTCAATGGTGCACATGTCTTCAACTGCTGTAACTCTGCTTGAACATTATGCATAAGTATGTGATCTTAAACACCAATAAATAAATAAATAAATTAATAATAAATGGTCAAATTCATAGCTTATTGTCCTCCTAATCCTTAAGGGCCTAATTCCAACTTAGATAACTTTTTAATGCAAAGGAACAGGTGCCCTTACAGGGATTATTTGTTTGGGTAAACCCAAAACTTGTTTTCTAAGTACATTGTCAGGTGTTTCTATGCAAGTCTTCTAGGCAGCTAAGACTTGACATGAAACAACTGTAAAGCCACAAGAGGTAGAATCTCCAGCCCCTTAAGGATTAAAAAAAAAACATACACAAAAATGAATGAAAATTTTCACATAATGTTTCCTATTGTTAATCAAGCATATAAGAGGGGATGTTTTTCTTTCGCTTTGAGTTCTCATTATTTGATACATGGCCACTATATATATATATAGAATATACCCATAGTAACTTGGTGTACCAAATGTTCACCACGAGTGGTGAAGTGGTGCTAACAGCAAGCCTTTGGCTTGCGGTTAACACCACTTCACCATGAGTGGTAAACATTTGGTACACCAAGCTACTTTGGGTATATTTTATTTATACCATGATCGTCAGATTAGGCCTAACAAAATTAAAAATATGTTTCTCAGGCCCTCCTGCATGGTCCTTTTGGCTGCCGCATGCTCTATTTTTATAACAAATGTAAACTTGAAAAAAATGTCATGCAGGAGGGCCTGAGAAACAGATTTTTAATTGATTTAGGCCTTATGTCTGATATTTTACCCGAGTTAATACAATTGATAAATTTGTCTCTTGAGTGCAAGAAGGCTTTGCAATGCTTTAGCATTGAAAAACCTTCTTGCTCTCAAGGGACGAGATACACCCCCACCCATGCTATTCCGTAGGTTATGAGGTCTAAAACATAAACCAAGAACATGAACTTTTGATGGCAAAGAAATATTTTCAGAAATAAAAAACCGCTTGCCCGCCTGTAATTTTAGAAATAATGGCCTGAGAAATAGATCTACTTTGTGTGGCCTTAATAAGAGTTTAAATGTTTAATAAATCAATATTCACACGTGCGAATCTGTTTTTGTTTACATGAGCACTGCTGGGTGGTACTTCTGCTGGCAATTTTATCGCCGAAACGAAATAGAAAACAGAACGCACAAATTACAGGGACTTTTTCATTTTAATAACATAATAACATACTATTTCGAGTTATGGACGCTTTGTTAACATGAGACAAGATATGTTTGTTAATTAGCTCAACTTTGGCGAAGCCAAATTTGAGCTTATGCCATGGCCAGTCGTCCGTCTGTCCGACAGCAATTCAATACGGCTCGGGCTAGAGGCCGTATTTATGTACCGATCTTTACGAAACTTCTTGGGTACCTTTGTTATGACCGTGGGATGAGAACGAGTGTTTTTGGGTCCGATCCGAAATTCAAGTTGGCCGATGGCGGCCATTTTGTACAGACTTAGGTGAAATCAGATTTTTGCGCAGAACTTCCATATGAAAGCGCTGATTTGAATAATTTTTTGAATGAATGTTTAGTACCATGGGATACATCACATATAATACAGGTTTTTTTCTGGAACGTAAATTATGCAAATTAGACTAACTTTGATGTATTTAGTGTTACTTTCAGCACTGTAAGTGCAAATGCCAATACGGCTCGGGTTAGAGGCCGTATTTATAAACCGATCTTTACAAAACTTCTTGGGTACCTTTGGTATCACCGTGGGACGAGAACAAGTGTTGAAAATTTTTATGTGTGAATGTTTAGTACCATGGGAAACATCACGCATAATATGGGTTTTTTTCTCGTGCAGAAATGATGCAAATTACACACAGTAAGTACACATGTCAATACGGCTCGGGCTAGAGGCTGTATTTATCAACCGATCTTCACGAAACTTCTTGGGTACCTCTGTTATCACCTTGGGATGAGAACGAGTGTTTCTGAGTGCGGTCCACAATTCAAGATGGCTGCCAGTGGCCATTTTGTACCGAAATTAGGTCTAATCAGTTTTTTGTACACAACTTCTATACGGTTCAGGCTAGAGGCCGTATTTATGAACCGATCTTTACAAAACTTCTTTGTTATCACCGTGGGATGAGAACGAGTGTTTTCGGGTGTGGTCCGAAAATCAAGATGGCCACCAGCAGCCATTTTGTACCAAAATTAGTGCAATCAGTCTTTTGTTCTGAACTTCTGTAAGAAAGTTCTGATTTGAATAAATTTTTGTATGAATGTTTAGTAAAATGGAATACATCACATGCAGTACGGGTTTTTTTTCTTGTGCAGAAATTATGCAAATTAGATGAATTTGGATTTATTTAGTGCTACTTATACACTGTAAGTGCACATGTCAATACGGCTCGGGCTAGAGGCTGTATTTATCAACCGATCTTCATGAAACTTCTTGGGTACCTTTGTTATCACCTTGGGACGAGAACAAGTGTTTCTGAGTGCGGTCCAAAATTCAAGATGGCTGCCAGTTACCATTTCGTACCGAAATTAGGTCCAATCAATTTTTTGTCACAACTTCTATACAGCTCGTATTTATGAACTGATCTTCATGAAACTTCTTGGGTACCTTTGTTTTCACCTTGGGACAGGAATGAGTGTGTTTTGGGGTGCCTTTGTTATCACTGTGATATGAGAACAAATATTTTGGGGTTCAGTCAGACCCACTCTGGGACTCAAAGAAAGATTTCTTTTCTATTTAGCATCTGACTGTCACCCACCTTTACAATACTTTACCTATACATTTGTTACAGACTACGGTCAGTATTTATGTACAGACCGTTACAATACTTTATATGTACCTTTGTTATCAGGTCATTACCAAGATGTTTGTCATTGCTGTGTCACATACTATACATGTACATGTCTTGACAAGTTGAGCTAGTGTCAATGACACTTTCATTTTTGGTATCTTATGAGGTAAATTTATTTAAAAACGTAATAAATAATTGCCACATTCATTTCACTCTTCGTGAGGCAACGTGCGATAAATTTAGACAAGTTCGCATTCAGATCGATGTCACCAAAGGTCAACTTGGATGTAGTTCGACTGTAGGTGTAAATTTTAATTATTGAAATCCCATTGCTGGCGTGTTCACCATGGTTGGTGTGTAAAGCTAATATTTATGTCATAGGCTTTTCATATATAGTAGAATAGGTAATCATGGTATAAATATTGTATGTGTTAGTTATGTGTGGTAGGTTGTGTTGGAGAATAGGATGATAATGGGGGAGTTCAATCATCAGCAGATGTGTAGACATACTGTACATAATTTTTACTTGGTGGAGATGGATTTTCTGCCCACTATTACATTACTCAAAATATCACCGCAAGAGCATGTTTGATCTACTGCTTTGCAGGGTAGCATCACCAAATTCACCCTCTGGGCACCTCATTATGTAGATGACATTCTGCTTATTTGCAGGTTTGAACACACATGATCTTTTTTAATATTGTCACTCCAAGTAGTCTTGCAGTCATATGTGATACATTATGCTGAAAACCATCACATAACAATTTCTATGTTAGAAAGTGTATTTCTATGTCATAAGTGGTCAGTAATCTGTTATATTCTTGATAGATTTCTTTGTGTAGTTATCAAGGGATTCTAGGGACTGGAAATGTTGAGTTTATTTTGGAAACATTTCAGCACGGTTTTCATGCATTCAATTTTCCAAGATGAATTTATCATTATAATTTCCAGAAAGGTTGATCGGTTTATCAGACTTGCCGATGGGATTACTGCATAGTTAGTGACAAGCCAGAAAATAAGCAGACTGTTCTATGCTAAATGAGGTCCCCAGAGGGTGAATTTAGTGATGCTACCCTGCACAGCAGGGTAGCATCACTAACTTTACACTCTGTGAACCTCAGTCTGAATCAGTGTCTCAAAACTAAACAGAAAGCGGTACCCCGAGGATAAATTGACCCACTGTATGGGATAGCATCATCAAATTGACTGCCTGGGGACCTCTTTCTGCAGATGTCAGACTGCTTATTTTCAGGCCTGGTTAGTGAGGAAATTATAGATTCACATCATAGAGGAACCTTTTTTCCTCTTTTCTGCATAAAATTGGTAATTTTCAATATATACTCTCACCATCTCATATTATTGGTTTTAGAAACGTTTACAACACATTAGTTTTGATTTTATTTCATGCAATTCGTCTAACATGTACTGATCTTTTTAATGACATTATATTACCTTCCCTGCGGGAACCCCGGGAATTAGCCATGCCTGTTCACTGCGGTAAACAGGCTCTGTTTTACTGGTAAAATAGAACCCAGTCACCAATGCTTGGGAGTTGCAAACCCTCTCTAAAATGGGCAATATGGCTTATTAATGCTCACCCCTTGGTCTTAGAGTTGATACTCATGTTGTGGTTATGATTAGCCATTGTGCAAAAATGTGTGACCTTAAACACCAATAAATAAATAAATAAATAATAAATATATTACCTTGTTACGAGGAAGTGTCTTTCAGACCACAGAGAATTCTGAATTAAACTTGCCATCGTGCCATAAAATGTGGGTTAATCCTTGTCATCATATGAAATGTGTTTTACACAGAATGATCAGTTTATTAATATCCAACCTTTCAACCTTAACCCTTTACCCAACGAATCGCCCGCATCCGCCCACATAATATGCAAATTCAGCAGCTGAAAAAATATTATATTTCGAAAACTTTCAATAAAACCATATCATGTGACCTCTCTTTGGAACGAGCTCATCGAGCTCATTCCAAAGAGGAGTCACATGATATGGTTTTGTTAACATTTTTTTTTTAAATTTAAAAAATTATATTTAAAATAATAAATTTTGAAATCGTCTGCGTTGGGTCAAGGGTTAACCAATATTTCAACTACATGGTTCCTGCAGCTAATTAACAAGTGGATTCCAGGCTTTTCAAGGCCATTTTCATACTATATTTAAGGTTTTTCAAGGCTTCATAGAAGTAAAATTCAAGATTTTTCAAGGTTATCGACTAAAAATCAAGAGTACAGTACCAGCAGAAATAAGTTGTAGGATAATGACGGGAAAATTTTGATGGTTTTCAAATTTTCAAAGATTGTTTTCAAGGATTTTCGAGACCACTTTTGGAGTTTTGGGGAAATTCAATGATTTTCCAGGCCATGAAAATTGATTTTCAAATTCAAGGCTTTTCAAGGCCGTCAGGAACCCTGAAGTAAGACAACCGAATTAGGGTTTGCTAGTCTTATAATGTCCCTGCGGTCTACATAGTAGTTACAGACCATTATTCTATTAGTCAAGCCTGGTTATGTACTTTTATCGCATGAACAGTTATACTTTGCCAAGGTCTGGGTCCTCATACGATGCATCTCTTGCCTTCTGATAAATCAGCTCCAAAACTAGCGATGAACATTTATAGCATGTAATGTCCACATACAATATGTCGAGATATCCTTTGTTAAGGAACTCAGAGATCTGGATTATCTATCCGGATGTCATTTGAAAGGAGCCGTTATCTGCTTTTATATGTGCAATAATCCTTTTATCTACTCTGTTTCACTGGAGTCATAGCTGGAACATTCCCACTAGACCAACTCCCAAAAGACCAATTCCCCTTTGACCAACTGGTGTGTTATACTTTAAAAATAATTCTATATCAATAATAATATCTACTTGATGGATATCAAGAAATATCCCTCAGTAGGTTCCTAAAGGACGTCATGCTTCATTGCATGACATCACCTTGAAGGAACGATCAGCAGATCTTAGTTATTGTCTTGAAAGTGCTTGCAGTCGAATTGGGCTGAATAAAATGTCACATAGCATATAATAAAAAGAAAATCCACGCAATTTTTGTGAATGTCAGGAATTATCTCATGAGTGTGGACCTAAAGTTTTATTTTTCATGAACGCTTTATTTACTAAAAAAGTATAGATATCCTCTATTTATCAGTAGTCATTGGAATACTATGAAAGCTTTTCCAGCACAGGTGTATGGCTGACTACCAGTGCTAAAAAAATTCAGGTGAAATAGGTGAATCTCTCTATTTCTATCAAAATTTTTAACCTTGGGCTGTGACGTTGTGTACTAAGGCGTACTGCACGTCGATGGTGCACCTGTCTTCAACCACTGCTAACCCTGCTTGTGTGGAGTTTGTATGTTGGGGAGCTGACATTCGCTCGCCATTGCTCGGTGGTTCTCTCCTGGTACTCCGGCTTCCTCCACCCGTAAAACTGTCGCGGTCATGATTAGCCATTGTGCAGAAATATGTGACCTTAAACACCAATAAATAAATAACATTGGGCTGTCATGATGGCTCGAATAGTAGAAATGTCATGCAATTATTTTTTTCTCCAAATTTACGAATTCAAGTTCCCCATCCGTTCAGAATGGAAAATCGCAAAACACATTTCATATCTATTGCCCAAACACCCATTGAGAATATTTGCATTTGTGAGTCATCTTGGAAAGCCTGTTGAGGTTGCATGAAGATGTGTCATCAGAAAAAAGCTAATCTTTTGAGAATTTTGTAAGTTTAAAAACTGGTAAATGCTATCAGTCCAATTACCACCCCTTTCCCTGTTTTGAATTCTTCAGCTTTTTTCGAAGAACATTTCCATGAATGTGTCATTTAACTTTTTCAACATGAGAGGCCACTTTACCGGTCCAGGAACACGATAAGTCATAATTTCATTAAGCAGGACGGCTATTAAGTGAACGTGTGTGGTAGAACAATTAATATTTTCAACGTGCAGCCTGAAGGCTGCACGCTGAAAATATTAATTGCTCTACCCCCAAATAATGGATATGGACTCTTCCAATTTCTGCCATTTAACTGGCATGGAAGATACCACCAGTGTTGAAAGGGTGAATAAAAGCATATCAGCAGCAAGTGTAAAATACTCTACAACATAGAAACATCATTCATTCAGTCAATACAAAATTTTTTATATAAATATGTTTTTAAAAACAATAACTTTAACTTTATTTTTAGATATTTTATTATACTAATACTATTCTGATCTAAGCTTTATACCTTTAGGCAATATTGTTGATGTTTTAAGATTCTAGTTGTATATATATAGAATATTATTCAACATTCCAGTGTTAATTTTGTTGGCATGAAAATATTTTATTGTAAAGTATAACAAACTTTATTTCAGCTGCTGAGCCAGTAAATAAAATATGAGCAACTTTCACAGTTTTGCTCTTTTTTTTTTTGTTAAGGCCACACAAAATAGATCTTGTTTCTCAGGCCATTATTTGTAAAATTGCATGCGGGCAAGCGGTTTTTTATTTTATTTTTTATTTCAGTAATTACTTCTTTGCCATCAAAAGTTCATGTTCTTGGTTCAAGTTTTAGGCCTCATAATCTACAGAATAGCATGGGTGGTAGTGTATTTCATCCCTTGAGTGCAAGAAGGCTTTACAATGCTAAATGGTGGTGTATTTCATCCCTTGAGTGCAAGAAGGCTTTGCAATGCTAAAGCATTGCAAAGCCTTCTTGCACTCAAGGGACAAAAATTCATCAATTTTTTCAACTTGGGTAAAATATCAGACATAAACCATTTAATTTTTATTTTTTTTAAGTTTAAATTGGTTATAAAAAGAGAGCATGTGGCAGCCAAAAGGACCATGCGGGAGGGCCTGAGAAACAGATTTTTAATTTTTTTTAGGCCTAACCATTTATTTATCTTGAGCTTTATATTTGTATTATTTTGGTTAGAATAAGTAAATGGTGAAAGTAGAATGTGCAGTCATTTTGATGCAAGAATTATAATCAGTGATAATACATATTTCAGCTTGGAACAATATTAATACATATTATATTGGCTTTTGTTAGCATTTGTTTTACAGTTATGGTTACACTCTGTTCAAAATACCAATCAAAAAAGGAAAACTGGTATTTATCATCATGTTTGGAACACTTGTATCATATCTGGCGTATACAAACCTACTGGCACAGGTGTATTGCCATTTCCCTTGAGGCACATGATAGTAATCTCCCTCTGTTGTGCATTTACCAGGAATGGAACCAGACATGTTAAGTTTGAAAAACTCAGAATAGTGAGATTTTTACGTGGCAAAGCTTGTTTTTCCATACAAGACAGAAACTGTAATTATCCACCCCTCCCATTACTTTTAGAAATCATGCTCAAAAAATAAACAAGAGGTCCCGGGGGCCTTAGGTGCTCACCGAATGTTCCATACTGTTAAGACACAAATTTTATCAAAAGCTATTCTTAAGGTTCTACAGAGTAAATCTATACTCTCTGAGGAGCTAAAACATCAACAGGACTGAATGGGACAATGCTGCTGATCAAATATCAAAAGATTCTGCATGATGGTTCTGAAGAAGACTTTTAAAGAATTTTCCTTGAATTGCACAAAGTAAACATTCACGCCCCCATAGTGAGCCCCAATATTTATCAAAAGACTCAATTTGAACAAGCGTGAATCCAACCCATACCAAGATGCTGCATACCAAATATCTAAAGATTCTGCCCACTGGTTCTGGTGAAGAAGATTGTTAAAGATTTTTTCTTAAATTGCACTAAGTAAAAATTTACACCCCCATATTGATCCCCAATATTGAACGGGGGATTCAATTTGAACAAACTTGAATCAGACCCATACCAAGATGCTGCATACCAAATATCAAAAGATTCTGTCCATTGGTTCCGGAAAAGAAGATTTTTAAAGAAATTTTCTTAAATTGCACTAAGTAATGAAAGTGTCAATGACACTGTAGCTCAACTTGACAAACTTGAACTTGGTAAGTTATAAATGAAATGGCAAAATTGAAGATCATCAGTACCAATGTTATTTGATGAAATTTCAACATAACATAGCATTGTGTGTGCACAACGTCAGAGTAATCTAGAGGTCACCCCAAACACACATACCAAGTTTCAAAGTGATCCGATCATAAATGTGCCCTGAAGGGTGTGTTAAAGGGAAATATTGAGGCCTGACTAAACTAAGTTCAAAGGTAAGCGGCAACATTTTTTGACAGAAATGGAAGAAAATCGACAGCTCCCATACAGATGTCACCCCACACAAGCACACCATGTTTGCAAGCGATCCAATCATAAATGTGCCCTGCGGGGTGTGTCAAAGAGAAATATTGATGCTTAACTGCACTAAGTTTCTACTAAATTCATCGAAGGTCATTGCAACATTTTTTGACGGAAATCGAAGAAAATCAATAGCTCCCATCTGGAGGAAACCCCAAACAAGCGTACAAAGTTTCAAACCGATCTGATCATAAATGTGCCCTGTAGGGCATGCCAAAGGAATATATTGATACCTGTCTAAACTAAGTTCAAAGATCGTTGCCAGCGGCAACATTTTTTGACGGGCGGAAATTGAAGAAAATTGATAGCTCCCATCTAGAGGTCACCCCAAACAAGCATGCCAGATTTCAAACCAATCCGATCATAAATGTGCCCTGTAGGGTGTGCCAAAGGGAAATATTGAGGTCTGACTGAACTAAGTTCGAAGAACGTTGGCCGTGGGAACATTTTTTGAGGGAAATGGAAGAAAATCGATAGCTCCCATCTAGAAGATACCCCAAACAAGCATACAAAGTTTCAAAGCAATCCAATCATAAATGTGCCCTGTAGGGTGTGCCAAAGGGAAATATTGAGGTCTGACTAAACTAAGTTCTAAGAACGTTGGCCGTGGCAACATTTTTTCACGGAAATGGGAGAAAATCGATAGCGCCCATCTAGAGGTCACCCCAAACAAGCATGCCATGTTTCAAAGCAATCCGATCATAAATGTGCCCTGTAGGGTGTGCCAAAGGGAAATATTGAGGTCTGACTAAACTTAGTTCTAAGAACGTTGGCAGCGGCAACATTATTTGACGGAAATTGAAGAAAATCGATAGCTCCCATCTAGAGATGACCCCCAAACAAGCATACCAAGTTTCAAAGCGATCCAATCATAAATGAGCCCTGTAAGGTGTGCCAAAGGGAAATATTGAGGTTTGACTAAACTAAGTTCTAAGAACATTGGCCGCGGCAACATTTTTTGACGGAAATTGAAGAAAATCAATAGCTCCCATCTAGAGGTCACCCCAAACAAGCATACCAAGTTTCAAAGCGATCCAATCATAAATGTGCCCTGTAGGGTGTGCCAAAGGGAAATATTGAGGTTTGACTAAACTAAGTTCTAAGAATGTTGGCCGCGGTCAACAGAGGTCACCCCAAAGAAGTATGCCAAGTTTCAAAGCGATCTGATCATAAATGCGACCTGTGAGGTGTGCCAAAGGAAATTGTGGACGTACGTACTAACATACTAACGTATGTACGCCGATGGACGAGAAGTGATGGCAATAGCTCAGCTTGACTTTGTCAAGTTGAGCTAAAAATTCACACCCCTTTAGTGAGCCCTGATACTGATCGAGGGACTCGGTTTGAACAAACTTGAATCAGACCCATACCAAGATGCTGTATACCAAATATCAAAAGATCCTGCCCATTGGTTCTGGAGAAGAAGATTTTTAAATTTTTTTTCTTAAATTGCACTAAGTAAAAATTCAGGTCCCCATAGTGAGCCCCAAAAATTGATTAAGGGACTCCATTTGAACAAACTTGAATCAGACCCATACCAAGATGCTGTATACCAAATATCAAAAGATTCTGCCCACTGGTTCTGGAGAAGAAGATTTTTCCTTAAATTGCACTAAGGAAAAATTCATGCCCCTATAGAAAGCCCGAATATTGATCAAGGGACTTGAATTGAACAAACTTGAATCAGACCCAAACCAAGATGCTGCATACCAAATATCAAAAGATTCTGCCCATTGGTTCTGGAGAAGAAGATTTTTAAAGAATTTTTCTTAAATTGCACTAAGGAAAAATTTACGCCCCCACAGTGATCCCCAATATTGGTTGAGGGACTCGATTTGAACAAACTTGAATCAGACCCATACCAAGATGCTGCATACCAAGTATCAAAAGATTCTGCCCACTGGTTCTGGAGAAGAAGATTTTTTAATAATTTTTCTATAATTCATAAGGTGCTATCAGAGTTATGCCCCATACAGAGCCCCCAAGGGATGTGGCCATTTCATTTGAACAAACCTGAATTGCCTTATAGTAATGAACATCCACTTGAAGTTTCATGAAAATCGGACCAGTGGTTTCAGAGGAGAAGTCGTTTAAAAAATGTTCACGACGACGGATGGCGACGGACAACGGACGGCAAGTGATAAGTTGAGCTTCCTTCGGTGAGCTAAAAATTCCTCATATTGACTAAGTTATAATTCTGGCTCCCACAGAGAGCCCAAATATGGACCCAGGGACTTGGCTTTAACAAACTTGAATCTCACCCCCCAAAGGATGCTACACACCACATATCAAAACATTCCGACTGCTGGATCTGAAGAAGATTTTTAAGAAAATTCCTCATTTTGAACTAAGTTATCATTCGGGCTCCCACAGTGAGCCCAAATATGGACCTAGGGACATGGCTTGAACAAACTTGAATCTCACAGCCCTAAGGATGCTGCATACCAAATATCAAAACATTCCGACTGCTGGATCTGAAGAAGATTTTTAAAGAAAATTCCTCATTTTGAACGAAGTTATAATTCGGGCTACCACAGTGAGCCCAAATATGAACCCAGGGACTTGGCTTGAACAAACTTGAATCTCACCCCCCCTAAGCATGGTGCATACCCAATATCAAAAGATTCTGCCTGCTGGATCTTGAGAAGAAGATTTTTAAAGAAATTTGCCTGAAATGCACTAAGTTCAAATTGGGATCCTATACTGAGCCCAAATATGAACCCAGGGAGCCGAATTGAACAAACTTGAATCAGATCCACCCCACAATGTTGCATACCAAATATCAAAAGATTCTGCCTGCTGGATCTGGAGAAGATTTTTTAAGAAATTTGCCTGAAATGCACGAAGTTCGAATTCGAGCTTTTAGAGTGAGCCCAAATATGAATCCAGGGGGCCAATTTGAACAAACTTGAATCATATCCACCCCACAATATTGCATACCAAATATCAAAAGATTCTGCGTGCTGGATCTTGAGAAGATTTTTTTAAAAATTTGCCTGAAATGCACTAAGTTCGAATTCGGGCTTCTATTCTGAGCCCAAATGTGAATCCAGGGGGCCGATTTGAACAAACTTGAATCAGATCCACGCCACAATGTTGCATACCAAATATCAAAAGATTCTGCCTGCTAGATCTGGAGAAAAAGATTTTTTAAGAAATTTGCCTGAAATGCACTAAGTTCGAATTTGGGCTTCTATAGTGAGCCCAAATATGAATCCAGGGGGCCGATTTGAACAAACTTGAATCAGACCCATACCAAGATGCTGCATACCAAGTATCAAAAGATTCTGCCCACTGGTTCTGGAGAAGAAGATTTTTTAATAATTTTTATGTGTAGCCATACTATGTATGGTACACATAATGCCGGCATCCGGGGTGGCCATCCGTCGTTCGTCCATCCGTCCATATCCATTTCTTTGTCATTCGATAACTTGAAAAATATTGCTTGGATTGTCAAGTTACTTTATATTTGTGTTCAGGTTACTGATGTGCCGAGCTGTATAGTTTTTGGTGTAAATCTGATAATTTGATTCTGAGATATTAACCCCTTATCCTTCAAATTGAAAATTCCTCCAATCCTTTTGGCATTTGATAACTTGAAAAATATTGTTTGGATTGTCTAGTTACTTTATATTTGTGTTCAGGTTACTGATTTGCCGAGCTGTATAGTTTTTGGTGTAAATCTGATGATTTGATCCCGAGATATTAACCCTTTATCCTTCAAATTGAAAATTCCTCCAATCCTTTGGCATTCGATAACTTGAAAAATATTGCTTGGATTGTCAAGTTACTTTATATTTGTGTTCAGGTTACTGATGTGCCGAGCTGTATAGTTTTTGGTGTAAATCTGATAATATGATCCTGAGATATTAACCCTTTATCCTTCAAATTGAAAATTCCTCCAATCCCTTTGGCATGAGATAACTCAAAAAATACCAATCCAATTGTCATTTTACTTTATATATTTATTCAGGTTACTGATGTGCTGTGCTGTATAGTTTTTCTTTATGTAAATCTGATAATTTGATCTGGAGATATTAACCCTTTATCCATCAAATTAGACACTCCTCCAATCCATTTCTATATGTACCCATACCATGTATGGTGTACATAATGTCGGCATCCGTGGTGGCCCTCTGTCATACAGCTTTCTACTAGTTGCGCATATGGGTACACATCTGACAATTTCATCGGCCTATTTTTCTATAATTCATACGGTGCTATCAGAGTTATGCCCCATACAGAGCCCCTAAGGGACGTGGCCATTTCATTTGAACAAACCTAAATTGCCATATAGTAATGAACATCCACATGATGTTTCATGAAAATTGGACCAGTGGTTTCAGAGGAGAAGTCGTTTGAAAAATTTTCACGACGACGGACAGCAAGTGATAAGTTAAGCTCCCTTCGGTGAGCTAATAAATAAAATATTGGCAGTGTTGCAGGAACATGTGCACAGTTTCATCTGACTGATTGATAAAACAAGAGGCCCCACGGGGCCTGAAGCGCTCATCTTGTACAGAACACAATTTAAACAGAGTCCAAGAATGAGTCTACATTAAGCAAGCCATCTCCATAGGCTACACTGTCAATCCTTGAGTCCCTCAGGAGTGACAAAAATAATCCGGGCATCATGCCTTTTCTTCAGTTGATCCTAAGTAAAATGTAGAGCTTCCCTATGAAGCCCCTTGATACACAACCTATGTGGATTAATCTTAGTACCTCTAGAGGGTACTGAATACAAAATTTTTAATTCATCAGCAAAATGGCCAATTCCGGCTCCCATAGAGAGCCCAAATATTAACCCAGGCTCTTGATTTGAACACAGTTAAATCTGACTACCCTAGAGATGTTGTGAACCGAATATGAAAGCATTCTGACTGTTGGATCTGAAGAAGAGAAATTGTCAAGAAATTTCTTCGAATTGCCACAGCGAGCCCAAATATTAACCTATGGATCCGATTTGAACAAATTTGAATCTGACCCCCCACTAGAGATGTTGTATACCAAATGTGAAAGCATTCTGACAAGTGAATCTGAAGAAGAAGATTTTTGAAGAAATTCCCTCATATTGTACTAAGTTAAATTTCATGTTCCCATATGGAGCCCAAATATTAACCTAGGCACTCGAATTGAACAACCTGGAATCTGACCCCCCTAGAGATGTTGTTTACCAAATATAAAAGCATTCAGACTGGTGGATCTGAAGAAGATTTTTAAAGAAATTTCCTCATATTGCACTAAGTAAAAATTTGGGCTACCATAGTGAGCCCAAATATATACCTAGGGATCTGATTTGAACAAACTTGAATCTGACCCCCCTAGAGATGTTGTATACCAAATGTGAAAGCATTCTGACAAGTGAATCCGAAGAAGAAGATTTTTGAAGAAATTCCCTCATATTGTACAAAGTTAAATTTCATGTTCCCATATGGAGCCCAAATATTAACCTAGGCACTCGAATTGAACAACCTGGAATCTGCCCCCCCCCCCCCCCCCCCCCCCCCCCCCCTTGAGATGTTGTATACCAAATATAAAAGCATTCTGACTGATGGATCTGAAGAAGAAGATTTTTAAAGAAATTTCCTCATACTGCACTAAGTAAAAATTTGGGCTACCATCGTAAGCCCAAATATATACCTAGGGATCTGATTTGAACAAACTTGAATCTGACCCCCCTAGAGATGTTGTATACCAAATGTGAAAGCATTCTGACAAGTGAATCCGAAGAAGAAGATTTTTGAAGAAATTCCCTCATATTGTACAAAGTTAAATTTTATGTTCCCATATGGAGCCCAAATATTAACCTAGGCACTCGAATTGAACAACCTGGAATCTGCCCCCTCCCCCCCCCCCCCCCCCCCCCCCCCCCCCCCCCTTGAGATGTTGTATACCAAATATAAAAGCATTCCGACTGATGGATCTGAAGAAGAAGATTTTTAAAGAAATTTCCTCATACTGCACTAAGTAAAAATTTGGGCTACCATCGTAAGCCCAAATATATACCTAGGGATCTGATTTGAACAAACTTGAATCTGACCCCCATAGAGATGTTGCATACCAAATATCAAAGCATTCTGACTGATGGATCTGAAGAAGAAGATTTTTTTAAATTACCTTCCATATTGAACAAAGATAAAATTTGGGCTTCCATAGGAAGCCCAAATATTAACCTAGGGACTTGGTTTGAACAATCTAGAATCAGACCCTCATAACAATGATGTATACCAAATATTAAAAGATTCTGACTGGTGGTCCTGAAGAAGAAGATTTTTAAAGAATATTCCCCATATTACCCTATGTTAAAACTTCGGGCTCCTGCAGAGAGCCCAAATATGAACCAATGAGCTTTATTTCAACAAACTTTTATCTGACCCCCCTATGAATGCTGTATACCAAATATCAAAAGATTCTGGTGATTGGTTCTGGAGAAAAGATTTTTTTAAATTTTTGCAAATATGCTGACTCAGCATTTTTTCGATGCCCATTACAGAACATCCTAACATAACTGATGGTAATTTTTTTTTACCATTCAATTCTACTGGTTATAAGGATACTTCATACCAAATAAAAGCTCTCTGTTCCGTGGGGTTTGGGAAATATGGGCGTTTGAAAATATTTCTATTTTTAGCTCCCAGGGTTCCCATGGGGATGCAGGAATTTTTTTTTTTTTGCATGGGTCAAGTACTTATGACCCAATACTACCACAAACCAAATTTGGTTCATACCGGGCCATCGGTTCAGAAAACAGAAATTTTGGGTGGGGCCAAAAATCTTACCCCTCCTATTACAAAGCCAAATATTACTTCATGAACTTCGTTTGAACAAACTTGATTCTACACCTCATACGGAAGCTCCATAGCAAATATCAAGTCATTGTACACACTGGTTCTTGAGAAGAAGATTTTAAAAATATTTTGGAGCATTTTCCCCCACTCCCTCCCTATGGGGCTGGGCATGCTGAGTTGAATGAAAGTGTCAATGACACTGTAGCTCAACTTGTCAAGACAAAGACATGTACATGTATAGTATGTGACACAGCAATGACAAACATCTAGGTAATGACCTGATAACAAAGATACATATAAAGTATTGTAACGGTCTGAACATAAATACTGACCGTTGCCTGTAACAAATGTATAGGTAAAGTATTGTAAAGGTGGGTGACAGTCAGATGCTAAACTAGAAAAAAAATCTTTGAGTCCCAGAGTGGGTCTGACTGAACCCCAAAATATTTGTTCTCATAGCACAGTGATAACAAAGGCACCCCAAAACACACTCATTCCTGTCCCAAGGTGAAAACAAAGGTACCCAAGAAGTTTTGTGAAGATCAGTTCACAAATATGAGCTGTGTAGAAGTTGTGACAAAAAACTGATTGGACCTAATTTCGGTACAAAATGGCCACTGGCAGCCATCTTGAAGTTTGGACCTCACTCAGAAACACTCGTTCTCGTCCCAAGGTGATAACAAAGATACCCAAGAAGTTTTGTGAAGATCGGTTCGTAAATACAGCCTCTAGCCCAAGCCGTATTGACATGTGCACTTACAGTGTATAAGTAGCACTGAATAAATCAAAGTTCATCTAATTTGCATAATTTCTGCTTGAGAAAAAAACCCGTACTATATGTGATGTATTCCATGTTACTAAACATTCATACAAAAATTTATTCAAATCAGCTCTTTCATATGGAAGTTCTGTGCAAAAATCTGATTGCACCAAATTTTGTACAAAATGGCTGCCATCGGCCATCTTGAATTTCGGACCGGCCCCCAAAACACTCGTTCTCGTCCCACGGTGATAACAAATGTACCCAAGGAGTTTCGTAAAGATCGGTTCATAAATACGGCCTCTAGCCCAAGCCGTATTGGCATTTGCACTTACAGTGCTGAAAGTAACACCAAAAGACATCAAAGTTAGTCTAATTTGCATAATTTCTGCACGAAAAAAAAAAACGTACTATATGTGATATATTCCATGTTACTAAACATTCATACAAAAATTTATTCAAATCAGAACTTTCATACAGAAGTTCTGTACAAAAGACTGATTGCACTAATTTTGGTACAAAATGGCTGCTAGTGGCCATCTTGAATTTCGGACCACACCCAAAAACACTCATTCTCATCCCACTGTGATAACAAAAGTACCCAAGAAGTTTCATAAAGATCGGTTCATAAATACGGCCTCTAGCCCGAGCCGTATAGAAGTTGTGTACAAAAAACTGATTAGACCTAATTTCGGTACAAAATGGCCACTGGCAGCCATCTTGAATTTTGGACCGAACCCAGAAACACTCGTTCTCATCCCAAGGTGATAACAAAGGTACCCAAGATGTTTCGTGAAGATCGGTTCATAAATACAGACTCTAGCCCGAGCCGTATTGACATGTGTACTTACTGTGTGTTAAGTAGCACTGAAAAAATCAAAGTTCATCTAATTTGCATAATTTCTGCACGAGAAAAAAATCTGTATTATATGTGATGTATCCCATGGTACTAAACATTCACACAAAAAATTATTCAAATCAGCGCTTTCATATGGAAGTTTTGTGCAAAAATCTGATTGCACCAAATTTTGTACAAAATGGCTGCCATCGGCCATCTTGAATTTCGGACCGGACCCAAAAACACTCGTTCTCGTCTCACGGTGATAACAAAGGTACCCAAGGAGTTTCGTAAAGATCGGTTCATAAATACGGCCTCTAGCCCGAGCCGTATTGGCATTTGCACTTACAGTGCTGAAAGTTACACCAAAAAACATCAAAGTTAGTCTAATTTCCATAACTTACGCACGAGAAAAAAACCCGTATTATATGTGATGTATCCCATGGTACTAAACATTCATACAAAAAATTATTCAAATCAGAGCTTTCATATGGAAGTTCTGTACAAAAAACAGATTTCTGCATCGTCGGTACAAAATGGCGGCTGGCAGCCATCTTAAATTTCGGACCGCACCCAAAAACACTCGTTCTTGTCCCACAGTCATTACAAAGGTACCCAAGAAGTTTCGTAAAGATCGGTTCATAAATACGGCCTCTAGCCCGAGCCATAGCCAATTGTTGACGTATGGACAGACGGATGACGGGCCATGACAATAGCTCAAATTTGACTTCGTCAAAGTTGAGCTAACAAAAATGAAATGCCCCTTTGGGACCATCACTCACACAAACTTTCACTTGAATTGGCCCAGTGGCTTTGGAGGAGAAGACCAAAACATGGTGTTGACAGACGATGGACTACGGACGGAGAGCGATGAGATTAGCTCAGCTTGACTTTGTCAAGATGAGCTAAAAAAATTAGGCTTGAAAAATTTGCATAAAATAAATTCCAAACACCCAATTCCCCCCTCCATAAACATACCATAAATTCAAATAAGAAAACTGAGTTTTCAGTTCTTCTCACACATTTAAATTATCTACAGCCCAGGCAAATGTTAGGTAATTTGTTTGAAATACTTTTTTTTTTTCTTCCAAGTTCCACGCGGCTTATTTATAGTAGTTAGTACAGTAAACTGAAAACTCGAGATTCAAGTTTGCAAAACATGGGATCTCAAAATTGTGAGAATTTGTCCCCTGATCGCAAGGTCGGGAGATGGCATAAAAAATCGGGAGCCTCCTGCCAAAATCGTGAAACTTAACATGTCTGAAAGGAACACAATTAACAGGGTAATAATTTAAGAAACCAAATGTGTGTATACATGCTTTATTGATATGTATAACTATGTACTTTATTACACATATATATATATATATCATAACAACAGAAAATACTCAAAACATTTTTGATAAGATACAAAGATGAGTGCTTGAAGAAATTGTGTCTTAACTGGTTGTGTGCTAAATTATTTTCCAAAGGTGATTTTTTCCAATGATACCTTGCTACTAGCAAGAGTTGTCTTAGTTTACCAAGATTTTGTACACAAATGTTTTGTTACAATAGGCACTCTTCAAAAAAATTGCAACTAAGCAGATTTATATAAAAAAAAAAACCATTTCTACCCAGCACTTTTCCACAGAGCCATTATAGTGACTTCTAGCACTCAACCAGTTAAAAAATAGAACTTGGCCAAAAAAACGTTTGTTGGATGATTTTGTGTAGATTTTGTTCCCCATTAAGAACAAGAGATTGAACCAGAGGTGCTGGAATACCCCCACTGGCACCAAGTCAAAGTATGGGTCTGTATTTGGATGGACAATATTTCTCAACGGAAAGAAGACACAACTCCATGAGTGAAATGTGTGGACAGAAATAACTTTATATATATATCTGAACAGGGATGTCATGCTGTGTATCCATGTAAGATTTCATTAGGATATGACTACTATCAACTGAGTTGTTGACTCATATCGACAAAAAAATGTTTATTTTTCAATGGGGGAAAAAGGGGAACAACTCATGCTTGGATTGTGTGGACTGCATAAGTTGATTTATACCTGAAAGGACGTCATGCCGGGCATCCAGGTAAGATTTCATTAGGATATGACTAGTAACTGAGTTGTCGACTCATGTCCACAAAAAATTGTCTTTTTCAACAAGCCTGGAAATAAGCAGATTGTCATCTGTAGAATGAGGTCCCAGTGGGGAAAATGTGGTGATGCTACCCTGGCCAGCAGGGTAGCATCACTAAATTTACCCTCTGTGAACCTCAATCTGAATGAAGATCTCAAACCTAAACAGAAAGGTACCCAGAGGATAAATTGGCCCACTGTAGGGGATAGCATCAGCAAATTCCCCCTCTGGGGACCTCATTCTGCAAATAACATTTCTTATTTCCATGCTGGTTTCTCAATGGGGGGAAAAAGGGGCACAACTCATGAGTGGAATGTGCGCACAGCATAACTTGATTGCGTCTGAAAGGGCACGTCATGTTGCAGTTGGGCATCCAGGTAAGATTTCATTTCTGTCAACTTTTAGCTGAGTTACAAACTCGTATGAACAAAAAATGCTGACTTCTCAATGGAAAAGGGGCATAACTCAAATGGAATGTGGGGGACTACATAACTGTATAAATATCTGAAGGGGCAAGTCATATTGGATACCAATAAAAGAACAGACCCATATCTGGCTACTATCAGTTGAGTTATATTCTTGTGCGGACAAAACATGTCCATTTCACAATGGAAAAACAGGGTCATAACTCATGAGTGAAATGTACTTCCTACATAACTTGATATGTGTCATGCTGGACAACCATGAAAGATTTCATAAAGATTTTATTACTATCTGCCAAGTTAATGGTCTTGTACAGACAAATAAAGCTTTCTAAGAAACCGTTCCAAAAAATAATGTTATGTCCAAGTATTAACCGAGAAAAAAGAATAGAGCTGAAGCGGTTAATCAATTTATCAATGATCAACATCTTAATCAATCCAAAAAGTATTTGATCGATTAAACGTTACTTTTGAACTACTGTATTATATGGGTTAACAAAGCAACAAACTTGCTCCAAAACAGGCAGATATTGTCACATCAATTATATGAGATAGAGTAACAAACAAGTTACTTGCTGACATACAGTATGATAATCATGCAAGCAAACAAGTATCAGTGGCTGGAAATGGTAATTTTTAACCCTTTACCCATTGCAGGTAGCAGACGATACTTGCAAAATAAATTCATGAATTACTAAATCAAATTTCAATTTTTGTCTCAAAAACATAGCTTACGACCCCTCATAATAAATGAATAAATCATCAACGGTATGGCAATTATTCAGATATCTATTTGGACAAGTGATTAATCGGTTAACCAAGGTTAATCCACGTGATTAATCGATCAAGAAAACTCCTTAACCGTTTCAGCTCTAAAAAAAAGAGAACAAAACCCCCCATATTTCTAACTATCCAACAACTTTCTTTGACAAGTTCTATACATATTCACAAAAAATAAAACATGCTGAAAGCCCTGTCAACCTAACAATTTCAAATTAAACCTCTTCACTGAACTGTTGCTCCTCCACACAACAAAACGGCAAATTTTCACAAATAAGTATAAAAAAAAATTGTCTTACATTTGCTTATTGAAAAATAATGACTTGTTTTGCAGGTTTCATATCATAGCGTTACAATGAAGTGAAGGTATGTTTCCTGCAATATATTTTATTACACACCTGTTCTATGAAATCATCTGCATAGACACTATGTGGAAAATGAAAATCTTCTATTTAAAAAACGTCGGTCAATGATTTCTGTTCTGCACATATGTGCAGAACAGAAATCATTGACCGACGTTTTTTAAATAGAAGCAAAAAATTTCACTGGAATTTTCTACAAATGGTGCAACGCAATTAGAATTTGAATCCCTAGTAATAGATGAAAATCATCTCAAGAGTTCCAATGTGTTCTATGTGCCAGTAGGCTGCCAGAAACACAGGTTCCCCTCGCAAATTTGGTTGGCGATAAAATGTGTTCTTTTTGTTGATAGTTGTCAAATGAATTGCTGGGTGTCCTCTAATAATTGTTTTTATAGATGCAAAGACGTGTAATAAACACAGAATGACACATGCATGTGAATGGGTTAATCGATTTGGCACTTGTGCCATTGCGGAAGGATAAAACTCCAGGCCTGTGGCCTCTTGTTCTATCTGTCCATGCTGGCACTTGTGCCATATTGATTAACCCATTCACACGTATGTGTCATTCTGTGTATGTCCGCAATGAAAAAGAATTTTATGTTTTGAGGGTAACGGGTTCACAAAACTCAGTCAAATACAACAATCACAACCAATGATGTTTTTCTAGTTTACACATCTAACAACCATGTAATATAATGGAATATATATTGCACTAAATATGTATCTCTAAAAATATAAATATTCACAAAAAATGTTGGCAAAAAATGCATTTTATAAATGACATAGACAGTAAATGACTTTATACAAACTTTCAAAGCAAAATTTTTCACAGGTACCTATACATTATATCTGGGTAATGCCGAGAAGTAGTGGAAGCCCATATTTGGGTATCAAAACACAATCCTTTATCAAATAAATCCATCACATTTACCTTATACATAATTTATGAATTGGTATGACCCTTTAATGCATCAAGCTCATTCCAATAAGGGATCACATGATAAGGCTCTGTTGTAATTTTTGGAAACATTGAAAACCCTGACATATATTTTGATATCGTGTGCAGTGGTAATGGGTTAAGCTAATGTGATGACCATATGTGGCCAGAGTTATTGTTGACCATATTTGGTCCGAGTTATTCACAATAATCCTCAAATTCAATTTAGGCTTCCAAAACAGCTTCATTGGAATGTGCTCATTGAGCTTGTTCCAATTAAGCATCATAAGCTTGGTATTTTAGGCCAAAAGTAAAGTTTTTTGCTATTCTACATACCCAACTGAAATACACAAGAATGTGTACATACCCAGCTGAAATACACCAAAATTTGTACATACCCAGCTGAAATACACCAAAATTGGTACATACCCAGCTTACATATGCCAAAATGTGTACAAATGCAGCTGAAATATGCCAAAATGTGTACATGCCCAGCTGAAATATGCCAAAATGTGTACATGCCCAGCTGAAATATGCCAAAATTTGTAGATACCCAGCTGCTGAAATACATCAAAATTTGTATACATCCAACTGAAATACACCAAAATTTGTATATACCCAGCTGAAATAAGCCAAAATTTGTACATATCCAGCTGAAATATGCCCAAATTTGTACATACCCCGCTGAAATACACTAAAATTTGCACATACCCAGCTGAAATACACCAAAATTTGTACATACCCAGCTGAAATACGTCAAAATTTGTGCATACCCAGCTGAAATACGTCAAAATTTGTGCATACCCAGCTGAAATAGTCACTGCTTAATATGAGATGCTAACCCTTTTAAACTTCACCTTAATTTGTTTCGTCCACTTGAACAGCAAATACATATTACAAAGCACATGAATATTTTTGTTCATATTTAATTTAACCTGTTAACCCTTTGAACCCTAGTGGCCGTTTTTCCGGCCACGAACATGATACATCATAACGTCATTATATAGGATGGCTGCTCAGTGAATGTGTGGGGTAGACCAATCAATATTTTCAACGTGCAGCCCTGAGGCTGCACGTTGAAAATATTGATTGGTCTACCCCGAATAATGAATATATGGACTCTTCCAAGTGCTTCCATTTAACTGAACTGGAATATACCACTAGAATTCGAAGGGTTAAGGCCTGGAAATATATATACATATTTAATTTAACCTAAGGCCTGGAGATTTTTATACATATTTAATTTAACCTGTTAAGGCCTGGAGATTTTTTATCCATTTCTTTACACACTGACAACCAGCATCTTGTGGCTCTATAGAGCTGACGAGGTTAAAGGGTTTTCTTGATTGATTAATCACAAGGATTAACCTTGGTTAAGCAATTAATCACTTGCCCAAATAGGTAGCTGAATAATACTCGTACCGTTGATGATTTACAGAATTAACCCTTTACCCAACGTAACAGAGAAAACCTGGCCTGCGCCATATACAAAAAATCTCCATTCAAATTTTATGTTTTCAATTTCTGTCTCAAAAACATAGCTTATGACCTCTAATTGGAATGAGCTGGATGAGCTTATGCCAATGAGGGATCATAAGTTATTTTTTTGAGACAAAAATTGAAAATTTTTAGTAATTCAAGACTTTATTTTACAAGTTCCGACCACTACCTACCTGCATTGGGTAAAGGGTTAAGAATGACCATTTCCAGCTACCGATACAGTATAATGATCATGCAAGTGAACAAGTATGTCAGCACATAACTTGCATACTTTACTCTGTCTCATTTAATTGATGTGAGTCAGTGCGAGAATGTTTGCTTGTTTTGTAGCAAGTTTGTTCCTTTGTTAACGCCAAAAAATTCAAGACTGAAAGTAATGGTCAATCGATCAATTACTTGTTTGATTGATCAAGATGATGATCATTGGTTAATTCTTAATCGGTTAACTATTTTAGCTCTGGCTTTGCAGTTGCGTTTAGTCAATCAAGTCTTGCCTGATAACAACTCGTCGCCCGAGTGCTAGAAAGTCCTATGTCCCCAGTGGGACATAGGACATTCTAGCACTCGGGCGACGAACTGCTAAAACACTTAAATTGTACATGGCAAGTTTACCATAAGACTGCTCATTTTACCAGCAAGGACATTCTAGCACCCAGGCGACAAACTGCTAAAATACTTAAATTGTACATGGCAAGTTTACCATAAGACTGCTCATTTTACCAGCAAGGACATTCTAGTACCCAGGCGACGGACTGCTAAAATACTTATATTGTACATGGCAAGTTTACCACAAGACTGATCATTTTACCAGCAAGGACATTCTAGCACCCAGGCGACAAACTGCTAAAATACTTATATTGTACATGGCAAGTTTACCACAAGACTGCTCATTTTACCAGCAAGGACATTCTAGCACCCAGGCGACAAACTGCTAAAATACTTAAATTGTACATGGCAAGTTTACCACAAGACTGCTCATTTTACCAGCAAGGACATTCTAGCACCCAGGCGATGAACTGCTAAAATACTTAAATTGTACATGGCAAGTTTACCATAAGATTGCTCATTTGACCAGCACTCTTCTTTCACAAATCAGCTTGCAGTATTAGTCACTCAAGACTGAGCTATATACTGTCACATCATTGTGTAAATCACATGGATCCATATGGTGCAAGTAGATGCCATTTTGTGTTCCCAATAAATATCCTTGCCTTCAATGTTGCTGAGTGTGCGTCACCAAAATACCTTGCCGCTTAATGCAGTTTTGACCTATTTATAAACTGATCGATAATGTATAACTCCAGCAAAATCAGAATTCGTGCAATTGCATCACCCAAAGCAGGTGTTTTGTTTTCAACAAAAAACAAGTGTACAAATCGGTCAATTGCACCGTGAAATGTTTCGGAAATTCATCGGAACATGATGTAGTGGACAAAAAGAGGAACAACAAACGACCAGGGTGCTAATATGTTCTTGTAAAAGTGAATCAGGTGGCGGGTAAAATAAATATGTTATAATGTCATATGAGGCTCAGCAAGAACACTATTGTTTTTTGCTGTGCCTCATAGGATACCATATCTGCCAACTAAGTACACCATAACTTATAATATTGGACATAGGGCTATCAAGTTTGGGAAATCAAATTCCTGTGATATTGTGATATATGTGTATATTGGCAAGCAGATAGTTTAACTCTTTACCCAACGCAGACGATATCAAAATTTATTATTTTAAATATCATTTTTTTAAATTTTTCAAAAAATTTCTACAAAACCATATCATGTGACCCCTCGTTGGAACGAGCTCGACGAGCTCGTTCCAACGAGGGGTCACATGATATGGTTTTGTTGAAATTTTTTGAAAAATAATATTTTTTCTGCTGCTGAATTTGCATATTACGCGGGCGGATGCGGGCGATTCGTTAGGTAAAGGGTTAAAAGCAAGAAATGTTGAAACACCCTTAATGCTCTTTAACCGTTTACCCAACGCAGACAATATCAAAATTTATTATATTAAATATCATTTTTTTTAAATTTTCAAAAAATTTCAACAAAACTATATCATGTGACCCCTCTTTGGAATGAGCTCGCCGAGCTCATTCCAATGAGAGGTCACATGAGATGGTTTTGTTGAAGTATTTTGAAAAATATTTTTTTAAGCTGCTTAATATGCATATTATGCAGACGGATCTGGCAGATTCGTGGGGTCAAGGGTTAATGACATCCACAATCTTACACAGTTCTATGTTAAAAACAAATCTCCCAATATCAGTACACATATGCCATGGAACTCATCATAGAGAATGTGAAATTCTGGATGTCGGGAAATCAATTTTGAAGTTAATTCCTTGATTGGAACCATGTATAAACCTTTTTTTTATTTTCCAAATAAAATGTCACAAATGACTTTAAAATGCCCTGCAACAATAAGCGAGATTAAGATTATTTATTTATTGGTGTCTGTCGCTTTCAACATCCATGGCTATATCATGGCCACAACATGGTATGAAGTTAAGTCAACAAACCTTAATACATGTGGTGCCCACTTTCGAGGACTTCCATCCAAGGGTGTTTGTTCCAAGTCATATTTCACCAATAAAGCAGAACTTGTTTACCATAGTAAACAAGCACTGCTCCACTCCAGGCATTCCCAAGGGGGGCACCATTTGAGGTGGCCATTATTGAAGCTGCGATCGACACCAGAAAAATGAAAATGGATGGTGAACAAGTTTTGAAGGTGCGGTTAAAATGAATAGGATGGATATTTGTCATCTAACATTTATCATTAAGGCCCCACAAAGTAGATTGTCTGTTTCTCGGACCATTTTTTGTAAACTTGCAAGGGGGCGGGTGAGCATTTTTTTATTTTATTTTTTATAGTTATTTGCCACCAAAAGTTCATATTCTTGGTTTGTTTTATGTTTTAGACCTCATAATCAACAGAATAGCATGGGTGATGGTATATTTCGGCCCTTGAGTGCAAAAAGGCTGTGCAAATCTAAAGCACTGCAAAGCCTTCATGTATTTAAGGGACAAATTTATCAATATTATTAACTTGGGTAAAATATTTTTATTTTTTCAAGTTTGCATTGGTTATAAAAAGAGAGCATGCGGCAACCAAAAGGACCATACAGGAGGGCCTGAGAAACAGATTTTTAATTTTTTAGGCCTAACTGGTAGAGTGCTGGAAGCCCACATTTGGGTTTTACTAGGAAGTACAGCTACCCCAATTAAAGGCTTCATATTTTCTGGATGGACTTCATATTATCTGTAAATTGGAATTATTTAGTCAGTATGGATTTGCCTCGTTACAATATATGGGGGAGTGCCCACAGGCACTCTCCCATAAATTGTAACAGGACAAAAAAAATGCCTTTAGTGTTAACTGTGGGCACTCCCACATAAATTGTAACAGGACAAAAAAAAATGCCTTCAGTGTTAACCCTTAAAGGCCTATTTTCACCTTTACAACCTCAAAACAGGTGCCCTTAACATGCCATCATGAGGAGGTCCTGCTGACAATAGATAAATTACATTGGCAGTGGTTTCTAGTCAAGTTTTGGCTGCCTGTTAAGGCAGCCAAGTCTTGACTAGAAATCACTGTTAACTGGTAGAGTACTGGAAGCCCATATTCGGGCTTTACTCTGAGGTGAAGGTACTGCAACTTGAAGGCTTCATACTCAGTGGATGTGCTTTGTATTATCTTTGAAGTAATATTATTTAGTCTGTAAGGATATGTCTTGTTACAATTTATGGAAGAGTGCCTACAGGCATTCTCCCATAAATTGTAACAAGGCAAAGATATGTGAACAAATTTTGATGACCAAAAATAATTCAGCACTCTATCAGTTGAGCCACTGGACGTGAATAGGTTATGGTCAGGTGTGAATTCAGGACAAATGTCCTGGCCTTTAAGGGTTAAAATAATTCCTGGTTCTACACAAGTAGGGTTAGAATTCTTTTCTTTTGTTTTTTAAAAATGTCTACGAGACGGCAAATAAGCCACTTTTTCAAAATACTACTGTATAAAAGTTAAATTCAATGCCTCTCAACACCACTTCAGATATAGCACCGATATAACATGACAAGATAGTACAGAAATACACTTGAGATATAGCATCGATATAACATGACAAGATAGTACAGAAATACACTCGAGATATAGCATCGATATAACATGACAAGATAGTACAGAATGTACAGCACTGGAAGCACCAAAGTTTCTAAATGCAAACATCGAACAACAGACAAATTATCACACAAATCTATATCATATTTTACAAATGTTTTATTCATTTAGGTGTGAGTAGGATGTTGTCATTGTGTGCGAGATGGTGTGTGTTTGTTCCCTGACTCCTACACTGTTCATTGAAATCACCAAAGTTAAGATCAGCTCAGCCTAGAGAGTGTCAGCATGGAGTTCAGTGTTTTCACATGCCAGGGTGGAAAGAGTTGAATGGGATCCCCAAATGTGTAAATGTTACCTGTTACTCATGTATATACAATTTATTACCCCCCCCCCCCCCCTCCCGATTTGCAATTGACTACTTTACCGTTCTAGGAATGAGGGGGTGGGGAGCTAGTTAATATAAAAGTATCATCCCAGGAGGTACAAGCTTGAAATTCTGTTTCTCAAGGCATTTTCTCCCACATCACTTGAGATAATTTCATATTTTTTTGCCCCCATCAGCATCAAAGTCTAGATCATGGTGATAAAAAGTTACGTAGGGTAAACAGACCATTAATCTACTTTTATTGACTAGTTCAATGGATTTTTTCTAAGTTACTATTTATTTATTTATTTATTTATTTATTGGTGTTTAAGGTCACATTTTTTTGCACAATGGCTGATCATGACCACAATATGAAAATCAACTCAAGACCAGGGGGGAGCGTTAACAAGCCATGTTGCCCATTGTCGAGAGGGTTTGCACCTCCCAAGCATCGGTGACTGGGTCCTATTTTACCAGTAAAACACAGCCTGTTTTCCACAGTGAACAGGCACTTCTTCACTTCCCGGGGTTCCCATGGCGATACTAAGTTACTCATGGTAAATATCCATTCCGGTGTACCAGAAGTAAAATCTGTACCCATGACCATTCCAGTTTCACTAGACACTACCACAGCTAATTCCAGTTTCACTAGACACTACCACGACTGAAAACAAATTTAAGGTTCCCAAGCAATACAGATGATGAGCTCACGGTTGCTAGCGGCTAGACTAGTATAGTGCCCAGTACAGAATTCTTGCTCCCTTTTCTGTTTTTGAACGAAAATCCTTACTGGATAATATTCCAACTACACCATCAAGGCATGCCTTTGGTGAACTACATCATCACAGGCATCTTGAAGCCACGACTGAAAAAATATTCCAACTTCACCATCAAGGCATGCCTTTGACAAAGGAATGCCTTGATGATGTAGTTGGAAAATTTTATCAGACGTGGCTTCAAGACGCCTGTACTTGATTCAAGGTTCAATTTGATTTTGAATAATAGAGTTGATTCGATTCGAGTTGAAAACGCGATTCGCAGCACCCTACAAATGTGTAACCTTGTATTGAAAGAAAGTATGGAACATTTTCTCTTTGAATATGCTGAAAATCAATCCGGTAGAGATGAGATTCATTAACAATGTAATGATGAAATCGGATAGGAAGATGAATAGAAAGATAAAAGGACATAGTGACATGCAAATTGCCAATTTTGCTCAAATCGAACATCAAATCAAATTGGTGAAAACGAATCAAATTTTGAAGCGAACTTCAAATAAAATCACAGTCATCAAACAAAATTTTTTTTACCAAAATAATAACCCAGATTATTAAGCAACAGTCATGTAGAGAGCATTGTTCGCCTCACCACTTCCCACGCTAAATTGAGATATAAACCAATATACTAGCTATTGATTGAAACTATTTGAATTGTTGACTCTGTAGCTTTGAAACTGCAGCAATAAACATTTTTAAACGAACCTGGCTGCTAGGGCTGATACCTCACTTTTATCACACTTTCTTGAAAAAACAAAACAAACTTGTTTCAAATCAGATCGACTCCATTCGGTCGTGAAGTCATCTGTTTTAAATAAAAATGTGGAATGACTAAAATGAAACGATAATTCAAGGCCGAATGGAGTTGATCTGCTTGTAAATTAAAGCATTCTCGACTTCTGTTTATATAATAATCAGGTGTATTCTTTTAGAAAACAATTGCTTTTGACGATGTACCCAGCAACTATGATCGAACAGAACAATACTCAATATAAAATAATGTGATCATGTTGTGGAACAAATCATTTATTGAAGTTGAACATCTGAATAACTTTTCAAAGTTCAAAACTTTTTATAAATGGTTACTGGTCATAATGCACAGTAAGTTGAAATGAACAGTTGTAGTGGTAATAGTGTTTGTAGTAATTTAACTACAACTGTTGTAGCTACAAACACTGTTACTGCTACAAGTTAGTTATATTTCTACTCAGAACAATACTCAATATAAAATAATGTGATCAATTACAATTTGTAAACATTCACAGTTATGGCCGAAATATTCGAATTTCCGATTTTGAATTGAATATTGACTAACAAATTTTGAATCAAATTTTTGCAGGAGTCTACTGCTGAAATAATAACACGACCCCATTCTGTTGCTCACACATTATATTTTGAGGTGGGTGATTATTGCAAGCCAAATTTTTCATTCAAGTGGGCGATAGAGGTTGAGGGCGATCGCCCACCACAGAATGGCAGGCCTGCATTAGATCATTCTGTAATAATAATGTTATCAATTACAATCTGTAAGCATTCACAGTTATGGCTGAAGTGTATTCGAAAATATTCAAATTTTTGATTTTGAATCAAATCGAATTGAATATTGACATTCAAATTGAATTTTGAATTTTCACAGGAGCCAAAGAGCACAGTATGTTTACTTACTGTTAAAAGTAAAATGGGAGCAATAGGAAATGTCATTCATTCTTGCCCTTACATAACAACCATATCTTTCTAGCAATATTCATAGAAATGAACATTCAAACTTCAATATTTTTCAAATTTTTGCATCCAGCCGCTTATGAACCCCTCACAGAAACAAGCTTATTCCAATGATGGTTCATGAGCTATGTTTTTGAGGTAGAAATTTTTTTTTTGTTATTCAAGAAAACTTTGGGCAAGTGTCGTCTTCTATTCATGTTAGGCAAAGGGTTAAAAAGTTTGTTTTTTTGAAAGCTAGGATTGAAGCATGGGGTGAGGTGGGAGTGACACAGGAGATAGGTGTAGTAAAGATCTTCTCTTGGGAGGACTATAGTAAATCAGTAGTTGGCAAATGTGTTATCACTACTATCCAATCAGGGGTCTCGAGTTATGGATGGGAAGACAATGAAGCAATAACAAAAGCTGAATGATAATTTTCAAGTATAGCATCAAGTGGATCAGGCCAATTTATATAAAATGAAGATGATTTATTGATTTATTTATTGGTGTTTAAGGTCACATACTTGTGCACAATGGCTAATCGTGACTGTAAATGAAGGTGATAAGTGATAAACTGCATGCACATAACATTATACAATTACTGACTTTGCTTGATGTTGATACAAGACATTATCAACCCGAGAAAAACAGAGGCCATATGACAGAAAAAATTGTTTCCAAATTCCTTGCTTTATTACATATTTTTTTAAGAAAACAGCATATTCAAATGCAACAAAATAAATTTAATTCTAACATATATATTAACTTTTGTGTTCAGGTTGTAGTTAATTGTTATATTTTAACAGTTCCTAAAAATTAGAACAGGAAAGGAAGGAGCAAGAATGAAAAAAACATTTCTATTTTTATCGAAATATATATATATTATATGAAATCATTATATCAACCTACCTTCGCTATTTATAGACAACAATAACACAGCGGTGAAATATAAACTTGATTTCAATAAAAGTAGAATAGATCAGCATTACTGGAGTATATCAACACTTATGACAAGTGTTTTAGCCAATTAAATTACCAGATTTTTTCTGTCATATAATAATACCAAGTATCCATCACCTGCAATTCCTTCAGTATTCTACGTTATTATTCTCAATAAAAAAGTACATGTCTGTTAACCCTTTGATACTTTTGTACGTCGTATGACGTACAAAATCAAACAGCGCCTAACTTTGTGGTCATTTGTTTTGTTATTATTTTTTGATTTTTTAAAGTTTTAACCTCAATTCCAATTTTCTTCCAAATAACACTCAATGACAACCGTTGAGCCAAATGTTATCGCAGCTTAAAATACCAATATAATCCTGCTGTCAAAACTTCTGAACTGGCTGAGTGCAAGAAGCCATTATCAGGACTTTCAAAAAATGTGGATACCAGATCAAAAACCAACACTTTCCTTGCTTATATTTCATATTCAGCTAAACACAAATAATATTTTGTTTATATAAATTTGTTTTATTACAAATTATTGGAATAACAAATTCAGACCACCAAAAATAATCTATTCCTCAACCTGTCAATCACTAATGTGAACAAGAAGAATGTTACTAAGGTAACACATGCTGCCCCCCCCCCCCCCCTGTGACCTTCACCTTGCAGATGCAGCGGAAACTATTATACATGACACACCTTCTGACTGTCCTTAACATTAGTTAAAAGTTTAACAATTGTACTATGATTTGTTTCCGAATTATGGCTGAGACATGAATATTGACCGATTTTTAGTGTGACCTTGAAATGTGACCTTGACCTTGAAGGTACGAACCCGGTTATGGTGTGTGACACATCCTTCCACGGTCCTTTATAATTGTGTGAAGCTTGATGACTGTGGCCCTATCAGTTTTCGAGTTATTGGCACGAACACACGCACACTTCAATCACTTCAACATCCATCAGCAGCATCTAAGGAATTCTCTAGCATTGAATAAATTTCACTATAAATGTCTTTTGTGCATAAACATGATTGATACACATATGAATTTTTTAGGAAATCTACAAACAGTATTCTGAAAAATAACATAATAACAAAATCATTTATCAAGGCTTCCACTAGGGTGGGGTGGGGGGGGGTAAACTTTTCTGTGTGAGTTAGATGCCCACAGCAGGTAGAGTTGAGATTTAATGCACCCACCAATAACCAAGCTGATGATATTTACATTGTTAATGTTATCGTGTAAACAGTTTTGATGGCTTCAGCTAGAATGTCACTAGAGGTTCTTCGATCTAGTGTGCTTTGTTGGCAGACATCATCAAACTGATTATATATTGTTATCTCCTTGCATGTTGTTGGCAGATATTCCTGCTCAGGACAGAAATTCTCTTGCTACTGAAATAATATAATTTGGGGACATTTGGTGTAATTTTCGCACTGTAAATTGAATGGAAGTTTCCTCAGGTTATTTTTTAAGTTACATTTAAATGAATTTTTCATCAAATCTAGTCATGGCTGCTGCAAAGCAGCCATGACTAGATTTGATGAAAAATATCTTGAAAATACTCAGCGAGTTAAGAGTTAATGTTATCTTGTAAACAGTTTTGATGACTTTAGCTAGAATGGCACTAGAGGCTCTTCGATCTAGTGTGCTTTGTCGGCAGACATCATCAATTTGATAATTACGTTGTTTATGTCATCTTGTGAACAGCTGCGATGACATCAGCTAGAACTTCACTAGAGGCTCTCTGATCTAGTATCGTTTGTCGGCAGACATCATCAATGACTCAATGTGTTTGTATTTTACCCCAGATCCCAAAGGGCACCAATATTTTACCCCTAGCAGAAACCATATATTGCATGTGAATGATGAATGTGCGTCACTTTCAGGCAAGTAGTTAAGAACACGTACATTTTGTACATTCAAGTAAACACATCACATTGTTCTGAGACAAAATTATGTTGAATTTCAACAAAATCTTTTAATCAGCAGCAGCTTTTGATATGAATGATGAGATATTGGAGGAATCAGTAGGAATCTGCGTGAGCTGTACCTCTTCTTCACGACTGTCATCTTCATCTGAAAATAATGACGAGTTAGGTATGATTATTACAGTGGAACTGTTAATTAAATCTTCAATGAGATAGGTATGATTACAGTGGAAGACTGTTAATTAAATCATCAATGAGTTAGATATGATTATTACAACTTTCAAGGGTATTACAGTGGAAGACTTAATTAAATCTTCAATGAGTTAGGTATGATTGTTACAATGGAAGACTGTTAATTAAATCTTCAATGAGTTAGGTATGATTATTGCAGTGGAATACTGTTAATTAAATCTTCAATGAGTTAGGTATGATTATTACAACTTTCAAGGGTATTACAGTGGAAGACTGTTAATTAAATCTTCAATGAGTTAGGTATGATTATTACAATGGAAGACTGTTAATTAAATCTTCAATGAGTTAGGTATGATTATTGCAGTGGAATACTGTTAATTAAATCTTCAATGAGTTAGGTATGATTATTACAACTTTCAAGGGTATTACAGTGGAAGACTGTTAATTAAATCTTCAACGAGTTAGGTATGATTATTACAACTTTCAAGGGTATTACAGTGGAAGACTGTTAATTAAATCTTCAATGAGTTAGGTATGATTATTACAACTTTCAAGGGTATTACAGTAGAAGACTGTTAATTAAATCTTCAATGAGTTAGGTATGATTATTACAACTTTCAAGGGTATCACAGTGGAAGACTGTTAATTAAATCTTCAATGAGTTAGGTATGATTATTACAACTTTCAAGGGTATCACAGTGGAAGACTGTTAATTAAATCTTCAATGAGTTAGGTATGATTATTACAACTTTCACTGGTATTACAGTGGAAGACCGTTAATTAAATCTTCAATGAGTTAGGTATGATTATTACAACTTTCAAGGGTATTACAGTGGAAGACTGTTAATTAAATCTTCAATGAGTTAGGTATGATTATTACAACTTTCAAGGGTATTACAGTGGAAGACTGTTAATTAAATCTTCAATGAGTTAGGTATGATTATTACAACTTTCAAGGGTATTACAGTGGAAGACTGTTAATTAAATCTTCAATGAGTTAGGTATGATTATTACAACTTTCAAGGGTATTACAGTGGAAGACTGTTAATTAAATCTTCAATGAGTTAGGTATGATTATTACAACTTTCAAGGGTATTACAGTGGAAGACTGTTAATTAAATCTTCAATGAGTTAGGTATGATTATTACAACTTTCAAGGGTATTACAGTGGAAGACTGTTAATTAAATCTTCAATGAGTTAGGTATGATTATTACAACTCTCAAGGGTATCACAGTGGAAGACTGTTAATTAAATCTTCAATGAGTTAGGTATGATTATTACAACTTTCACGGGTATTACAGTGGAAGACTGTTAATTAAATCTTCAATGAGTTAGGTATGATTATTACAATGGAAGACTGTTAATTAAATCTTCAATGAGTTAGGTATGATTATTGCAGTGGAATACTGTTAATTAAATCTTCAATGAGTTAGGTATGATTATTACAACTTTCAAGGGTATTACAGTGGAAGACTGTTAATTAAATCTTCAATGAGTTAGGTATGATTATTACAACTCTCAAGGGTATTACAGTGGAAGACTGTTAATTAAATCTTCAATGAGTTAGGTATGATTATTACAACTTTCAAGGGTATTACAGTGGAAGACTGTTAATTAAATCTTCAATGAGTTAGGTATGATTATTACAACTTTCAAGGGTATTACAGTGGAAGACTGTTAATTAAATCTTCAATGAGTTAGGTATGATTATTACAACTTTCAAGGGTATTACAGTGGAAGACTGTTAATTAAATCTTCAATGAGTTAGGTATGATTATTACAACTTTCAAGGGTATTACAGTGGAAGACTGTTAATTAAATCTTCAATGAGTTAGGTATGATTATTATAACTTTCAAGGGTATTACAGTGGAAGACTGTTAATTTAATCTTCAATGAGTTAGGTATGATTATTATAACTTTCAAGGGTATTACAGTGGAAGACTGTTAATTTAATCTTCAATGAGTTAAGTATGATTATTACAACTTTCAAGGGTATTACAGTGGAAGCCTGTTAACCCTTTACCTAACATGAAAAGCAGACGACACTTGCAAAAAAAATTCTTGAATCACTAATTTTTTTCATTTTTTGTCTCAAAAACATAGGTTATGACCCCTCGTTGGAACGAGCTCGACGAGCTCGTTCCAACGAGGGGTCATAACCTATGTTTTTGAGACAAAAAATGAAAATATTTTGAAAATTAATTGACGATTTTTGAGAATAGCGCTGACCGGTTTTGGCCGTTACGTTGGGTAAAGAGTTAAAGAAATTTCCACATATTGCACTAAGTTAAAATTTGGGCTTATATTAACACAGGGACTCGATTTGAACAAACTTGAATCTGACCCCCCAGAGAGGTTGTATACCAAATATAAATAGATTCTAACTCATGGTTCTGGAGAAGAAGATTTTTTTCAGTTTGGAAAACAATTTATGGGTGGATCTGAAGAAGAAGATTGTTAAAGTTATGTCCTCATTTTGCACTAAGTTAAAATTCGGGCTCAAATATTACCCCAGGGACTAGATTTGAACAAATTTGAATGTGACCCCTGTAGAGATGTTGCATACCAAATATCAAAAGATTCTAATTGATGGTTCTGGAGAAGAAGATTTTTTTTCAGTTTGGAAAACAATTTATCAGTGCCATCAGAATTATGCCCCTTGTGGTGCCCCCTGTGGGCGTGGCAACTTTGTTTGAACAAACTTGAGAATTGACATATAAGGAACATGCTCACCAGATTTGGTTCAATTTGGTCTAGTAGTTTCTGAGAAGTTGATAATGTAAAGTTAATGGCAGATGGATGGAAGGACAACAAGTGATTGGTAAAGCTCCCCGAGCTTTGTGCAGGTGAGCTAAAAAAATGGAATTCCGGCCAAAAATGCAAAACTTACATCACTACAGATAGTACCGTTTGTCGCATATCTTTCTCAAAAACATTCCCCAGGTTGGGGTAGGGGAGGCTGGGGTGGCTTTATTTTTATTTTTCATTTTCAATCAAAACGAGCGCACGTATCGCTGAAGTAATACAATGTCCCCTACCGGACTAATCAGCATTAATAATTATACAAATGTTATAACCTAGATGCATGAATTCCGTTGAAACGTTTCCAAAAAAAAGTCTGGAAAACTGATATTTTGGCGCTTTTCCATATTTCCAAGGGCCATAACTCACACTTTGAATAATGCAATCAGCATGAAACTCAAACTTGATCTGTAAGTCATCATTCTATAGTAGGTTACCAAAAATGAAATCATTCGGTTGAAGCATTTCCAAAAAAAGTCCGGAAAACTAAAGTATGACCAACTGACAGACTGACGGATGAATGGACAGAGTGTAAATGAAACTTGATCTGTAAGTCATCGTTCTATAGTAGGTTACCAAAAATGAAATCATTCCGTTGAAGCATTTACAGAAAAAGTCTGGAAAGTTAAAAAATTTATAGTAATTTATATATTTTTTATACTTACCAATGACCCAGACTTAGCTGGTGCTAACTCTAACAAAACCAGGGCCAAACACAAATTTTGCCCCCCAATCCCCAAAATTTGCATCCAAAACAAAAAGAAATCATGTCCTAAAGGACCTCCATACTACGCCTCTACTGCGCATGCGCAGTGACGCAGTTGTCCCGAAATTGGCGCCAATTATCATTCTTACTGGCAGTGCCTGGTCAGCGCTATGTACTCAGCGGGGAGGCAAGAGTTCCCAACTCCAGGGAGGGCCATCCACGTCTGGGTCATTGGTAAGTATAAAAAATATATAAATTACTATAAATTTTTTAACATTTTTATACTGTACCAATGACCCAGACTTAGCTGAATAGTAAACAGGCTGGAGGGCCTAGGACATAGAGGGAAATCCAATAAGCTCAACTATATAGTAAAGAGGTAACCCCTTAAGGAGAAAAGGAGTATTAGGCTTTACATGTATCTTTCTTATTTAATATTAAATTAGAAAGATACACTACCCTTAATAATTAAGCACAATAACATTCATGTTCTCTATTAACATCCAGTATAACCCTTATACTAATTATTTTTAAAGCAAGCCAATAAATAAAGTAGTCCAGAGAATTGAGACTCTTTATAATCATTTGAAAGTGTCCGAGTATTGTATATTAAAGCCCGTTTGACACTTGACATATACAAATGCTTCACACCAAGCTACACTTTAAAAATAAGACATGAATGAATTTAAACATTAATATTACACTTTAAAACCATCCCGGAAGCGACTCAGAAATACTGACTTGGAGGAGGCATTCCCTTGCTTTTCACTATAAAGCAGGTGACCTAAGGGAACACCCGCCCCCCCCCCCCCCCTTCCCCTTGCCCTGGGTCAAAATAGCCCAGAGCGAAGAGGGCAGCCGGACGGAGTCACTGCCGGAACAGAAAGCCTGCATAACTATAGTTGCAACTGTTTAGTGGACGACATTCTGAGCAACAGATAACGGACCTAAACAATGCAGGTCTCCAGAAATGGACTCAATATTTCTGAGATAAAAATTCGTAAATGTGGATGGCTGAGACCAATAAGCAGCCTTCATTAAATCTGTAATAGCAACACTATTAGCATAAGCCCAGGAAGTAGAAAGAGCTCTTACTTCATGAGCAGAAATCTTAAGCACAGACTGCTGAGAAGAAGATAAATCTTCATAAGCAGTACGGATAGTTAACTGAATCCATCTAGCAATAGAATGGACTGAAATGTCCTTTCTATTAGGCATCAAAGACAGAAAGAAACGTTTCCGTCCCTTTCTGATAAACTGAGATCTCTGTTTATAGATACGTAGTGCTCTAACAGGACAGAGTAAAGGCCTACGCCCGTCTGAAGACGGAAGAGCCTTAATAACAATAGGTTCCGGATATTTATTAGGAGCCTGATTCTTAGCTAAAAAACCCACATTAGTAGTGAAGGTGATAGTGTTCCCAACACTACGATAATGAGAATCATCCACCGATAGTGCATGAAGCTCACTGACTCTTCTGGCAGAAGAGAAAGCTAAGAGAAAAGCTGTCTTATAAGATAAGAATTTGAAATCTACTGTCCCAAGAGGTTCAAATGGCTTTTCCTTCAATTTAAGGAGAACCCAAGCTAAATTCCACTTAGGAATTAATCTAAGAGTTCTGGGTCTATTTATCGAAAAGTTTCTAACCAACTTCGATAAAGAGACATTAGATCCAATTTGTAAACTATCATGATGTGCATAGGTATCAGATAACATAGATCTATAACCCTTTATAGTAACAGGCTGCAGTTTGATTTCGTCAAACAAGTATACTAGAAAGTTTGCAATGTCTGGTATAGAGGGATCGAATATATCTACAGAATGATCCCTACACCAACGACGAAAAACCTTCCACTTAGCCGCATAGTTTAGCGAAGAGGAGGTCCTCCTACAGTTAGAAATCGCGTCCACTGCTCGTCCTGTAAAGTGCTTGCCATGCAAGAAGGACCGCACAACGGAAAAACGTGAAGGTTGAGACCTTGCGGGTTGTGATGGAGTTGGCGCGATTTCCCCTGCGAAAGAAGATCCTCTCGTGGAGGAAGCTTCCGCGGTAGGTCCCACAACAGACACCTGAGTAGATTTATCCACGGTCTCTGTGGCGACAGAGATGCTACCAACAGAATCTTGCATTGAGATTGTTTTATCTTTAGCAATACTTGTTGAATTAACGGCGCTGGAGGATACGCATATCCTATCATTCCGTCCCAAGGGATCGACAGAGCGTCTACTGCAAATGCTCTTGGATCCGGACACGGAGACACATACGTCTGCAACTGATTGTTGAGATGTGTCGCAAATAAGTCTATCATTGGCCGTTCCCATTGGTAGCAAATCTGATTGAATACTTGTTTGTTGAGAGTCCACTCCGACGGCAACAAGGGACCCTTTCGTGAAAGGGAGTCTGCTAGCACATTCAGACGACCCGGTATGTGACGGACCGAAAGAAGAACGTGATGTTCTAACGCAAACAGAAGGATTCTTTCCGTTAGATTGAACAACGGAACTGAATGAGTGCCTCCCTGATTCCGTATATACGCCACTATTGTCGTATTGTCGGATAGGATTTGGACATGAGCATCGTGAATAATGTCCATCCAGTGACGTAACGCATTCCTTGCACAGGAATTGCGGATCCCAAAGACCCTGGCATCTCGAATCCGTTGGGATTAATGATGCACCCCAACCTGTTTGACTGGCATCCGTCATAACGGTAAAACTCGGATCCGGCAACTGCAGCGGAACTCCTTGAGTTAACCACTGAATGTTTGCCCAAGTCTGAATCTCTTGTTTCACTTGATCTGACAAGAGAACGTCTACATCGAGCGAATGAATTTTCACACTCCAATTCTGAGTCAGGAAAATTTGAAGAGGACGTGTGCGTAGCCGCCCCATCGGAATGAGATCCGCGGCGGCTCCGCACAGACCTATCAGTCTCATAAATTCTCTCGCCGTGACTTTGTCTGCGTGCAGACAATAGCGAGCGTAACAACTGACTAATTTCGCTCTGGTTAACGGCAGACGAACGAGATTGTTGTGCGTCTCGAAGCTCATTCCCAGATGAGTGAATGACTTGGACGGCACCAGATCCGACTTCTCCTCGTTTACTATAAAACCGAGACGTCGGAGCAATAGAAGAAGATTCTGAACATCGTTCTGAAGCGTTAACTCGTTGCCGTACCTCTGAAGAATGTCGTCCAGGTAGGCCGACGTTACCGCAGACGAATGAGCTCGGAAGTAGATCATTACCGAGTTCATTACCCGAGTGAAAGCCCAGGGTGCTAGATTCAATCCGAAGCACATCGCCCGGAATTGATACACCACTCCCAGGACTGCAAAGCGTAGATACTTTCAGAATGTCGGATGTACCATGACGTGAAAGTACGCATCTTTGAGATCTATGCTCGTTGCATAATCGTTCACCCGAATACTCGCTCTGACCGATCGAATCGTCTCCATATAAAACTTCGGAGCGACGATCAGCTTGTTTATCCAGCTCAAATCTATGACTGGACGGAACGAGCCGTCTGGTTTCGGAACCAGAAACAGATGGCTGTAGAATCCCAGAGATTCCTGGTTTTCTACGACCTCTACCGCGTTCTTCATTAAAAGAGACTGCACCTCTGATAACAGAGCGTCTCTTTTCTGTGGATTTGACGGAAGATGAGTCCACTTTGGACTTCGAGTTAATGGAGGCTTTCGTTTGAAGGATATCTTTAGACCTTCCGAAGTCACTCCTCTCACCCAAGGGTCGTCCGTAATCGACGCCCACTCTTGTGAAAAACTCGACAACCTTCCGCCAACCGGAACGCGATAGAGGTTTAAGCCATCACCTCCTGGACCTGCGAGGCCTGCGGTAGGAGAAACCACGTCTTCCACGACCCGCACCTCGCCTCGTCGACCTCGGGGCGTCCGACCGATTGTCCCGGCCTGAAGGACGTCCCGAACGAGAGTCGCTATCCTGACGGTCTCTCGAATAAGACCAAGAGGACGCACCGGAACCTCTATAGGAACCTCTCTTGGGCGCATTAGACCCAGAAGTGCCTGTCTTATTCGTGTCTGCTGTATCCGACTTTTTAGGAGCCGATCTGAACAACAGAGAATCATTAGCTTTCTTTTTAATTTTATCATAAATAGCGGAAAGCTTGCCGTCAAAGAGAAGTTCTCCTGAGACCGAAGAGACTCTAAGAGAGTTCTTCACCTTAGAATCCACTAGTGTGGATGTAGCTAGGGCTGCGTCACGTCTAACCAACTCCAGATTTGCCACTGGAAGGGCGGAGTTACACGTGGAATAAGCTATTGCCCTTGAAAGAAGTCTTAAAGAGGATTGTATATCCTGAAACTCTTCCCCTTGAAGGCGCAGTGATAACGCCTTAGTAAGGTGATCTGCATAAGATAAGGCATCTAAATTGGCTCTGTTCGACGCAATAGCTGTTTCCAACACCGCGGTTGGAATAGAAGCTGACGACGGTAATGATAGCTCTAAGTCTTCCGCCTCGTCGTCCATACGCAGAGGAACTCTCAGTATACCCTGTCCTGCCGTATCGAATTTATTCCTTGCATTAATGAAAGGCAGGTTGAGAGTATTAGCGGACAAGAAACCTGCTTTCCCCGTCCTGGAAGCAAGTTTAATTATAGCGTCGTTCAATAATTCAAATGTTCTAGCAACATTATTGGACTGCGACGGAAACTCGGGAGCGATGTCCCTGAACCGCTCAAAAAATTCAGAGTCCAATGACGCTATAATTCTCTTGTCCGGAAGCGCAGCAGTCTGGCCCGACGGAACAACTTGAGGGAGAAAGTGCCGGATGAAGTCCACGGCAGCTTTATGTTGTTCCTAAAGGGATAGCTCCAAGTCATCCGTATCCCTTTCACCATCCGGTCGGACCTCACGATGTTCCCGGTCGTCCGCCCCCGATGCTTCGGCGAAGCGTACCGACCCAGCGCCGTCGGATAATTCTCGATCCGACACCGTTTCTGTCGGCTGCTGGGATGCTGCGATAAGCTGTGCTATCTGCACAAGAATGTCCGGCGTCGAGACCTGCGGAGGCGCAGTCTTCCGCTGCTTCGCCGAGGGCAGCTCCGCATCAGATGGCTCCTGCATACTTTTCCTATGCGAACGTCCGGAGTCCATCGGTCTCGAATCCCTGGCTGCCGGATGGTGTGACCTGGTCGCCGAAGAATCCTTCATCGGCGAAGCTGGTAATATATCGGCGGTCACGCAGCCAAGGTGCGGTCGTGTGCGCTGACGAGAAGAGGAAGCCTTAACAGTCTCTGCGGACTGCTTATACAACGGAGCGTCCCGAGCGACGGACGTATGCTCCGCTAAAGACACATTTTGTACCACAACATCTGGTCCCAGATGTTGTTGTACGAGAGAGGGACCTCTCTCGCTCGCGGCCCGGCTGGACCTGGACGAGCTAGGAACCGGACTAAAAGGCTTCCTCCGTTCTCGCTTACTATCCGCCGTCACTGGGTGTGCATCTATTATGTTTATAGTGCTCGCATCACCCAAAATTTCCTCTTGGACCGCATCGGACGAACCCGGCTGCCGAACCATTCGGTGAATGGACGCTACACCGGGCGAGCTAGCGGACGACATTTGTCTAATCTCCATGAGCACTTTTGCCGCTAGCTCTGAATTCATTTGTGACGACGGACGCACACTTGAAGAAGATAACATGGAAACATCACCCTGTTCTGGTTCCTCTGAAATAGAAACTGAGAGAGTAGAGTGACCTTGTGGAGAAAGAGCCGGCATCGCTCTTTCTCCAGAAACAACATATCGTGACACACGTTTCCAATGTTTCTCATCCCAATGTTCACATATAGGATAGGGATTAATGCGAGAACACTGACTACAATTAATACAATGATCATGAAAGTCAGAGGAAGATTTCTTCCTATTACAATTTGAACAACGTCCCTTCATTGTGAAAGAACAACAATAAGTCCTAGTTACTCGCAAAAACAACCTGACACAAAGATACATAATAACATGATCCATTAATAAATGAAAAAACAATTGCAAAACAAAATAATTTTGAAAAAATATTTTTTCAGAGAAGCCCAAGTTGCTGAAAAGTAACGTTGAGCCCCGATGGATCCGATGGCAAAGTGTGGTCAAAAATTTTAAATTTATATAAAATAATTAATGAGACACTTTCGGATAATATAAATGTATCTTATAATGAGATAAACTACCACAAAGGCAAACAACCCCCCTCAAAAAAGGCTGTTGCCAATGAAAACAAACAGTGTAAACACACTAGAAAACATGACTCCAGGCACTGAAAAAACTGGCCCGGAATCAGTCATCAATTACACTCTATCTGATGCAAAACAGAGACTCCCAGGGGAGAATCTGTAGAACATCAGATGGAAGATGCAGAACACAAACGTTATACACCCATGGGTGAAAACGTAACTATGGGGAAAATAACAGAAAACATTCTGTAACCAAGCAACTCTCCCAGGAAATTTTAGAAATGAAATTTCTCAAAAATATGCCAAAAGCATGGGAGAATTGCCAGGGGGGACTTTAGAAGGCTAGGGGAGAGGAAACACTGAATAAGCAGTGCAACAATTAGCAAGAATGACAACAAGAGGCCCATGCCTCGAAAATAGGCAACTTAACATAATTTCATCAAAAAATTTTAAGTACAGCCCTGATTATTTTTTGCCACTTCTTTTTCCTCTCCTCCTTCTATCCTCCTTAGAATCACATTTTCTCCAAAAATTACGTGTCTGGCATCCTTTAAACTGAGATTTACAAGCACAAAGATCAGTGAGATGTTGACTGATGAAGGGCCAAACAGAGAATGATAATTGGCGCCAATTTCGGGACGACTGCGTCACTGCGCATGCGCAGTAGAGGCGTAGTATGGAGGTCCTTTAGGACATGATTTCTTTTTGTTTTGGATGCAAATTTTGGAGATTGGGGGGCAAAATTTGTGTTTGGCCCTGGTTTTGTTAGAGTTAGCACCAGCTAAGTCTGGGACATTGGTACAGTATAAAAATACTGATATTTTGGCGCTTTTCCATATTTCCAAGGGCCATAACTCACACAAGAATAATGCAATCAGCATGAAACTCAAACTTGATCTGAAAGTCATCATTCGATAGTAGGTTACCAAAAATGAAATCATTCCGTTGAAGCGTTTCCAAAAAAACTCTGGAAAACTGATATTTTGGTGCTTTTCCTTATTTCCAAGGGCCATAACTCACACAAGAATAATGCAATCAGCATGAAACTCAAACTTGATCTGTAAGTCATCATTCTATAGTAGTTTACCAAAAATGAAATCATTCCGTTGAAGCGTTTCCAAAAAAACTCTGGAAAACTGAAGTGTGACTGACGGATGGACAGAGTGCAAACCTATAGTCCCCTCCAGTGATGCCGGTAGGGGACTAAAAAATTAGAATGGAGACTTTATTCCTCTTTCATTTTTACCTATTATTCCTGTGTTTGCACAGGTTTTATTCCAGTACCTGTTTTTGGAAACAAACTGTAATTAACTAGTTGGTAGCACAACAAGTTAAACATATAACAGTGATACTTACCTACAATAGTAACAATGGTTTTGTGGGATGGAGCATACAAGGATAGTAGGCCAATAACATATACATTCCACATACCATAAACACCTACAAAAACAAACATGACAATATTAACATATGTACTGGAGCCTATTAATTGTATGTCTTAATTAAACACCCTGTTAACTGACTATAATTTCCAAACACAAAACCATTTACTTCAATGTAAATTTGACCTATTAATTGCAAATAGGTTATTGAGTGACTTCCTGTTAATTGAATAAAAAGCCTTGTAATATATCAAAGAATTAGTGATCACCACTGAATTTCCAAAGTTTATTGACATTTCTATTATATTTCGTTTCAAAATGCACCTGTTAATTGGTAGAGTTTTAGAAGCGACTATCAGGGCTTTCAGAATGAAAGTGTCAATGACACTGTAGCTTAACTTGACTGCGTGTTGGGTTTGATGAAAAGTATAATGTTTAATGTTTATGAAAGGACTATGAAATACGACAAGAATTGTGATAACTGACAATATGTTAATTTCTATACCCTGTATGCTATGTTTTCAATAAAAATAATATTAGGTGTAGACTGTACTTAAGAGTTGAGGGGTAGGTTAATGTGGCCATCACAGTTAATGTATGTCAACCAAAGTTACTAAGTTACAGTAAAATTATTCCAAAACGAGTCATTCTATCAAGTTACAATGAAATCTCTTCATAAATATGACCTGTAGACTGTGCTAAAGGTTTTCTGGTTTTGGACTCGAGCTGCCATCACGGTTGGCCGATCGCGACTAAAAGGGGATGTTCTCATTTAGACATGACCTCAAACCTGCATATGAAATTTTGTGGCGATCAGACAACAACTATGGGGTGTAGCCTGTGCTAAAGGAAAATGTGAACAGACTCACAGACTAACAGACTTCCGCACACATGATGGCAATAGCATTGCTTATCTTGACTTTGTCAAGTTAAGCTAAAAATGAGGGTCCCAGAGCAAAAGCCGACATTTTTCTTGCTTATATTTCATATTCAGACAAATGCAAATAATATTTTGTTTATATAAATTTGTTTTATGACAAATTATTGGAGAATGCCTGTGGGCACTCCCCAATAATTTGTAATAAAACAATTTTTTAATAACAACTTCAGACCACCAAAAATAATGTAGCCCTCAACCAGTTAAGTAGTTATATTTATGTAGCCCTCAACCAGTTAAGTGGTTATATTTATGTAGCCCTCAACCAGTTAAGTGGTTATATTTATGTAGCCCTCAACCAGTTAAGTGGTTATATTTATGTAGCCCTCAACCAGTTAAGTGGTTATATTTATGTAGCCCACAACCAGTTAAGTGGTTATATTTATGTAGCCCTCAACCAGTTAAGTGGTTATATTTATGTAGCCCTCAACCAGTTAAGTGGTTATATTTATGTAGCCCTCAACCAGTTAAGTGGTTATATTTATGTAGCCCTAAACCAGTTAAGTGGTTATATTTATGTAGCCCTCAACCAGTTAAGTGGTATATTTATGTAGCCCTCAACCAGTTAAGTGGTTATATTTATGTAGCCCTCAACCAGTTAAGTGGTTATATTTATGTAGCCCTCAACCAGTTAAGTGGTTATATTTATGTAGCCCTCAACCAGTTAAGTGGTTATATTTATGTAGCCCTCAACCAGTTAAGTGGTTATATTTATGTAGCCCTCAACCAGTTAAGTGGTTATATTTATGTAGCCCTCAACCAGTTAAGTGGTTATATTTATGTAGCCCTCAACCAGTTAAGTGGTTATATTTATGTAGCAAAGTAGTTGTTCAATTAACAGGGTTCCACTCTAATATAAAACAACATATAAAATTGAATTATTCATCGGATAGTTGCATCTAAGCACTTAATTCTACGAACTGCACCTCAGAAGAAATCAGCGACAGTACTTGTCTTTTTCAAATTTCTCGGATGCCATAGAATTAAGAAAGGACGCTGGTTTTGTTTACATTGGCATGGCGAGGGTTTGAACCCACGTCGAGAGAGTTTCCTTCGGCACCAACCGCCTAGCAAAACTATACTGAACCACGCACACCACTCGGCCACCGAGTCTGTCGGTGGCTGAGTGGTGTGCGTGGTTCAGTATAGTTTCGCTAGGCGGTTGGTGCCGAAGGAAACTCTCTCGGCGTGGGTTCGAACCCCCGCCATGCCAATGTATAAATTTGAAATTTATTGAAATCTGATATTTACTTTTCAAAAATTAAACATTCAAGTGAAACAGATGTAACAAAGGGGCAATAACAGTAATTTTTTAACTTTTCCAAGACATTATTAATACAAAGAACAATATTAAACTTCACTGAAATCGGAGATCTAATGTTCAATTTGTAAGAAAAAAGGAAAATATATATAAGAAATTACCATACATAGGATATGTGCACACAAGCCTATAAATATGTATATATATAAATATATATATATATGTGTGTAGGTGTGTGTGCATGAATCTGGTGTATGAAGGCGAACTGGTCGCATCGATATTGAAAGTGTTAAATCACTTTGTGGTGGCCTTAAGTTTTCGCACACATCAGTGAGAGATAGAAAAATGGGTTAATTTCCACGTCGGCTGATTGTCTCTTGTTGATCGTCGAGGTGAAACAACTCATGCGGTAATCAATGTGAACACGCACAGATTATTGGTGATCTGGAAGTCGAAGTGATTGGGTTGACTCCCAATACTTTTGGAGAACACATCGGGACTTCATAGAGGTAGGTTGTACTTTTGTACTCTCTTCCATATTAACTGCCCATCGGGGCCGGTCACTATATCATGGATTTCTGATCCTCGTCCTACGCAGAATTCCCAATGACGGCTCTATTAATTTAGTAAAAAGACAAGTTTATTCACGATTAGCCCGATGCATCTTATTTAGTTGTGAGATGCCTCGGTCTAATCGATGAAATTCGGCATACGAGTTTTGGAGGGTCGATAGATTTGAAACCCCGCCCCTCCCATTTGGCAACTTTACGGAATTTTATGGTCGCATTCATTGGCACGATTCTACCCTTTGAATATGCGTATTTTTATTTAAGGGGGAAGAAGGTGAGATACGACGGGCAGGCTGTTTGGTGTAAAGGCCTAAATTTTTGATGTGTAGACAAAATTTGTGAGCGCGAGGGATTCAGACTGAACAGCTCGATATGAAAATTTGTAGTTTTATACGATTGTTGGCGTAACCCTTCCGCCGGTAGAGAGTTTCGGGTGTTGGAACTTTTGGTTCTGACCTGAGTAGAGCTCCCCTTCTTTAGCCAAGGGTGGTAGCAGTTGTGAATAATTGCAGACATTTTGATGTGCAACTCTTCTGATGAGGGAGAGTTTTGAACGTTGGAACCTGGATTCCGACTTATGAGCACTCCCCTTCTTTAGCCAAGGGTGGTAGCAGCCGTAATATTTATAAAAATCATCGATGTTTGGTATGTAACTCTTTTGCCAGGGAAGTGGGACTTGGTGATCGAAACAGTGGTTATGGCCTGAAAAGTGAATACCTAATAGACGGTAGAATAAATTTGTTTCCACCTATAGAGTGGAGATGTAGTTGTACATGCCAATTGAAATATGAAAAATGAAAATCCAAAATTCCATGTGACTTCCTCCGAAGTTGAAATAGTAATAGGGGGAATTGTAATAAAGGTTAAAATTAATATATATATTTAAATCTTTTGCCATTTGTTGTTGTTTGTTTTTTTTCAGCTTATAGTCCTTTCAATGAGCCCTTGACCGGATATTATTATTTTTTTTTATCATTAAACGTGGTTCAATAGTGGATTTGAAACATGCCCTTTAAATTCACCTATGTGTATGATTACCCTTGGTTGGCTTTTGCGACGGGGCTGTCAGCTAGAACTCATTTCTTATAAATGGGTTCGAGCCGAGAGCAACGGCGCAAGAAGTGTGCCAAGGCAGCATTAAACGTTTGTGACAGTCCTAGGTGACTGAGAAAGGAAACTAATCCCTATTTAGGAACGAACCTGCAGAAACCCCAGACAACAAATTTGTGTACGGCTAGATCTTGCTGGACTTCTGTGCAAGGCTGTCTGCTGGAACTCACTTCTTGTAAGTGAGTTTGGGCCGAGAGTGTCGGCGCAGAGGAAGGGTCTAGGTGGGGTTAGATCAGTGTCGTTACAAATTTATTGTATAAAACAATGAAATTTCAAACAAAATTCAACTAACAAAGGGCAAAAACTCCTTGTTTTTTAGAAATCTCTCAAGGTTTTCACACTTGCCCAAGACAATTTTAATATAAAGCAGTCTATCAAATTTTATTGAAAACTGACGTCTAATTTTCAAGCATAATCAATAAACTATTGGGCAAAATTCAACCAAGGGCAATAACTCCCATAATTTTAATTTTCAAGCATAATCAATAAACTATTGGGCAAAATTCAACCAAGTGCAATAACTCCCATAATTTTAGTTGAATGATCGTGATTATTGAATTTATTCAAGACATTGTTAACCCTTTACCCAACGAATCGCCCGCATCCGCCCGCGTAATAAGCAAATTCTGCAGTTGAAAAAATATTATTTTTCAAAACATTTCAACAAAACCATATCATATGACCCCTCGTTGGAACGAGCTCGTCGAACTCGTTCCAACAAGGGGTCACATGATATGGTTTTGTTGAAAATTTTCGAAAAATTTAAAAAAGTTAAAAAATTTATAGTAATTTATATATTTTTTATACTTACCAATGACCCAGACATAGCTGGTGCTAACTCTTAAAATATAGGGCCAAACACAAATTTTGCCCCCCAATCCCCAAAATTTGCATCTAAAACTAAAGAAAACATGTCCTGAGAGGCCCTCCACACTTCGCCCCTACTGCGCATGCGCAGTGTCAAGGACGTTCCGAAATTGGCGCCATTTATCATTCTAATAACCAGTGCCTGGTAAGCGCTATGTACTCAGCGGGGAGGCAAGAGTTCCCAACTCCTGGGAGGGCCATCCCCGTCTGGGTCATTGGTAAGTATAAAAAATATATAAATTACTATAAATTTTTTAACATTTTTATACTGTACCAATGACCCAGACATAGCTGAATAGTAAAAAGGCTGGAGGGCCAAGGACATAGAGCAAAATGGAATACGCTCAATAAAATAAAATAGAGTCATCCCCTGTAGGGAAAAGAAGTAATAGGCCTTACATGTATCTTTCTTATTTATGATAAATTAGAAAGATACAACACCTTCCAAAAATTGAGCTTCATATATCCATGTACTCTATTAATATCCAATAATCCTTATACTAATAATTTTTAAAGTAAGCCAATAATAAAGTAAGTCTAGAGAATAGAGACTCTTATACTCCTAAAAGTGTGTGAGAATTGCATAATCATGTCCGTTGACATATGCAATATTCAAAAGCTATACTTTAAAAACTAAGACTTGAATGAATTTTATAAACTTAAACTTCTCACTAAACAACCATCCCAATAACAGCTCAGAATTACTAACTCCGGAGGAGGTATCCCCTTGTTTTCATAGTAAAAACAGGTGACCCAAGGGAACACCCTCCCCCCCCCCTTTTTCTTGCCCTGGGTCAAATAGCCCAGAGCGAAGAGGGCAGCCGAACGGAGACACTGCCGAAACAGACAGCCTACCTAGCTATAGTAGCAACTGTTAAGTGAATGACATTCTGAGCAGTAGATAATAGACCTAACAATAGAGGCCTCCAGAAATGGACTCGATATTTCTGAGATAAAATTCAGGAATGTGGATGGCTGAGCGCAATGAGCAGCCTTCAAAAATCTATAATAGCAACACTATTAATGTAAGCCCAAGAAGTAGAAGAACTCTTACTTCATGAGCCGAAATCTTAAGCACAACTGCTAAGCCAATGATATACCATAAGCAGTACGCTAGTTAATAGAATCCATTAACAATAAAATGGAGCGTAACGTCCTTCTACTAGACATCAAAGACAGAAGAAGCTTACGCCCTTGTAATAAACAGATATCTGTTTATAAATACATAAACAGTACCCGGAAAGAGTAAAGGCCTATGCCCATACGAAGACGGAAGGGCCTTAAAATAATAGGTTCCGGATAATAGGAGCCTAACTCTTATGCAACAATCCAACCTAAATAGTAACGGAAGTATTGATTCCGAAACTATGAAAGTGAAAATCATCCATCGATAGTGCATGAAACTCACTGACTCTACAGTAAAAGAGAAACCAACAGAATTACTGTCTAAAAGGTCAGAATTTGAAAACTACTGTTTCCAGAGGCTCAAATGATTACTTAGCTAAATAAGAACCTGAAGTTAAAATCCGTATAGGAATTTAATCTAAAGATTCTAAGTCTATTTATCAAAAAGTTACTAACTGACTTAGATAAAGAGACAAAAGACTCAATTGTAAACTATCGTAGAGTGCATAGGTATGAGGTAACATAAACCTATAACCTAAATAACAACAGGCTGCAGTAGATCTTGTGAAACAAGTATACTAAAAAATAGCAATGAGTAGTATGGAGGGATCAACCATATGAACATAATGATCCCTACACCACGACGGAAGAGCCTCCACTTTAGTCGCATAGAATAGCGAAGAAGAGGATCTCCTATAGTAAGAAATCGCGTCCAAAGCTCGTCCAGTACAGTGCTTACAATGCAAAACGGACCACACAACGGAATACATGAAGGTTGCGACCTTGCTGGTTGTGATAAAGATGACACGATTTACCCAGTGAAAAAGGATCCTCACATAGAGGAAGATTTCACGTTAAGATCCACAGTAGACAAGAGAGTAAATTACTCATGATCTCTGTGAAGATAGAGATGCTATCAACAGAAATGTATTGTGGTTGTTTATCTTAGCAATACCTGCTAAAAACAACAGCGCCGGAGGATACGCGTATCCTATCATTCCGTCCTATAGATCAATAGAGCGTTAACAGTATTAGCTCAGAGATCTGGACAAGCCAACACATACGTCTGCAATTGATTAGCCAGCTGTGTCATAAATAAAACATCATTGGGCGCTCCCATAGATAGCAAATCTGATTGAATACTTGTTTGTTGAGAGTCCATTCTGACAGCAACAAGCGACCCGTAAGAGAACGGGAGTGCGAAAAAACAATCAGACGACCCAGAATATGACGGACCAAAACTGAACTTGGTGTACTATAACCAACAGACGGATTCTTTCCATTAAATTGAATAACGGAAACGAAAGAGTGCCTCCCTGGTTCCGGAGATACGCCACTACTGTCGAATTAAAGGACAGGAATTTGGGCATGCGTTTCTGAATAATGTTCATGCAATGACATAAAGCAAGCCTAAAAAACATTATTCCGCGGAAGTTAACTGATAGCTAAAAGACTGCGGAACCCAAAGACCCTGGCACTTCGAATCCGTAGGGATCAGTATATATCCCAATCTGTTTGACTGGCAACCGTCATAACAGCCACACTCGGGTCCGGCAACTGCGGCGGCACTCTCTGAGTCAACCACCGAATGTTTGCCCCAGTCTGAATCTCTTGTAACACTAGATAGACAAGAGAATGTATAAATCAAGCAATTCATGGATTGCCGGAAAGTTGCCGTCGAAGAGAAGCTCCTCCGAGAACGAAGCGACTCTGAGAGAGTTCTTAACCTACTATCCACGCGTGGATGTAGCTAGGGCTGCATCACGTCTAACCAACTCCAATCAGCCACTGAAGGGCGGAGTTATACGTGAACAAACTACTGCCCTCAAAAGAAATTACATTGAGAATAATATCCCGTAAATCTTTTCTTGAAGACGTAATGATAACGCCTCAGTAAGGCGGATTACGTATAATAAAGCGTCTAAGTTAAGTCTAGTCTACTATACATAATGTCGTTCCCAACATTGAAATTGGAAAAGACATAAACGGTGAAAAAGAATATATGCAGTCTTTAATCACACCGTCTAGACGCATATGAACTCTCGGTATGCCCTGCTCTGCCAAAATAAACTATATGTAAAAAAGATAAAATGGCAGAAATGAGCCACGCGGACAAGAAACTAAACTATCATGCTTAGTAGCAGGCTTGTATATATATATAAATATATAGCGTCGAAAAATAAAACACATGTTGTAATGACAATATTGGACTGCGTCGGTAAGTCAGGGACAAAGTCCCTGTACCGATCGAAAAAACCGAGTCCAATGACGCTATAAGTCTCTTATCCAAGATCGCAGCAATGAAGTCCGAAAAATAATCACTGGAAGAAATGCCAGAAGATATGAAAGGCATCTTCCGATACTACTAAAGGGAAAACTCGAAATCTTTCGAATCCCTTTCGCCATCCTGTCGGACCCTATAAAGCGTTCGGTCGTCCGTAGCTTGATGCAACCGCGGACCGCACCGACCCAGCGCCGTCGGATAATTCCTGATTCGACCGAGAAACCGTCAATTGCTGGGATGCTGCGAAACAACTGTGCTAACTCGGATAGCACGTCCGTCACTGAGGCCTGAGGAGCAGCGGTCTTACGATGCATTGCCGCAGGAAGCTCCGAGATCGTTACCCCGTGCATACTTCCAATATGCGAGCGAACGGAGTGTATAGGCCTCGTGTCCCTTGGCTACCGGATGGCGCGACCTATTCGCTGTGGAATCACTGAATGCCGAAACTGATCGGATACTCGAGGTCACGTAGCCAATGTGCGGTCGTGTGCCCTGCTGTGAGGATGAGGAAGCATTAAAGACAGTCTCTCGGACTGTCAATATAACGGAGCGTCCCGAGCAACGGACATATGTTCCGAATGTAAAATATCTGAACCACAACATGCGGTCCCCTATGTTGTTGGCTTCCTCCGATCTGTCCTCAATCTGCCGTCATTGGGTGAGTACTAAAGTAATTAAAGTGCTCGCATCACCCAAATCTCCTTCCTAGACCGCAACGGACGAACCCGGCAGCCGAACCATTCGATGAATGTACGCTACACCGGGTGAGCTAGCGAATGTCACTCCGTAAGCGATAGACATATTCCATGAGCACTTATTGCCGCTAACTCTTCATTAACTATGACGACAGAGGCACACTTTTGAAAGACATCTCCATAACTCTTCGAACAAGAAACCAGAAATGCTTGGATAGCAAGCATAAAATAATAATATATATAGCGTCGTTCAATAATTCGAAAGTTTGTGTGACATTATTGGACTATGTCGGAACTGAGGGACGATGTCCCTGAACCGAACCAAAAATTTCTAAGTCCACCGACGCTATCAGTTTCTTATCCGGCATCGCAGCATATGTTGTTCCGAAAGGGAAAGCTTGAAATCCACCGAATCCCTTTCGGTATCCCGTCGGACCGGATGAAACTTTCGGACGTCCGTACCCGCTTCCGCGGAGCGTCCCGACCCAGCATCGTCGGATAAAATATATGCGACAGATTCAGTTGATGCTGGGATGCTGCGATAAACTGTGCTATTAAGGAAAGCACGTCCGTTCCCGAGGCCTGTGCAGTAGCGGACTTACGATGCATTGCCGCTGGAAGCTCCGTGTACGTTGACTCCCGCATACTTCCTATGCGAACGTCCGGAGTCTGCAGGCCTCGAGTCCCCGGCTACCGACCCAGCGCTGTCGGATAATTCTCGATCCGACACCGTTTCTGTCGGCTGCTGGGATGCTGCGATAAGCTGTGCTATGTGCACAAGAATGTCCGGCGTCGAGACCTGCGGAGGCGCAGTCTATCGCTGCTTCGCCGAGGGCAGCTCCGCATCAGATGGCTCCCGCATACTTTTCCTATGCGAACGTCCGGAGTCCATCGGTCTCGAATCCCTGGCTGCCGGATGGTGTGACCTGGTCGCCGAAGAATCCTTGATCGGCGAAGCTGGTAATATATCGGCGGTCACGCAGCCAAGGTGCGGTCGTGTGCGCTGACGAGAAGAGGAAGCCTTAGCAGTCTCAGCGGACTGCCTATACAACGGAGCGTCCCGAGCGACGGACGTATGCTCCGCTAACGACACATTTGTACCACAACATCTGGGGCCAGATGTTGTTGAACGAGAGAGGGGCCTCTCTCGCTTGCCGTCCGGATGGACCGGAACGAGCTATGAACCGGACTAAAAGGCTTCCTCCGTTCTCCCTCCGATCCGCCGTCACTGGGTGTGCATTAAGTTAATTTTATAGTGCTCGCATCACCCCAAAATTCCTTCTAGACCGCAACGGACGAACCCGGCTGCCGAACCATTCGGTGAATGGACGCTACACCGGGCGAGCTAGCGGACGTCAAAGGCCGTCGAACCTACTAGGGTCCTCTTAGGCAATTGGCGTATTACATGAGCACTTTTCCGCTAGCCCTTCATTAATTGTGACGACGGAGGCACACTGTTGGAAGACATCACAGATACATCACCCTAATCTTGATCGTCTGAAATAGAAATTGATAAAGTAGAGTGACCCTGCGGGGAAAGGACCGGAGTGTCCAAATCCCCAACAACATACCGTGACATACGCTTCCCATATTGTCATCGAAATCATACGATACAGAACCGGAGTTAATGCGAGTACACTGACCACATATAGAATGATAATAAGGTCAGAGGAAGACTTCCTCTTAAAACAACTGATCAATATCCTTTCAATGAGAAAAGAAAACAAGTCCTGGTACTCGCACTAACCCCTGGCAATCAAAATACATAATAATAATATGATCCATTAATATAGAAAAAATAATTGAAATCAAAATATTTTGAAAAAATATTTTTTCAGAACAGCCCAAGTTTCTGAAAAGTAACGTTGAGCCCCAATGGATCCCAAGCCTAAGTGTGGACAAAAATTTTAAAAATATTTTAAACAATTTATTCAACACTTACGAACAATAATAATGTATCTAGTTATGATTGAAATAACATAAAGATATTATTATTTAGAAATCCCCCCCTCACACAGAGGGCTGTTGTAAATGTAAACAATGAGTGTAAAAACCCTAAAATAAGACTCCAGGCACCCAGGCCCGAAATCAGTTACCAAAAATACACCATCTGATGCAAAACAGAGACTTCCAGGGAAGAAACTGCAGAACATCAGATGGTAGATGCAGAACACAACGCCTAACCACCCGTAGGTGAAGACGTAAACATGGGGAAAGAACAGAATTCATTCTGTTATTCAGCTAAACTCCCAAGAAATTTTAGTAATAATAATTACAGAAATTATGCCAAAAGCATGGAAGAATAGCAAGGGGGAACTTAAAGGACAGGGAGAGAGGAAAAACACTTGAAAAAACAGTGTAACTAAATAATCAGAATGACAACAAAATGGCTGCTGCCTTGAAAATAGGTAACTTAACATAATTTCATTAAAAAATTTTAAGTTACAGCCCTGATAATATTCTGTCACACATTCTTTTCCTCTCCTCCTTTTCTATCCTCCTTAGAATCACCATTTCACTAATATTTATGTGTCTGGCATCATTTAAACTGAGATTTAAAAGCACAAAGATCAGTCAGATGTTAACTGATGAAGGGCCAAACTTAGAATGATAAATGGCGCCAATTTCGGAACGTCCTTGACACTGCGCATGCGCAGTAGGGGCGAAGTGTGGAGGGCCTCTCAGGACATGTTTTCTTTAGTTTTAGATGCAAATTTTGGGGATTGGGGGGCAAAATTTGTGTTTGGCCCTATATTTTAAGAGTTAGCACCAGCTATGTCTGGGTCATTGGTACAGTATAAAAATATTATATTTAAAATAATAAATTTTTATATTGTCTGCGTTGGGTAAAGGGTTAACAGAAAGGTGCACATTGAAATTAATTCATATCTGATAACTGAGATAGAACACAACAAAGGAAGAGTACGGGAAAGAGAAGAAAAATTAAATAAGACTGTACATTATGTTATTATACCCAAACTCAATGTGCAAAAAGTGTGTATAAGAAAAAGATGGTACAACGTGTTACTATAACCAAACTCAGTGTGCAAAAAGTATGTGTAAGGGAAACAAAACAAGACCGTATGGGATGTGTTATTATACCCAAACTCAGTGTGAAAAAAGTGTGTGCAAGAAAAACAAACCAATACTGTACAATATTTGTTGTACCCAAACTTGGTGTGCAAAAAGAGTGTGAAAAAAAGCAAAAAAGACTGTACAATAGGTTTTAGTACACAAAAACTCAGTGTGTAAAAAGTGTGTGTAAGAAAAACAAACAAGGCTGTACAATATTTGTTATTATTTAATGCTCAGGCATCAATTCACGCTGAAAAATTAAGTCATATTCCCCTGTCGGTCGGCAAAACCGAAATATCAAAATGATATTTAGAAATCGATATTTCATCGTAGGTTCATTTCCACTGTCTTCGATGTTCAGTGGCAGCACGTTTAATGGGCCGATAAACATTTACATGCAATCATCACAGAGTCAGCACATCAGTAATGAATTCCAGAGTCCCAAATACAAACGAATTCGAATAATTGATAGTGACAGTGACTAAATCAATTCATTAAATCAGCGGTTTCAAAGTTTGACATTCTCATTCACCTTCCAGCGAAAAGCCGAAATCACTTTCAAATTTCTTCAGTTCAACTTCACACGTCTTCAGTGCATTGAGTTCAAAAAAAATAAAATGACGTGTCTTGTTATTGAAAATAAGAAAGTGGTGTTTTTTGTTATTGTTCTATTTCTTCGAAACACATTGCGATTATTTCAATTCGCCAGCCTTGGTAAATCGTAAAGTTAGGGGAGAAATAAGACGGGACTACTTTTTGTGCGGATATTCACACATTCCAATGGTTGGAGTTTGGTTGTTGCAATTTTTGTATGGACGCCGGATCGGCACATAAATTTTGCGCCTTAATGGCAAATAAAGGCCACAAATTGGAGAGTTTGTAGTCGAAGAGCATTAAATAAAAAGAAAATTCACGAAAATTGCGTCGCTCCTGAAGATCCTCATATTTCTTTGTAGCCACTCACGAGATATTTTCGGTATTCATCAAATTTTCGTGAATATCCTCTATTTATACAGTACCCAAACTCAATGTGCTAAAAGTGTGCAAGTGAACAATGCACATTTTTCAACAATCGAAGAGTTACAAGTCTTGGATGAAATCTTCAAACTTGCAATTTTTCTTTGCAAGTATTTGGCATATGATGGAGAAGATACATACTAAATTTCATTTCAATCCATCAACTGTTAGGGAAGTTGCTCCAAAAATTGAGTCCAAAATGATCAAATATTTCAACAAAGCTGCCTAAATCTTCGATGAAATCCCTTAACATTTTAATTTTGCATTGGGAATATTTTGACACATAATGGGGAAGATATATATTAGATGTCACTAGAATCTTTCAACTACTGAAGTTGTGCCAAAATAAAGTCCAACATGTACATTTTTCCACAAATAGCATAACTCAAGGATGAGGCATTGTATTAGGGAATATCACATATTGTTTTGAAGAAAGTTGACAATCATCAAATTGTGACTATTCTCTGTGATGTCATTGATATTTGTAGACTTATGGTCATTGTGTTTAATCCTCCCTGTAATGAATAACTGGCATAGAATAGGGGAGACACATATTAAATTCCACAACAATCCATCAGCTTTTGAAGTTATTACAACTGTATGATTTCCGCAGATGAATTGGCACAGGCACTTCGATACAAGTAATCCAGTATTCTCCTTAAGCCCTTTGAGGGGTATAAAAAATTTGAAAGTTAGAAAAGGTTAGAAAGTTTGAGAAAAATTTATTTACTTATTTATTGGTGTTAAAGGTCACATATTTCTGCACAATGGCTAATCATGACCATGACCGTTTTATGGGTTGAGGAAGCCGGAGTACCTGGAGAGAACTACCGAGCAACTGTCAGCTCCCCAACATACTAACTCCACACAAGCAGGGTTAGCATTGGTTGAAGACAAGTACACCATCAACATGCAGTATGCCTTAGTACACAATGTCCCTGTACCCCACGTGGGCAATGGGGGTGAAGTGTCTTGCCCAAGGACACAACACAGTTGCCACATGTGGAAATTGAACCGAGGACCTCTCGGCTTGCAGCCTGTACCTCTACCTATTGAGGTTTGAGAAGAAAAAAATGAAAAAAAACCAGCTGCGCCATGAGCGCATGATACGCCCGTTATTAATTACAAGAGGGAACCACACAATATGAGTATACATGTGTACTTGTCAGGTTACATATACTTGCCACCAAAAAATCATGAAAATTGCTCACAGTCCAACATATGGAAAATTGCCTATATTTTGATGAATAAAGTCCCATAACTCTGGAATGACAAATCGGACAGTGACACAAATTGAAAGGGAGATTCCTTCTATCAACATATACTTGCATCCAAAAAATCATGAAAATTGCTCTAAGCATTTTCAAGTTATTGTTCGACATGTGAAAAATAAAGTCCCATAACTCTGGAATGACTAATCGAACGGCGACACCAACCGAAAGGGAACTTCCTTCCATCAACAAAATCCACCTACCAAAAAATCATGAAAATCTCTCGAAGCGTTCTCGAGTTATCATACGACGTGTAAAAAATCAACAATTTTCTAAGTAATAAAGTCCCATAACTCTGGAATGACTAATTGAACGACGACACTAAATGAAAGGGAGCTTCCCTCTATCAACATAAACCACCTACCAAAAAATCGTGAAAATCTCTCGAAGCGTTCTCGAGTTATCGTACGATGTGTAAAAATCAACAATTTTCTAAGTAACAAAGTCCCATAACTCTGGATTGACTAATCGCATGGCGACACTAAACGAAAGGGAGCTTCCCTCCATCGATATACACCACCTACCCCAAAATCACGAAAATCTCTCAAAGCGTTCCCGAGTTATCATACGACGTGTAAAAAATCAACAATTTTCTAAGTAATAAAGTCCCATAACTCTGGAATGACTAATCGAACGGCGACGCTAAACGAAAGGGAGCTTCCCTCCATCGATATACACCACCTACCCCAAAATCACGAAAATCTCTCAAAGCGTTCCCGAGTTATCATACGACGTGTAAAAAATCAACAATTTTCTAAGTAACAAAGTCCCATAACTCTGGATTGACTAATCGCATGGCGACACTAAACGAAAGGGAGCTTCCCTCCATCGATATACACCACCTACCCCAAAATCACGAAAATCTCTCAAAGCGTTCCCGAGTTATCATACGACGTGTAAAAAATCAACAATTTTCTAAGTAATAAAGTCCCATAACTCTGGAATGACTAATCGAACGGCGACGCTAAACGAAAGGGAGCTTCCCTCCATCGATATACACCACCTACCCCAAAATCACGAAAATCTCTCAAAGCGTTCCCGAGTTATCATACGACGTGTAAAAAATCAACAATTTTCTAAGTAATAAAGTCCCATAACTCTGGAATCACTAATCGAACGGCGATGCTAAACGAAAGGGAGCTTCCCTCCATCGATATACACCACCTACCCAAAAATCATAAAAATCTCTCAAAGCGTTCTTGAGTTATTGTACGACATGTGACCGGACAGACAGACGGACAGCGGTATAGCATAATACAACCGTTTTTTTCAAAACGGGCGTATAAAAACACAATATGTATGTCAGATATGGATCAGAATAAAATGAATTGTACTTATTCAATTCTTTACCCTCTGAACCCAAGATACAGCTTTTCCTGTCGAGGAACATAATACATCATTTCATGAAGTAGGATGTCTCGTAAGTGAATGTGTCGGGTAGACAGCCCCAAGGCTGCACATTGAAAATATTAATTGGTCTACTCCCAAATAATGAATATGAACTTTTCCAACTGCTGCCATTGAACCAACATGAAAGATACCACGATGGTGTGAAGGGTTAAAATAAAAGGGAGTTCAAGGTAATCAAACCCTTGTAGGTACCATGAATAAATTGGCTCATATGACTAATCACCATGCAAAACACTCACCTGTGAAAAACGCACTGGTGTATTCTAATTGGATTCCTTCATCACCCCATTTCCACTTGCCTTCACTCACTTGACTAACGATGAAAAAGATGACAGTCAATGCAGCACATAGCAGTGTGGTCAACATCAGGAACTTAAAGCGATATATCAGACCCTACAGGAAGAAAAAAATGACAATAAGCAAATGAGAAGCTATTCAAATTTTTTGGTGCTTATAATCTAATGCATTTTAACCTTTACCCAACGTAGCCGATATCAAAATTTATTATTTTAAATATCATTTTTTCAATTGTTTCAAAAAAATTCAACAAAACCATATCATGTGACCCCTTGTTGGAACGAGCTCGATGAGCTCGTTCCAACAAGGGGTCACATGATATGGTTTTGTTGAAATTTTTTGAAAAATAATATTTTTTTCAACTGCTGAATTTGCATATTACGCGGGCGGATGCGGGCAATTCATTGGGTAAAGAGTTAAATAGAGGAAAAGAGTGAAATGGTAAAATGAATGTTATGCGAATGACAAATTCAAGAGTTTGCATGGAGATGTCTTAGGTGGTCAGTGATTGGGCTGAAATGGTAATCCAATTCTCTAACCAGTTAATTGTTTCTAGCAAGGTGAACAGTAAAAACTAGGATGTCGACATATTAAGAAGTGTGCCCTACAATAATCTTTGACATTAAAGGTACATTTACATCTGAAAACATGTCAATAAATTTCTAATTTTCGTCAAATCTCACTCAACTCATCTCAACTCAACACATCTTGCTTTTGTTATAAAGTATACCTGATGGCACCGTTATTTCAACTGCTTTGAAAATACAATGGAGCCCGCTTAATTGGATATATCTTAACTGAATTACCCTGTTAACTGAATATAATTTCCCAACACCAAACCATTTACCATACCTCCAGAACAAATTTGACCTGTTAATTGAATATAGCCTATAGAGTAAACTCCTGTTAAATGAATAAAAATCTTGTAACCTATCGAGAAATTACCCTGACTCACCGCAATGTTCCTTTGTTTATAGAGCTATTTGGCCTCAGTATATCCAGTACAGGCATATAATCTATTATATCTTGTTTGGCAGAGCTCATGGAGCTCTGTCAAACAAGATAAAATAGAATAAATGCTAAGTTTATCTCAAGAACACAGGAAAGTGACACAAACCCTGTTAATTGAATACTCCTGTTAATTGAATAATTTTCCTTGGAAAAGTGGCTATTCAATTAACAAGACTCCACTGTACCAGAAAAATAACATTATCCAAAGCAATGTCTTATCAAAAACAATTAAATTGACATTTTAGCATTCTGCTACATTTAACTCTCTTCACACTGATGTCAAAATACCAAAATTTCAAATTGAAAATTTTCCCATAAATCCAAGTAGAAATTTAACCAATTCAATCTTGTTTGACAGAGAAAACCATACCAAATTGAAGTTTTGAAGCCCTATCAACTTCGGCCATACGTGGCATTTTGCTTTTCAATCGAGTTGAAATGAAATGTTGTGCAATCGATGTGTACTGTTCAGAACTTCAATTTGGTATGGTTTTCAAGCCTATAGCACGTGGGAGTGCCCTGGATGCACACTTTGTTGAAAGATCTGTTGGAAAGCATGCAGCATCGCATGTGGTCATCATTGACTGACTTTTAACCAAAGACTCTTTTGACAGTACACTGAGGTAGCTATGAGTCAAATTTTCTCTTCGGATAAAAAAAATTTATTACCAAAACTGAACCTGCATTCCTTTTTTCATGAAAATGAACACTTCAACTGCTGTTAAGCCTCAACATGGCCAGGCCTGAAAATAAGCAGTCTGACATTTGCAAAATGAGGTCCCCAGAGGGTGAATTTGATGATGCTATTCTGTACAGTGGGCCAATTTATCCTCTGGGTACCTCTTTCTGTTTAGTTTTGAGACTTTGTATTCAGAATGAGGTTCACAGAGGGTAAATTTAGTGATGCTACCCTGCTGTGCAGGTTAGCATCACTAAATTTACCCTCTGGGGACCGCATTTTGCAGATGATAGTCTGCTTATTTTCTGGCTTGAACATGACCTTCAAAATAATGAATGTAGGACAATTTGAAAATATAGATGGTTTCGGTATTCAATGATTGGTTCGGTTTGATTTTTCGGTATTCTCATATTGGTTTTTCGGTATATTGCCCATCTCTAATTATGGCTCTGGATGGACAAATACAGTCTGGGAAAGAATTAAATTTTCCCATTCCTGTGACCTTGACCTTTGTCACTAGAGCATGATGTTGCTGTGCCAAAGACCTTCCATTAGTTTTTACCTTTCATGGAAATCCACCAAAGCATTATAGAGTTATGGTTCCAGACGGACAAATAAAGTCGGAGAGACAGATGGACAGATGGATGGAATGACAGATTTACTGATGTACAGATGGACAACCCAGATTTAGTATGCCTCCCTATAAGGGGCTTTAAAATATTCCTCATGTTACACAGTATTAAAATTAGGGCTCCAACAGTGAGCCGAAAAATGACTCCAGGGACTTGATTTGAATAAACTTCAAGATGACTCCTCCAAAGATGCAGTATACAAGATATCAACAGATTCTGACTGGTAGATCTGAAGACGATTTTTAAATAAATTTCCTCATATCAACAGATTCTGACTGGTAGATCTGAAGACGATTTTTAAATAAATTTCCTCATATCAACAGATTCTGACTGGTAGATCTGAAGACGATTTTTAAATAAATTTCCTCATATCAACAGATTCTGACTGGTAGATCTGAAGACGATTTTTAAATAAATTTCCTCATATCAACAGATTCTGACTGGTAGATCTGAAGACGATTTTTAAATAAATTTCCTCATATCAACAGATTCTGACTGGTAGATCTGAAGACGATTTTTAAATAAATTTCCTCATATCAACAGATTCTGACTGGTAGATCTGAAGACGATTTTTAAATAAATTTCCTCATATCAACAGATTCTGACTGGTAGATCTGAAGACGATTTTTAAATAAATTTCCTCATATCAACAGATTCTGACTGGTAGATCTGAAGACGATTTTTAAATAAATTTCCTCATATCAACAGATTCTGACTGGTAGATCTGAAGACGATTTTTAAATAAATTTCCTCATATCAACAGATTCTGACTGGTAGATCTGAAAAAGATTTTTAAATAAATTTCCTCATATTGCACAAAGTTAAAATTTGGGTTCTCATATATGAACTGAGAGACATGTTTTGAACATACCTGAATCTGACTCATTCAGGATGTTGTATACCAAGTATCAAAAGATTCTGATCGATAGTTTTGGAGAAGAAGATTTTTCTTAATTTATTTTAAAAATGTTGTGAATGCTAACAGTATTCTGCCCTTGCGGTGCCCCCTGTGAGAGTAGCAACTACATTTGAACAAACTTGAATTGACATGTGATAAGGAACATGCATTTCAAATTTGGTTCAATTTGGCCCAGTAGTTTATGAGTATAAGTCAAAAATGTAAAGTTCATGCCAGATGGACATATGGATGGACGGACAAACGTGATCACTAAAGCTGTATTTGAGCTTTGCCCAGGCAAGCTAAAAACTTGCATTTGATAAGAAGATAAGTTAATAAAACTCGCCATATGTTGGCAAAGGCCTTTATTCTTTTTCCACTCAAAATATTTAACCTGGAATTTTGAGAGACCACTACAAATTTCCTTATGAAAATTTTGGGAAAGTTAAAAAATTTACAGTAATTTATATATTTTTTATACTTACCAATGACCCAGACATAGCTGGTGCGAATTCTCAAAAATCTAGGGCCAAACACAAATTTTGCCCCCCAATCCCCAAAATTTGCATCTAAAACCAAAAATAACATGTCCTAAATGGTCCTCTATACTTTTCCTCCACTGCGCATGCGCAGTGTCAAGGAGGTCTCAAAATTGGCGCCAATTATCATTCTTACAAGCAGTGCCTGCTCAGCGCTATGTACTCAGCGGGGAGGTACGAGTTCCCAACTCCTGGGAGGGCCATCCCCGTCTGGGTCATTGGTAAGTATAAAAAATATATAAATTACTATAAATTTTTTAACATTTTTATACTGTACCAATGACCCAGACATAGCTGAATAGAAAAAAGGCTGGAGGGCCTACGACATAGAGGAAAATCCAATAAGCTCAACTATATATAATAGAGTTATCCCCTCGAGGAGAAAAGGAGGATTAGGCTTTACATGTATCTTTCTTATTTATGACAAATTAGAAAGACACAACACCTTTCATAATTGAGCATAATAACATCCATGTTCTCTATTAACATCCAGTATAACCCTTTATACTAATTATTTTTAAAGTAAGCCAATAAATAAAGTAAGTCCAGAGAATAGAGACTCTTTATACTCATTAAAAGTGTCCGAGGATTGTATATTAACTCCCGTTTGACACGTGACATATACAAATGCTTCACACCGAGCTACACTTTGAAAATATGACATGAAAGAATTTAAACATTAGCTTTACACTTTAAAACCATCCCGGTACCGAGTCAGAATTACTGACTCCGGAGGAGGTATCCCCTTGCTTTTCACTATAAAGCAGGTGACCTAAGGGAACACCCTCCCTCCCCCCTTCCCCTTGCCCTGGGTCAAATAGCCCAGAGCGAAGAGGGCAGCAGGACAGAGTCACTGCCGGAACAGAAAGCCTGCATAACTAGAGTTGCAAATGTTTAGTGGACGACATTCTGAGCAACAGATAACGGACCTAAACAATGCAGGTCTCCAGAAATGGACTCAATATTTCTGAGATAAAAAATCGTGAATGTGGATGGCTGAGCCCAATATGCAGCCTTCATTAAATCTGTAATAGCAACACATTTGCGTAAGCCCAAGATGTAGAAAGAGCTCTTACTTCATGAGCCGAAATCTTAAGCACAGACTGCTGAGTTGAAGATAGATTATCATAAGCAGTACGGATAGTTAATTGAATCCATCTAGCAATAGAATGGACCATAATGTCCTTTCTATTAGGCATAAGCTAAATGTGGCAAAATAAAGTTGTACCATTAATGAATTCTGCCTTGTGGGCTTTGTACATTTTATTTGGTGCTGCTAACCAGGTAGTCTCTGTGAGACGGCTACACTGCCCTTCTCACACCTCCGGGCGCCATATTGCAGAGACCACTAACATAGCAGAGATCTGAAAACCTATGGGTTTTAGGAATAGACTGTTGTGGTAATCATTAATTTCTAAGGCTAGGAGGGCTATTTTTCACCCTCCTCAATTTTTTTTAAGGCGAGCAGTAGGCGAGCGAATAAATCGCTCTCCTGAAAATGCCAGGCCTGTTCTCAGGCCATTTTTTTGTCAAATTGCATGTGGGTGGGCATTTGTTAAAATTTATTTTTAATTTTTGTAATTATTTCTTTGCAATCAAAACTTCAGGTTCTTGGTTTCTTTGTTTTAGGCCTCATAATTTACAGAACAGCATGGGTGGTGGTGTATTTCATCCCTTGCTGCACTCAAGAGACAAATTTATCAACTTCATTAACTTGTGTAAAATACAAGACATAAACCATTTGATTTTGATTTTTTTAAAGTTTTTTTTTAAAAAGAGAGCATGCAGCAGCCAAAAAGGCCATGCAGGAGGGTCAGAGAAACAGATTTTTAATTTTTTTAGGCCTTTTTTAGTATTAAACTGGTTGAATGCTAAATTGTTTTGGTCCAATAGATTCTTCATATGTACTTTATTTTGTCACTATTTGATTACTGGAACTCTTCCATAAAATGGGACAAAGCAAATCCATAAATAATTTCACTTCAATGGTAATAACAAGTACATCCACACAATATGAAGCTTTTAAGTTATGGTGTACGCACTTCAGAACAAAACTCAAATATGAGCTTTCAGCACTCAACTGGTTAATTACTTCAAAGTTTTGTCATAAACCCTCCAGGCCCTTATTCCAACTGATATAAAATGTGAGGTTTAAGAACAAGTGACATAACAAAGACTTGAAAATAAGCCTTTCAGAGACTTCTCTGGTAGTTATTTCTTAGAATAGATTATACATATTTTTATTTGCCATTTAACAGTGCAAATCAGAATTGGAGGACAAGTGCTTACCACTTAAGAGGACCCTTGTCAAAACTTAAAGTCATCAAGATGTGGCAATAAATCATTGCTAAGCCTCCAGATTTGCAGGCGATAATAATGCAACTTGGTACAAATTGTCCAGACCCTTAAAGCTTTAACCCTTAAGGACCAAGAGAGTTTTGATATATTTTTGCTACACTTTGACAGTCTACATCCTGTGACTTGGCTAAAAACAACTACTAAGGTACTTAGAATGTAACTTGTGTGTGTTAACCCAAACACTGATCTATTACTAAGGTACTTAGATTGTAACTTGTGTGTGTTAACCCAAACACTAATCTATTGCTAAGGTACTTAGAATGTAACTTGTGTGTGTTAACCCAAACACTGATCTATTGCTAAGGTACTTAGAATGTAACTTGTGTGTGTTAACCCAAACACTGATCTATTGCTAAGGTACTTAGAATGTAACTTGTGTGTGTTAACCCAAACACTGATCTATTGCTAAGGTACTTAGAATGTAACTTGTGTGTGTTAACCCAAACACTGATCTATTGCTAAGGTACTTAGAATGTAACTCGTGTGTGTTAACCCAAACACTGATCTATTGCTAAGGTACTTAGAATGTAACTCGTGTGTGTTAACCCAAACACTGATCTATTGCTAAGGTACTTAGAATGTAACTCGTGTGTGTTAACCCAAACACTGATCTATTGCTAAGGTACTTAGAATGTAACTTGTGTGTGTTAACCCAAACACTGATCTATTGCTAAGGTACTTAGATTGTAACTTGTGTGTGTTAACCCAAACACTGATCTATTGCTAAGGTACTTAGAATGTAACTTGTGTGTGTTAACCCAAACACTGATCTATTGCTAAGGTACTTAGAATGTAACTTGTGTGTGTTAACCCAAACACTGATCTATTGCTAAGGTACTTAGAATGTAACTCGTGTGTGTTAACCCAAACACTGATCTATTGCTAAGGTACTTAGAATGTAACTTGTGTGTGTTAACCCAAACACTGATCTATTGCTAAGGTACTTAGATTGTAACTTGTGTGTGTTAACCCAAACACTGATCTATTGCTAAGGTACTTAGAATGTAACTTGTGTGTGTTAACCCAAACACTGATCTATTGCTAAGGTACTTAGAATGTAACTTGTGTGTGTTAACCCAAACACTGATCTATTACTAAGGTACTTAGAATGTAACTTGTGTGTGTTAACCCAAACACTGATCTATTGCTAAGGTACTTAGAATGTAACTTGTGTGTGTTAACCCAAACACTGATCTATTGCTAAGGTACTTAGAATGTAACTTGTGTGTGTTAACCCAAACACTGATCTATTGCAAAAAATCAAAGATCAAAGTTGGAATTAGGCCTTTAACTCTTTTGACGCAACGGACAACTAAAATCGACAGAGGTACTGCAGTAGTCATTTTAACCAGCAGTGTGTGTCCATTTCCAAGTGCTTTCAACCCTTTACCCAACACAGACGATATCAAAATTTATTATTTTAAATACCATTTTTTTCAAATTTTTCAACAAATTTTAACAAAACCATATTACGTGACCCCTCGTTGGAATAAGCTCGCTCCATCAAGGGGTCACATGATATATGATATGGTTTTGTTGAAATTTTTTGAAAAGTTAAAAAATTTATAGTAATTTATATATTTTTTATACTTACCAATGACCCAGACATAGCTGGTGCTAACTCTTAAAATATAGGGCCAAACACAAATTTTGCCCCCAATCCCCAAAATTTGCATCTAAAACCAAAGAAAACATGTCCTGAATGGCCCTCCACACTTCACCTCTACTGCGCATGCGCAGTGTCAAGGACGTTCCGAAATTGGCGCCATTAATCATTCTTATAACCAGTGCCTGGTAAGCGCTATGTACTCAGCGGGGAGGTAAGAGTTCCCAACTTCTGGGAGGGCCATCCCCGTCTGGGTCATTGGTAAGTATAAAAAATATATAAATTACTATAAATTTTTTAACATTTTTATACTGTACCAATGACCCAGACATAGCTGAATAGTAAAAAGGCTGGAGGGCCAAGGACATAGAGCAAGATGGAATACGCTCAATTATATAAAATAGAGTCATCCCCTCTAGGGAAAAAGAAGTATTAGGCCTTACATGTATCTTTCTTATTTATGATAAATTAGAAAGATACAACACCTTCCAAAATTAAGCATCATACATCCATGTACTCTATTAATATCTAGTATAATCCTTATACTAATAATTTTTAAAGTAAGCCAATAAATAAAGTAAGTCTAGAGAATAGAGACTCTTTATACTCCTTAAAAGTGTCTGAGGATTGTATAATAATGTCCGTTGACACGTGCTATATTCAAAAGCTATACTTTAAAAACTAAGACCTGAATGAATTTTTAAAACATAAACTTCTCACTAAACAACCATCCCAATAACAGCTCAGAATTACTAACTCCGGAGGAGGTATCCCCTTGTTTTCATAGTAAAACAGGTGACCCAAGGGAACACCCTCCCCCCACCCCTTTTTTCTTGCCCTGGGTCAAATAGCCCAGAGCGAAGAGGGCAGCAGAACGGAGTCACTGCCAAAACAGACAGCCTACCTAGCTATAGTAGCAACTGTTAAGTGAATGACATTCTGAGCAGTAGATAATAGACCTAACAATAGAGGCCTCCAGAAATGGACTCGATATTTCTGAGATAAAAATTCATGAATGTGGATGGCTGAGCGCAATGAGCAGCCTTCAAATATCTATAATAGTGACACTATTAATGTAAGCCCAAGATGTAGAAGAACTCTTACTTCATGAGCCGAAATCTCAAACACAACTGCTGAGTCAATGATATACCATAAGCAGTATCGATAGTTAATTGAATCCATTAGCAATAGAATGCAGCGTAACGTCCTTCTATTAGGCATCAAAGACAGAAGAAGCTTACGCCCGTAGTAATAAACAGATATCTGTTTATAAATACATAAACTCTAACCGGACAGAGTAAAGGCCTATGCCCGTACGAAGACGGAAGGACCCTAATAACAATAGGTTCCGGATATTAATTAGGAGCCTGACTCTTATGCAAAAATCCAACCTAAATAGTAAAGGAAGTAGTGATTCCGAAACTACGAAAGTGAAAATCATCCACCGAAAGTGCATGAAACTCACTGACACTTCAGTAAAAGAGAAGCCAACAGAATTACTGTCTAAAAGGTCAGAATTTGAAAACTACTGTTTCCAGAGGCTCAAATGATTACTTAGCTAAATAAGAACCGAAGTTAAATTCCATATAGGAATTTAATCTAATGATTCTAAGTCTATTTATCGAAAAGTTACTAACTGACTTAGATAAAGAGACATATGACTCAATTGTAAACTATCATAGAGTGCATAGGTATGAGGTAACATAAACCTATAACCTTAATAATAACAGGCTGCAGTAGATCTTGTCAAACAAGTATACTAAAAAGTTGCAATGACTAGTATGGAGGGATCAACAATATCAACATAGTGATCCCTACACCAACGACGGAAGAGCCTCCACTTTAGCCGCATAGTATAGCGAAGAAGAGGTTCTCCTATAGTAAGAAATCGCGTCCAAAGCTCGTCCAGTACAATGCTTACAATGCAATAAGGACCACACAACGGAATACGTGAAGGTTGAGACCTTGCGGGTTGTGATAAAGATGACACGATTTTACCCAGCGAAAAAAGATCCTCTCATGGAGGAAGATTTCGCGTTATGTCCCACAGTAGACATTAGAGTAAATTTACCCACAGTCTCTGTGAAGACAGAGATGCTATCAACAGAAATGTATTGTGGTTGTTTATCTTAGCAATACTTGCTGAAACAACAGCGCAGGAGGATACGCATACCCTATCATTCTGTCCTATTAGATCAATAGAGCGTTAACAACATAAGCTCAGAGATCTGGACAAGCAAACACATACGTCTGCAATTGATTAGCAAGTTGTGTCGTAAATAAATTATCATTGGGCGCTCCCATTGATAGCAAATCTGATTGAATACTTGTTTGTTGAGAGTCCATTCTGATGGCAACAAGCGACCCATAATCGAACGGGAGTCCGGAAATACAATCAGACGACCCGGAATATGACGGACCGAAGCAGAACTTGGTATACTATAACAAACAGAAGTATTCTTTCCATTAAATTGAATAACGGAAACGAATGAGTGCCTCCCTGGTTCCGGAGATATGCCACTACTGTCGAATTAACGGACAGGATTTGGACATGCGTTTCTGAATAATGTTCATCGAATGACATAAAGCAAGCCTAAAAAAAACATTATTCCGTGGAAGATAAGTGCTTGCTTAGAGACTGCGGAACCCAAAGACCCTGGCACTTCGAATCCGTTGGGATCAATATTATATCCCAACCTGTTTGACTGGCAACCGTCATAATTATAAAACTCGGATCCGGCAACTGCAGTGGCACTCTCTGAGTCAACCACCGAATGTTTGCCCCAGTCTGAATCTCTTGCTACACTAGATAGACAAGAGAACAAGTAAATCAAGCAATTCATGGATTGCTGAAAAGTTGCCGTCGAAGAGAAGCTTCTCCGAGAACGAAGCGACTCTGAGAGAGTTCTTCACCTTACTATCCACGCGCGTGGATGTAGCTAGGGCTGCGTCACGTCTAACCAACTCCAAGCAGCCACTGAAGGGCAGAGTTATACGTGAACAAACTACTGCCCTCAAAAGAAATCACATTGAGGATCATATCCCGGAATTCTTTCTCTTGAAGACGTAATGATAACGCCTCAGTAAGGTGGATTACGTATGATAAAGCGTCTAAGTTAAGTCTATTAGACATCATTGTCGTTTCCAACATTGTGGTTGGAAAAGACATAGATGGCGAAAAAGATTATTTCCAGTCTTTAACCACGCCGTCTAGACGCATATGAACTCTCGGTATGCCCTGTTCTGCCAAAATAAATTATTCGTATAAATGATAAAAGGCAGAAATGAGCATTGCGGACAAGAAACTAAACTATCATGCTTGGTAGCAGGTTTATATATATATAGCGTCGATAAATAATACACATGTTCTAATGACATTATTGGACTGTGTCGGTAAGTCAGGGACAATGTCCCTGAACCGATCCAAAATTCCGTGTCCAATGACGCTATAAGTCTCTTATCCAACATCGCAGCAATGTAGTCCGAAATAACAATCACAGGAAGATAATGCCGGAAGATATGGCAGCTTCCGATGCTACGAAAGGGAAAACTCGAAATCTTTCGAATCCCTTTCGCCATCCTGTCGGACCCTATAAAGCATTCGGTCGTCTGTACCTGATGCAACCGCGGACCGCACCGACCCAGCGCCGTCGGATAATTCCTGATTCGACCAAGAAACTGTCGATTGCTGGGATGCTGTGAAAAAACTGTGCTAACTCGGATAGCACGTCCGTCACTGAGGCCTGTGGAGAAGCGGTCCTACGATGCATTCCCGCTGGAAGCTCCGAGATCGTTACCCCGTGCATACTACTAATATGCGAGCGAACGGAGTGTATAGGCCTCGTGTCCCTTGGCTACCGGATGGCGTGACCTGTTCGCCGTGGAATCACTGAATGACGAAACTGATCGGATACTCGAGGTCACGTAGCCAATGTGCGGTCGTGTGCACTGCTGTGAGGATGAGGAAGCATTATCGACAGTATCTCGGACTGTCAATATAATGGAGCGTCCCGAACGACGGACATATGCTCCGAATGTAAAATATCTGAACCACAACATGCGGTCTCCTATGTTGTTGGACGAGAGAGGGACCTCTCTCGATCACAGCCCGGACGGACCTGGACAAGCCAGGAACCGGACTAACAGGCTTCCTCCGATCTGTCCTCAATCCGCCGTCACTGGGTGAGTACTAAAGTAATTATAGTGCTCGCATCACCCAAATCTCCTTCCTAGACCGCAACGGACGAACCCGGCAGCCAAACCATTCGATGAATGTACGCTACACCGGGTGAGCTAGCGAATGTCACTCCGTCGATCCTACAAGGGACCTCTTAGGCGATAGACATATTCCATGAGCACTTATTGCCGCTAGCTCTTCATTAACTATGACGACAGAGGCACACTTTTGAAAGACATCTCCGTAACTTTGCGAACAAGAAACCAGAAATGCTTGGTAATAGCAAGCATATAATAATAAATATATAGCGTCGTTCAATAATTCGAAAGTTTGTGTGACATTATTGGACTATGTCGGAACTGAGGGACGATGTCCCTGAACCGAACCAAAAATTTCTAAGTCCACCGACGCTATCAGTTTCTTATCCGGCATCGCAGCATTCTGGTCCGACGAAAGAACCTGTAGAAGATCAAGTCAGATGACATACACAACAGCATATGTTGTTCCGAAAGGGAAAGCTCGAAATCCTCCGAATCCCTTTCAGTATCCCGTCGGACCGGATGAAATTTTCGGACGTCCGTACCCGCTTCCGCGGAGCGTCCCGACCTAGCATCGTCGGATAAAACATTATGCGACAGATTCAGTTGTTGCTGGGATGCTGCGATAAGCTGTGCTATTTAGGATAGCACGTCCGTCCCCGAGGCCTGTGCAGTAGCGGTCTTACGATGCATTTCCGCCGGAAGCTCCGTGTACGTTGACTCCCGCACACTTCCCTATGCGAACGTCCGGAGTCTGCAGGCCTCGTGTCCCTGGCTACCAGATGGTGTGACCTGGTCGCTGATGATTCTCTGACTGGCGAAGCTGACTGGATATCCGAGGTCACGTAGCCAAGAGCGGTCGTGTGCGCTACCATGAGAATGAGGAAGCCTTATTGACAGTCTCTCTGGACTGACTATATGTCGGAGCGTCCCGAGCGGCGGACGTATGCTCCGAATGCAAAACATTTTGTACCACAACATCTGGGGCCAGATGTTGTTGTACGAGAGAGGGGCCTCTCTCGCTCGCCGTCCAGATGGACCAGAACGAGCTATGAACCGGACTAAAAGGCTTCCTCCATTCTCCCTCTAATCTGCCGTCACTGGGTGTGCATTTGGTTGATTTATAGTGCTCGCATCACCCCAAAACTCCTTCTAGACCGCAACGGACAAACCCGGTTGCTGAACCATTCGATGAATGGATGCTACACCGGGCGAGCTAGCGGACGTCAAAGGCCGTCGAACCTACTAGGGTCCTCTTAGGCAATTGGCGTATTTACATGAGCACTTTTCCGCTAGCCCTTCATTAATTGTGACGATGGAGGCACACTGTTGGAAGACATCACAGATACATCACCCTAATCTTGATCGTCTGAAATAGAAATTGATAAAGTAGAGTGACCCTGCGGGGAAAGGACCGGAATGTCCAATTCCCCACTAACATACCGTGACATACGCTTCCCATGTTGTCATCGAAATCATCAGATACAGAACAAGAGTTAATGCGAGTATACTGACTCTACATATAGAATGATTATAAAAGTCAGAGGAAGACTTCCTCTTATTACAATTGATCAAAATCCTTTCAATGTGAAAAGAAAACAAAGTCCTGGTACTCGCACCATCCCCTGACAATCAAAATACATAATAATAATATGATCCATTAACATAGAAAAAATAATTGAAATCAAAATATTTTGAAAAAATATTTTTTCAGAACAGCCCAAGTTTCTGAAAAGTAACGTTGAGCCCCAATGGATCCCAAGCCTAAGTGTGGACAAAAAATTTTAAAAATATTTTAAACAATTTATGCAACACTTATGAACAATAATAATGTATCTAGTTATGATTAAATTAACATCAAGATATTATTTTCAAGAAATCCCCCCCCTCACACAGAGGGCTGTTGTAAATGTAAACAATGAGTGTAAAAACACTAAAATAAGACTCCAGGCACCCAGGCCCGAAATCAGTTACCAAAAATACACTATCTGATGCAAAACAGAGACTTCCAGGGAAGAAACTGCAGAACATCAGATGGTAGATGCAGAACACAACGCCTAACCACCCATAGGTGAAGACGTAAACATGGGGAAAAGAACAGAATTCATTCTGTTATTCAGCTAAAACTCCCAAGAAATTTTAGTAATAATAATTACAGAAACTATGCCAAAAGCATGGGAGAATAGCAAGAGGGGACTTAAAGGAAAGGGAGAGAGGAAAACACTGAAAAATCAGTGTAACTAAATAACAAGAATGACAACAAAATGGCTGCTGCCTCGAAAATAGGTAACTTAACATAATTTCATTAAAAAATTTTAAGTTACAGCCCTGATAATATTCTGTCACACATTTTTCCTCTCCTCCTTCTATATCCTCCTTAGAATCACCATTTCACTAATATTTATGTGTCTGGCATCATTTAAACTGAGATTTACAAGCACAAAGATCAGTCAGATGTTAACTGATAAAGGGCCAAACTAAGAATGATTAATGGCACCAATTTCGGAATGTCCTTGACACTGCGCATGTGCAGTAGAGGTGAAGTGTGGAGGGCCATTCAGGACATGTTTTCTTTGGTTTTAGATGCAAATTTGGGGGATTGGGGGGCAAAATTTGTGTTTGGCCCTATATTTTAAGAGTTAGCACCAGCTATGTCTGGGTCATTGGTACAGTATAAAAATATATTTTTTTCAATTGCTGAAGTTGCATATTATGCAGGGGAGGGGGGAGGGGGGATTCGTTAGGTAAAGAGTTGAACAAACATACGTATTCCTATGCTTCATGCACCATTTATGTCCTATCCATGAACAACGATACCGTCCCTTGAAAGTATAAAGGTGCCATTTTAATATATATGGACAATCATTTGAAAAACTGTCAATGAGATCATCATAACATCTTTTAAAATAATAACGCTTTAGTCTAACAACCTATACTTTTTGTAAAATTCCTGATGAATATCAGGCGCTAAGAATTCTGTTACTCAGATTAATCCGTGCCAAAAGAGTTAAGGGTTAAGGAAAGATAAGCACATGAATAAATGTACAACATCATGAATGAGAAATTTGTAAGGACGATTAGTAAAAATTAAATCCTTTAAAGATATTATGCTTTACTGAGTCTAACTAGTACAAAATACATTCAACTATTTGTGGTAGGCCACACTGTGTGCAATGATATCAAGCAGTTTTGAGGTATTTGAAAATGAAAGTGTCAATGACACTGTAGCTCAACTTGTCAAGACATGTACATGTATAGTATGTGACACAGGAATGACAAACATCTAGGTAATGACCTGATAACAAAAGTACATATAAAGTATTGTAACGGTCTGTACATAAATACTGGCAGTAGCCTGTAACAAATGTATAGGTAAAGTATTGTAAAGGTGGGTGACAGTCAGATGCTAAACTAGAAAAGAAATCTTTGAGTCCCAGAGTGGGTCTAACTGAACCCCAAAATATTTGTTCTCATAGCACAGTGATAACAAAGACACCCCAAAACACACTCATTCCTGTCCCAAGGTGAAAACAAAGGTACCCAAGAAGTTTTCGTGAAGATCAGTTCATAAATACGAGCTGTATAGAAGTTGTGACAAAAAACTGATTGGACCTAATTTTGATACAAAATGGAAACTGGCAGCCATCTTGAATTTTGGACCGCACTCAGAAACACTCGTTCTCGTCCCAAGGTGATAACAAAGGTACCCAAGAAGTTTCGTGAAGATCAGTTGATAAATACAGCCTCTAGCCCGAGCCGTATTGACATGTGCACTTACAGTGTATAAGTAGCACTAAATAAATCCAAATTCATCTAATTTGCATAATTTCTGCACGAGAAAAAAACCTGTACTGTATGTGATGTATTCCATTTTACTAAACATTCATACAAAAATTTATTCAAATCAGAACTTTCATACAAAATTTCTGTACAAAAGACTGATTGCACTAATTTTGGTACAAAATGGCTGTGGTGGCCATCTTGAATTTCGGACCACACCCAAAAAAACTAGTTCTCATCCCACGGTGATAACAAAGGTACCCAAGAAGTTTCGTAAAGATCGGTTCATAAATACGGCCTCTAGTCTGAGCCGTATAGAAGTTCTGTACAAAAAACTGATTAGACCTAATTTATATGTGTATTTACTGTGTGTAAGTAGCACTGAAAAAATCAAAGTTCATCTAATTTGCATAATTTCTGCACGAGAAAAAAACCCGTATTATATGTGATGTATCCCATGGTACTAAACATTCACACACAAAAATTTTCAAATCAGCGCTTTCATATGGAAGTTCTGCGCAAAAATCTGATTTCACCTGAGTCTGTACAAAATGGCCACCAGCGGCCAACTTGAATTTCGGATCGGACCCCAAAACACTCGTTCTCGTCCCACGGTCATAACAAAGGTACCCAAGAAGTTTCGTAAAGATCAGTTCATAAATATGGCCTCTAGCCCGAGCCGTATTGAATTGTTGATGGACAGACGGACAGGCAGACGACTGGCCATGGCATAAGCTCAAATTTGGCTTTGCCAAAGTTGAGCTAAAAATTGAATTTTTCGCAGTCGATAAAGGGATATAACTGTGGTAAAAAATGTCGGACCGAACCCCAATTTTAACTTGACCTGTATTTTATGTTGATACATCTACAACTAAAGTTATCATTGGGAACCCCCCCCCCCCCAAAAAAATGAATTTTCAAAGTTAAAAAGGGCATAACTCTGGCAAAAATTGTTGGATCGCACCCCGATTAGAATTTGACCTGTATTTTACGTTGTTTCATTAGATTTGGCTATATAAAACTAAAGCTATCATTGGGAAACCAAAAAAAGTTAAAAAATTTATAGTAATTTATATATTTTTTATATTTACCAATGACCCAGACTTAGCTGGTGCTAACTCTTAAAAATCTAGGGCCAAACACAAATTTTGCCCCCCAATCCCCAAAATTTGCATCTAAAACCTAAAGAAATCATGTCCTAAAGGACCTCCATACTTTGCCCCTACTGCGCATGCGCAGTGTCAAGGACGTTCCGAAATTGGTGCCAATCATCATTCTTACTGGCAGTGCCTGGTCAGCGCTATGCACTCAGCGGGGAGCATGGTCCCTGCAGCTTTTTCAAAATGAAATTCCATGACTTTTCCATACTTTCCATGACCATTTTTCATACTTTTCCATACCAACATTCGGTATTATACTGCAATAACTGGAGACAAAAACCTCTTGTAGTAGCAATATTAGGCAAGCAATGAATTGGTCCAGGGGAGATAAGCAGATTATCTCCCCTGCATTCATGGCTTGCTTAAAATTGATACGTGAGAAAATATGTTTGATTTCTTTGCAACTTGCGTAACTGTAGTGAGATACAACACACTTCATCACCCATAGTAACTCGGCTGATAAAACGTCATTGTTTGTGGCCGTGAATGTTCTAAGAGACTGTGTGGTTGTCGGATTTGAGATTCTATTCTCCAAACTTTTTTCACTTTCAATTTGTTGACTTTTGGGTTTTTGCAAAGAAACAAAATTTGCCATTGTTATTACTTCAGGACGAGAAAGCTTTTTGTGTTTGACACTGTCCATGTGCGATTTTAGGGCATTCCGGCCCATGTTGGAAATATCAATAACCTTTCCGCACAACTTACATTTTGCCTTCTGAACATTGTCCACCTGTGCAAGCCACGGCAGAAAATCACTTTCAGTCAGCCACATTTCATTAAATCTACAATGACCCGGCATCCTATTGTTTGTTTTACAATGTGAAGTCAGTCGAGCACAGAAAATAAACAAAGGCGATTCACAAAGCGAAACCACACACATTCATTAAATTCGGTCAAGCTTGAGTCAAGGACATTCTTATCCAATCAACGATAATTTGTACCACTCAAAAGATGTCCCGTTTTTCATACCACTCAAAAGATACCCCGTTTTTCCATGACTTCCATACCTGCCTTTGAGAACAGGTGTTTTTCCATACATTCCAGGCCTGGAATTTTTAAAATTAAATTCCATGACTTTCCATACTTTCCATGACCCGCGGGAACCCTGGGGGAGGTATGAGTTCCCAACTCCTGGGAGGGCCATCCCCATCTGGGTCACTGGTAAGTATAAAAAATATATAAATTACTATAAATTTATTAACATTTTTATACTGTACCAATGACCCAGACTTTGCTGAATAGTAAAAAGGCTGGAGGGCCTAGGACATAGAGGAAAATCCAATAAGCTCAACTACATAAAATAGAGTCATCCCCTCGAGGAGAAAAGGAGGATTAGGCTTTACATGTATCTTTCTTATTTTATGATAAATTAGAAAGATACAATACCCTTCATAATTGAGCACAATAACATTCATGTTCTCTATTAACATCCAGTATAACCCTTATACTAATTATTTTTAAAGTAAGCCAATAAATAAAGTTAGTCCAGAGAATTGAGACTCTTTATAATCTTTTAAAAGTGTCCGAGGATTGTATATTAACGCCCGTTTGACACTTGACATATACAAATGCTTCACACCGAGCTACACTTTAAAAATATGACATGAATGAATTTTTAACATTAATATTACACTTTAAAACCATCCCGGAACCAACTCAGAATTACTGACTCCGAAGGAGGAATTCCCTTGCTTTTCACTATAAAGCAGGTGACCTAAGGGAACACCCTCCTCCCCCCCCCCCTTCCCCTTGCCCTGGGTCAAATAGCCCAGAGCGAAGAGGGCAGCCGGACGGAGTCACTGCCAGAACAGAAAGCCTGCATAACTATAGTTGCAACTGTTTAGTGGACGACATTCTGAGCAACAGATAACGGACCTAAACAATGCAGGTCTCCAGAAATGGACTCAATATTTCTGAGAAAAAAATTTGTGAATGTGGATGGCTGAGACCAATAAGCAGCCTTCATTAAATCTGTAATAGCAATACTATTAGCGTAAGCCCAAGAAGTAGCAAGAGCTCTTACTTCATGAGCCGAAATCTTAAGCACAGACTGCTGAGAAGAAGATAAACTCTCATAAGCAGTACGGATAGTTAATTGAATCCATCTAGCAATAGAATGGACCGAAATGTCCCTTCTATTAGGCATCAAAGACAGAAAGAAACGTTTTCGTCCCTTTCTGATAAACTGAGATCTCTGTTTATAGATACGTAACGCTCTAACAGGACAGAGTAAAGGCCTACGCCCGTCTGAAGACGGAAGAGCCTTAATGACAATAGGTTCTGGATATTTATTAGGAGCCTGATTCTTAGCTAAAAAACCCACATTAGTAGTGAAGGTGATAGTGTTCCCGACACTACGATAGTGAGAATCATCCACCGACTGTGCATGAAGCTCACTGACTCTTCTAGCAGAAGAGAAAGCTAAGAGAAAAGCTGTCTTATAAGATAAGAATTTGAAATCTACTGTCCCAAGAGGTTCAAATGGCTTTTCCTTCAATTTAAGAAGAACCCAAGCTAAATTCCATTTAGGAATTAACCTAAGAGTTCTGGGTCTATTTATCGAGAAGTTTCTAACCAACTTAGATAAAGAGACATTAGATCCAATTTGTAAACTATCATGATGTGCATAGGTATCAGATAACATAGACCTATAACCCTTAATAGTAACAGGCTGCAGTTTGATTTCGTCAAACAAGTATACTAGAAAGTTTGCAATGTCTGGTATAGAGGGATCGAAAATATCTACAGAATGATCCCTACACCAACGACGAAAAACCTTCCACTTAGCCGCATAGTTTAGCAAAGAGGAGGTCCTCCTACAGTTAGAAATCACGTCCACTGCTCGTCCTGTAAAGTGCTTGCCATGCAAGAAGGACCGCACAATGAAAAAACGTGAAGGTTGAGACCTTGCGGGTTGTGATGGAGTTGACGCGATTTCCCCTGCGAAAGAAGATCCTCCCGTGGAGGAAGCTTTCGCGGTAGGTCCCACAACAGACACCTGAGTAGATTTATCCACGGTCTCTGTGGAGACAGAGATGCTACCAACAGAATCTTGCATTGAGATTGTTTTATCTTTAGCAATACCTGCTGAATTAACGGCGCTGGAGGATACGCATATCCTATCATTCCGTCCCAAGAGATCGACAGAGCGTCTACTGCAAATGCTCTTGGATCCGGACACGGAGACACATACGTCTGCAACTGATTGTTGAGATGTGTCGCAAATAAATCTATCATTGGCCGTTCCCATTGGTAGCAAATCTGATTGAATACTTGTTTGTTGAGAGTCCACTCCGACGGCAACAAGCGACCCTTTCGTGAAAGGGAGTCTGCTAGCACATTCAGACGACCCGGTATGTGACGGACCGAAAGAAGAACCTGATGTTCTAGCGCAAACAGAAGGATTCTTTCCGTTAGATTGAACAACGGAACTGAATGAGTGCCTCCCTGATTCCGTATATACGCCACTACTGTCGTATTGTCGGATAGGATTTGGACATGAGCATTGTGAATAATGTCCAACCAATGACGTAACGCAAGCCAAATTGACATCATTTCCTTGATGTTTATGTGCTTGCCCAGGAATTGCGGATCCCAAAGACCCTGGCATCTCGAATCCGTTGGGATCAATGATGCACCCCAACCTGTTTGACTGGCATCCGTCATAATGGTAAAACTCGGATCCGGCAACTGCAGCGGAACTCCCTGAGTTAACCACTGAATGTTTGCCCAAGTCTGAATCTCTTGTCTCACTTGATCTGACAAGAGAACGTCTATGTCGAGCGAATGAATTTTCACACTCCAATTCTGAGTCAAGAAAATTTGGAGAGGACGCGTGCGTAACCGCCCCATCGGAATGAGATCCGCAGCGGCTCTGCACAGACCTATCAGTCTCATAAATTCTCTCGCTGTGACTTTGTCTGCGTGCAGACAATAGCGAGCGTAACAACTGACTAATTTCGCTCTGGTTAACGGCAGACGAACGAGATTGTTGTGCGTCTCGAAGCTCATTCCCAGATGTGTGAATGACTTGGACGGCACCAGATCCGACTTCTCCTCGTTTACTATAAAACCGAGACGTCGGAGCAATAGAAGTAGATTCTGAACATCGTTCTGAAGTGTTAACTCGTTGCCGTACCTCTGAAGAATAGATTCAATCCGAAGCACATCCACCGGAATTGATACACCACTCCTAGGACTGCGAAGCGTAGATACTTTCTGAATGTTGGATGTACCATGACGTGAAAGTACGCATCTTTGAGATCTATGCTTGTTGCATAATCGTTCACCCGAATACTCGCTCTGACCGACCGAATCGTCTCCATATAAAACTTCGGAGCGACGATCAGCTTGTTTATCCAGCTCAAATCTATGACTGGACGGAACGAGCCGTCTGGTTTCGGAACCAGAAACAGATGGCTGTAGAATCCCGGAGTCTCCTGGTTTTCTACGACCTCTACCGCGTTCTTCATTAAAAGAGACTGCACCTCTGATAATAGAGCGTCTCTTTTCTGCGGATTTGACGGAAGTTGAGTCCATTTTGGACTTCGAGTTAATGGAGGCTTTCGTTTGAAGGATATCTTTAGACCTTCCAAAGTCACTCCTCTCACCCAAGGGTCGTCCGTAATGGACGCCCATTCTTGTGAAAAGCTCGACAACCTTCTGCCAACCGGTACGCGATAGAGGTTTAAGCCATCACCTCCTGGACCTGCGAGGCCTGCGGTAGGAGAAACCACGTCCTCCACGACCCGCACCTCGTCCCGTCGACCTCGGGGCGTCCGACCGGTTGTCCCGGCCCGAAGGACGTCCCGAACGTGAGTCGCTACCTTGACGGTCTCTTGAATAAGACCAAGAGGACGCACCGGAACCTCTATAGGAACCTCTCTTGGGTGCATTAGACCCAGAAGTGCCTGTCTTATTCTTGTCTGCCATATCCAACTTCTTAGAAGCAGATTTGAACAACAGAGAATCCGAAGCTTTCTTTGTAATTTTATCATAAATAGCAGAAAGCTTGCCGTCAAAGAGAAGTTCTCCGGAGACCGAAGCGACTCTGAGAGAGTTCTTCACCTTAGTATCCACAAGTGTGGATGTAGCTAGGGCTGCGTCACGTCTAACCAACTCCAGGTTTGCCACTGAAAGGGCGGAGTTACACGTGGAATAAGCTACTGCCCTTGAAAGAAGTCTTAAAGAGGATTGTATATCCTGAAATTCTTTCCCTTGAAGGCGCAGTGATAACGCCTTAGTAAGGTGATCTGCGTAAGATAAGGCATCTAAACTGGCTCTGTTAGACGAAATAGCTGTTTCCAACACTGCGGTTGGAATAGAAGCCGACGACGGTAATGATAGCTCTAAGTCTTCCGCCTCGTCGTCCATACGCAGAGGAACTCTCGGAATACCCTGTCCTGCCGTGTCGAATTTATTCCTTGCATTAATGAAAGGCAGGTTGAGAGTATTGGCGGACAAGAAACCTGCTTTCCCCGTTTTGGAAGCAAGTTTAAATATAGCGTCGTTCAATAATTCAAATGTTCTTGCAACATTATTGGACTGCGACGGAAACTCGGGAGCGATGTCCCTGAACCGCTCAAAAAATTCAGAATCCAATGACGCTATAATCCTCTTGTCCGGAACCGCAGCAGTCTGGCCCGACGGAACAACTTGAGGGAGAAAGTGCTGGATGAAGTCCACGGTAGCTTTATGTTGTTCCGAAAGGGATAGCTCCAAGTCATCCGAAACCCTTTCACCATCCGGTCGGACCTCATGATGCTCCCGGTCGTCCGCCCCCGATGCTTCGGCGGAGCGTACCGACCCAGCGCCGTCGGATAATTCCCGATCCGACACCGTTTCTGTCGGCTGCTGGGATGCTGCGATAAGTTGTGCTATCTGCACAAGTACGTCCGGCATCGAGACCTGCGGAGGCGCAGTCTTTCGCTGCTTCGCCGAGGGCAGCTCCGCATCTGATGGCTCCCGCATACTTTTTCTATGCGAACGTCCGGAGTCCATCGGCCTCGTGTCCCTGGCTGCCGGATGGTGTGACCTGGTCGCCGAAGAATCCCTGATCGGCGAAGCTGGTAAGATATCGGCGGTCACGCAGCCAAGGTGCGGTCGTGTGCGCTGACGAGAAGAAGAAGCCTGAGCAGTCTCCGCGGACTGCCTATACAACGGAGCGTCCCGAGCGACGGACGTATGCTCCGCTTGCGACACATTTTGTACCACAACATCTGGTCCCAGATGTTGTTGTACGAGAGAGGGGCCTCTCTCGCTCGCAACCCGGCTGGACCTGGACGAGCTAGGAACCGGACTCAAAGGCTTCCTCCGATCTCGCCTACTATCCGCCGTCACTGGGTGTGCACGTTGAATGTTTATAGTGCTCGCATCACCCAACATTTCCTCCTGGACCGCATCGGACGAACCCGGCTGCCGAACCATTCGGTGAATGGACGCTACACCGGGCGAGCTAGCGGACGACATTTGTTTAATCTCCATGAGCACTTTTGCCGCTAGCTCTGTATTCATTTGTGATGACGGAAGCGCACTTGCGGAAGATAACATGGAAACATCACCCTGTTCTTGTTCCTCTGAAATAGAAACTGAGAGAGTAGAGTGACCTTGCAGAGAAAGAGCCGGCATAGCCCTTTCTCCAGTAACAACATACCGTGACACACGTTTCCTATGTTTGTCATCCCAATATTGACATATAGAACAGGGATTAGAGCGAGAACACTGACTACAATTAATACAATGATCATGAAAGTCAGAGGAAGATTTCTTCCTATTACAATTTGAACAATATCCTTTCATTGTGAAAAGTCAACAACAAGTCCTAGTTACTCGCACAAACCCCTGACACAAAGATACATAATAACATGATCCATTAATAATGAAAAAACAATTGCAAATCAAAATAATTTTGAAAAAATATTTTTTCAGCGAAGCCCAAGTTTCTGAAAAGTAACGTTGAGCCCCGATGGATCCGATGGCTAAGTGTGGTCAAAAATTTTAAATTTATATTAAATAATTAATGCAACACTTACGGATAATAAAAATGTATCTTATAGTGAGATAAACTACACCAAAGGCAAACAGCCCCCCTCAAAAGAGACTGTTGCCAATGTAAACAAACAGTGCAAAACACCAGAAAACATGACTCCAGGCACTGAAAAAACTGGCCCGAAATCAGTCATCAAATTACACTCTATCTGATGCAAGACAGAGACTCCCAGGGGAGAATCTGCAGAACATCAGATGGAAGATGCAGAACACAACGTTTATACACCCATGGGTGAAAACGTAACTATGGGGAAAATAACAGAAAACATTCTGTAACCAAGCAACTCTCCCAGGAGAATTTTAGAAATGAACTTTCTCAAAAATATGCCAAAAGCATGGGAGAATTGCAAGGGGGACTTAGAAGAGCAGGGGAGAGGAAACACTGAATAAGCAGTGCAACTTTTTAGCAAGAATGACAACAAGAGGCCCATGCCTCGAAAATAGGCAACTTAACATAATTTCATAAAAAATTTTAAGTACAGCCCTGATTATTTTTTGTCACTCCTTTTTCCTTTCCTCCTTCTATATCCTCCTTAGAATCACCATTTCTCCAACAATTACGTGTCTGGCATCCTTTAAACTGAGATTTACAAGCACAAAGATCAGTGAGATGTTGACTGATGAAGGGCCAAACAGAGAATGATAATTGGCGCCAATTTCGGAACGTCCTTGACACTGCGCATGCGCAGTAAGGGCAAAGTATGGAGGTCCTATAGGACATGATTTCTTTTGGTTTTAGATGCAAATTTTGGGGATTGGGGGGCAAAATTTGTGTTTGGCCCTGGATTTTTTAGAGTTAGCACCAGCTAAGTCTGGGTCATTGGTACAGTATAAAAATAAGAAAAGGCAAAGTTTCCTCGAAAGGACCTCTTGCTAACTTTGCATTTTACAGAATCTGTGTTACTGATCACCAACAAAAAAAACCCCTCCACAATAAGGGTATTTTCATACTAAATCATGCTTCTTCCATCAAACATAACTTTTGAATCTATTTTTTTTCCCTTGAAACTGCGGCTTTTTTCCACAAAAATGTACACTTTCATTAAATTAGTTCGGTAATTTCAAGCAATCAAAACTTAATCTTAACTCTCTGTCCACAGATGAGAAAAAATCAAAAATTTTTCCCAAAATGCAACTAGAAAATAACTAATTTCACCTTGTTTGGCAGAGCTCAGGATGAACTGGTTAAATTTCTAGTTGCATTATGGGAAAAATAAAAAATTTGCTTCTTGAAATTTTAATATTTTGACGTCAGCAGGATATCAAAATTTATTATTTTGATTATTTTTTAAAAAAATTTCAACATTACCATATCATTTTATCCCCCCTCCCCCCACCCCTTCAACAGGCCTGTTTCAATAAGGTGTGACATGATATGGTTTTGATGAAATTTTCTGAAAAATTTTTATTTTTATTTCCTCAATTTGTAATTTATGCGGGCAGATACTTCCGATTCATTAGGTAAAGAGGTTAACTGATGATAAATCATTGCTCAAAGGCAAGTGTGCCATTCATTAGGTAAAGGGGCTAACTGATGATAAATCATTGCTCAAAGGCAAGTGTACCATTCATTAGGTAAAGGGGTTAACTGATGAGAACTCATTGCTCAAAGGCAGGTGTACCATCACCATGCTGTATACTGTGCCAAGCCTGAAAATAAGCAGACTGTCATCTGCAAAGTGAGGTTCCCAGAGGGTGAATTTGGTGATGCTACCCTGCACTGCAGCAGGGTAGCATCACCAAATTCACCCTCTGGGAACCTCAGTCTGAATCAAGGTTTCAGGCCTAACAAGAAAGAGGTACTCAGAGGATAAATTGGGGGATTGTAGCCCAACGTACGGGTTAGGGTCAGCAAATTCACCCTCTTGTACCTCATTCTACAAATGAGAGATTGGTTATTTTTAGGCTTGTACTGTGCCATCATGTTCCTACTTAGCCAAGAGTCTAGACAAGGGCACAACACAGACAGTAATGGTAAAGTTTGAGGCACTAATAACCAACTAACCACAACACTTCTGAAAAAAGATAAACATAAGACACACCAGACTTGCAGCCTATGCTCAGGCTAATGGGTTCCCTTTCACCATGGAAAGAGAACAAGTCGTACAGAAATGATAAACTTGTTCTACTTCCCACAGTTCAAATAGAAATTCAAATTAAACTTTGTTACAACAGACCTGATAAAATTTTCTTCGAACACTGCTCATTTGTGGCAAAGCAGATCTTCGGAAGCTGATATTTCGGAACACTCGGAATATCATGTAACAGAGGAAGATGAAATAGACACAGGCAGCAACTCCAGCCAACACAATAAAAATAAGCTAAGCTAGGTTAAGAAAAGTAGAATGATACATGTGTAAATGTTAATTACCATTGTTGTAGAATGCTACAAAATAAACCAAGAATATAATGAGAAGTAAAACTATGTAAGGCCTAAAAAAATTAAAAATCTGTTTCTCAGGCCCTCCCGCATGGACCTTTTGGCTGCCGCATGATCTCTTTTTATAACCAATTTAAACTTAAAAAAAATAAAAATTAAATGGCTTATGTCTGATATTTTACCCAAGTTAAAAAATTTGATGAATTTGTCCCTTGAGTGCAAGAAGGCTTTGCAATGCTTTAGCATTGCAAAGCCTTCTTGCACTCAAGGGATGAAATACACCACCACCCATGCTATTCTGTAGATTATGAGGCCTAAAACTTGAACCAAGAACATGAACTTTTGATGGCAAAGAAGTAATTACGGAAATAAAAAATAAAATAAAAAAACTCTCGCCCAGATGCAATTTTACAAATAATGACCCGAGAAACAGAAGATCTACTTTGTGTGGCCTAAATATTAATATTAAAATTTTAGAAACATGGATTCAAGAATGATTGAATATTCCTCATTTGAATAATGCTGTTAACTGAATATACCTTCCAAACACAAAACTATTTACCATAAATAAACAAATTTGATTTATATGGGTTACGAAATAAACTCTTTTTTTTCTTCAAGCAGTGTGTTTGTACAAAGCTGAATACCTTCTTCCAACAATGTGCTGGGTTCCTATTCAACATGTTTGTACAATGCCGAATACCTTCTTCCAACAGTGTTCTGGGTTCCTATGCATCATTTTTGTACAATGCTGAATACCTTCTTCCTACAGTGTGCAGGGTTCCTATACAACATGTTTGTACAATGCTGACTATTTCCTTCCAGCAGTGTTCTGTGTTCCTATACAACATGTTTGTACAATGCTGAATATCTTCTTCTAGCAGTGTTCTGGGTTCCTATGCAACATGTTTATACAATGCTGAATATTTCCAGGAGTCAATTTATTAACTTCTCTTAACACTTTTCAAAACATGAAAGGCAGGCGAAACTTGCAAACTCAAATGTTTGTGCCAAAAATATAAAATATAACTTATGACCCCTCATTGGAAGCAGCTCAAAAAGCTTGTTCCAATGAGGGGTCACTATGTTTTTGAGACAAACAAAAAAAAATTGAATAGTAATTTTTGTGAATAGTGCTGGCCAGTTTTGGCCGTTACTTTGGGCAAAGGGTTAATAAAATACAAAAGCTTGTAACAGAGAAGAAAAGAAATTACCTTGATAATAACCAAATTCCCTTACTTATACACTTACATGGCCTCATTACATCCCGTATAAGCATTTAATATGACAAGAAATTATCTTGTTAATCACTGAATTCCCTCACTTATAGAACTACATGGCCTCACTGCATCCAATATAAGCATTTATTAAGTCGAGAAATTACCTTGATAATAACCCAATTCCCTTACTTATACACTTACATGGCCTCATTACATCCCGTATAAGCATTTAATATGACAAGAAATTATCTTGTTAATCACTGAATTCCCTCACTTAGGGAACTACATGGCCTCACTGCATCCAATATAAGCATTTATTAAGTCGAGAAATTACCTTGATAATAACCGAATTCTCTTACTTATACACTTACATGGCCTCATTACATCCCGTATAAGCATTTAATATGACAAGAAATTATCTTGTTAATCACTGAATTTCCTTACTTATAAAACTACATGGCCTCATTACATCCAATATAAGCATTTATTAAGTCGAGAAATTATTTTGTTAATCATTGAATTTCCTTACTTATAGAACTACATGGCCTCACTACATCCAATATAAGCATTTATTAAGTCGAGAAATTATTTTGTTAATCACTGAATTTCCTTACTTATAGAACTACATGGCCTCACTGCATCCAATATAAGCATTTATTAAGTCGAGAAATTATTTTGTTAATCACTGAATTTCCTTACTTATAGAACTACATGGCCTCACTACATCCAATATAAGCATTTATTAAGTCGAGAAATTATTTTGTTAATCACTGAATTTCCTTACTTATAGAACTACATGGCCTCACTGCATCCAATATAAGCATTTATTAAGTCGAGAAATTATTTTGTTAATCACTGAATTTCCTTACTTATAGAACTACATGGCCTCACTGCATCCAATATAAGCATTTATTAAGTCGAGAAATTATTTTGTTAATCACTGAATTTCCTTACTTATAGAACTACATGGCCTCACTGCATCCAATATAAGCATTTATTAAGTCGAGAAATTATTTTGTTAATCACTGAATTTCCTTACTTATAGAACTACATGGCCTCACTGCATCCAATATAAGCATTTATTAAGTCGAGAAATTATTTTGTTAATCACTGAATTTCCTTACTTATAGAACTACATGGCCTCACTGCATCCAATATAAGCATTTATTAAGTTGAGAAATTATTTTGTTAATCACTGAATTTCCTTACTTATAGAACTACATGGCCTCACTGCATCCAATATAAGCATTTATTAAGTTGATAAATTATTTTGTTAATCACTGAATTTCCTTACTTATAGACCTACATGGCCTCACTGCATCCAATATAAGCATTTATCAAGTCGAGAAATTATTTTGTTAATCACTGAATTTCCTTACTTATAGAACTACATGGCCTCACTGCATCCAATACAAGCATTTATTAAGTCGAGAAATTACCTTGATAATAACCGAATTCCCTTACTTATACACTTACATGGCCTCATTACATCCCGTATAAGCATTTAATATGACAAGAAATTATTTTGTTAATCACTGAATTTCCTTACTTATAGAACTACATGGCCTCACTGCATCCAATATAAGCATTTATTAAGTCGAGAAATTATTTTGTTAATCACTGAATTTCCTTACTTATAGAACTACATGGCCTCACTGCATACAATATAAGCATTTATTAAGTCGAGAAATTATTTTGTTAATCACTGAATTTCCTTACTTATAGACCTACATGGCCTCACTGCATCCAATATAAGCATTTATTAAGTCGAGAAATTATTTTGTTAATCACTGAATTTCCTTACTTATAGAACTACACGGCCTCACTGCATCCAATATAAGCATTTATTAAGTCGAGAAATTATTTTGTTAATCACTGAATTTCCTTACTTATAGACCTACATGGCCTCACTGCATACAATATAAGCATTTATTAAGTCGAGAAATTATTTTATTAATCACTGAATTTCCTTACTTATAGAACTACATGGCCTCACTACATCCAATATAAGCATTTATTAAGTCGAGAAATTATTTTATTAATCACTGAATTTCCTTACTTATAGAACTACATGGACTCACTGCATCCAATATAAGGATTTATTAAGTCGAGAAATTATTTTATTAATCACTGAATTTCCTTACTTATAGAACTACATGGCCTCACTGCATCCAATACAAGAATTTAATTTGTCGAGAAATTACCTAATCACTGAATTCCTTTATAACTACATCCAATGCTAACATTTAATCTATTATATCTTGTATTTTGCTATTCACAAAAACTTGTCATTCTGAATCTATTATATCTTGTATTTTGCTATTCACAAAAAACTTGTCATGCTGATTCCAGTATTTTTTCTATTGTAGTCTCAAAATCATAAAGCTCATTCCAGTGGGGGCCAGTGAGTGATCATAAGCAATGTTTTCGAGTCAACATTGAACATTTTTATGTATTCAAGTGTTGTCTGCTATACTTGCCAGGGCAAGGATTAATACTTCTATACTTGTCAGGCCAAGGGTTAATACTGCTATTCTTGTCAGGGCAAGGGTTAATACTGCTATACTTGTCAGGGCAAGGGTTAATACTGCTATACTCGTCAGGGCGAGGGTTAATACTGCTATACTCGTCAGGGCGAGGGTTAATACTGCTATACTTGTCAGGGCGAGGGTTAATACTGCTATACTCGTCAGGACGAGGGTTAATACTGCTATACTTGTCAGGGCAAGGGTTAATACTGCCTTACTTGTCAGGGCAAGGTTTAATACTGCCTTACTTGTCAGGGCAAGGGTTAATACTGCCATACTTGTCAGGGCAAGGGTTAATACTGTTATACTTGTCAGGGCAAGGGTTAATACTGTTGTACTTGTCAGGGCAAGGGTTAATACTGCTATACTTGTCAGTGCAAGGGTTAATACTGCTTTACTTGTCAGGGCAAGGGTTAATACTGCTATACTTGTCAGGGCGAGGGTTAATACTGCTATACTTGTCAGGGCGAGGGTTAATACTGCTATACTTGTCAGGGCGAGGGTTAATACTGCCATACTTGTCAGGGCAAGGGTTAATACTGCTATACTTGTCAGGGAAAGGGTTAATACTGCTATACTTGTCAGGGCAAGGGTTAATACTGCCATACTTGTCAGGGAAAGGGTTAATACTGCTATACTTGTCAGGCCAAGGGTTAATACTGATATACTCGTCAGGACGAGGGTTAATACTGCTATACTTGTCAGGGCAAGGGTTAATACTGATATACTTGTCAGGGCAAGGGTTAATGCTGCCATATTTGTCAGGGAAAGGGTTGATACTGCTATACTCGTCAGGGCAAGGGTTAATACTGCTATACTTGTCAGGGCGAGGGTTAATACTGCTATACTTGTCAGGGCAAGGGTTAATACTGCTATACTCGTCACGGCAAGGGTTAATACTGCTATACTTGTCAGGGCGAGGGTTAATACTGCTATACTTGTCAGGGCAAGGGTTAATACTGCTATACTCGTCACGGCAAGGGTTAATACTGCTATACTTGTCAGGGCGAGGGTTAATACTGCTATACTCGTCAGGGCGAGGGTTAATACTGCTATACTTGTCAGGGCAAGGGTTAATACTGATATACTCGTCAGGGCAAGGGTTAGTACGGTTGTACTTGTCATGGCAAGGGTTAATACTGCTATACTTGTCAGGGCAAGGGTTAATACTGCTTTACTTGTCAGGGCAAGGGTTAATGCTGCTATACTTGTCAGGGCAAGGGTTAATACTGCCATACTTGTCAGGGTAAGGGTTAATACTGCTATACTTGTCAGGGTAAGGGTTAATACTGCTATACTTGTCAGGGCAAGGGTTAATACTGCTATACTTGTCAGGGCAAGGGTTAGTACTGTTGTACTTGTCAGGGCAAGGGTTAATACTGTTGTACTTGTCAGGGCAACGGTTAATACTGCTATATTTGTCAGGGTAAGGGTTAATACTGCTATACTTGTGAGAGTAAGGGTTAATACTGCTATACTTGTCAGGGTAAGGGTTAATACTGCTATACTTGTCAGGGCAAGGGTTAATACTGCTATACTTGTCAGGGCAAGGGTTAGTACTGTTGTACTTGTCAGGGCAAGGGTTAATACTGTTGTACTTGTCAGGGCAACGGTTAATACTGCTATATTTGTCAGGGTAAGGGTTAATACTGCCATACTTGTCAGGGTAAGGGTTAATACTGCTTTACTTGTCAGGGCAAGGGTTAATGCTGCTATACTTGTCAGGGCAAGGGTTAATACTGCCATACTTGTCAGGGTAAGGGTTAATACTGCTATACTTGTCAGGGTAAGGGTTAATACTGCTATACTTGTCAGGGCAAGGGTTAATACTGCTATACTTGTCAGGGTAAGGGTTAATACTGCTATACTTGTCAGGGCGAGGGTTAATACTGCTATACTTGTCAGGGTAAGGGTTAATACTGCTATACTTGTCAGGGTAAGGGTTAATACTGCTATACTTGTCAGGGTAAGGGTTAATACTGCTATACTTGTCAGGACGAGGGTTAATACTGCTATACTTGTCAGGGCAAGGGTTAATACTGATATACTCGTCAGGACGAGGGTTAATACTGCTATACTTGTCAGGGCAAGGGTTAATACTGCTATACTTGACAGGGCAAGGGTTAATACTGCTATACTTGTCAGGGCGAGGGTTAGTACTGCTTTACTTGTCAGGGCAAGGGTTAATGCTGCTATACTTGTCAGGGCAAGGGTTAATGCTGCTATACTTGTCAGGGCAAGGGTTAATGCTGCTATACTTGTCAGGGCAAGGGTTAATACTGCTATACTCGTCAGGGCGAGGGTTAATACTGCTATACTTGACAGGGCAAGGGTTAATACTGCTATACTTGTCAGGGCAAGGGTTAATACTGCTATACTTGTCAGGGCGAGGGTTAATACTGCTATACTCGTCAGGACGAGGGTTAATACTGCTATACTTGTCAGGGCAAGGGTTAATACTGCCATACTTGTCAGGGAAAGGGTTAATACTGCTATACTTGTCAGGCCAAGGGTTAATACTGATATACTCGTCAGGACGAGGGTTAATACTGCTATACTTGTCAGGGCAAGGGTTAATACTGATATACTTGTCAGGGCAAGGGTTAATGCTGCCATATTTGTCAGGGAAAGGGTTAATACTGCTATACTCGTCAGGGCAAGGGTTAATACTGCTATACTTGTCAGGGCGAGGGTTAATACTGCTATACTTGTCAGGGCAAGGGTTAATACTGCTATACTCGTCACGGCAAGGGTTAATACTGCTATACTTGTCAGGGCGAGGGTTAATACTGCTATACTTGTCAGGGCAAGGGTTAATACTGCTATACTCGTCACGGCAAGGGTTAATACTGCTATACTTGTCAGGGCGAGGGTTAATACTGCTATACTCGTCAGGGCGAGGGTTAATACTGCTATACTTGTCAGGGCAAGGGTTAATACTGATATACTCGTCAGGGCAAGGGTTAGTACGGTTGTACTTGTCATGGCAAGGGTTAATACTGCTATACTTGTCAGGGCAAGGGTTAATACTGCTTTACTTGTCAGGGCAAGGGTTAATGCTGCTATACTTGTCAGGGCAAGGGTTAATACTGCCATACTTGTCAGGGTAAGGGTTAATACTGCTATACTTGTCAGGGTAAGGGTTAATACTGCTATACTTGTCAGGGCAAGGTTTAATACTGCTATACTTGTCAGGGCAAGGGTTAGTACTGTTGTACTTGTCAGGGCAAGGGTTAATACTGTTGTACTTGTCAGGGCAACGGTTAATACTGCTATATTTGTCAGGGTAAGGGTTAATACTGCTATACTTGTGAGAGTAAGGGTTAATACTGCTATACTTGTCAGGGTAAGGGTTAATACTGCTATACTTGTCAGGGCAAGGGTTAATACTGCTATACTTGTCAGGGCAAGGGTTAGTACTGTTGTACTTGTCAGGGCAAGGGTTAATACTGTTGTACTTGTCAGGGCAACGGTTAATACTGCTATATTTGTCAGGGTAAGGGTTAATACTGCCATACTTGTCAGGGTAAGGGTTAATACTGCTTTACTTGTCAGGGCAAGGGTTAATGCTGCTATACTTGTCAGGGCAAGGGTTAATACTGCCATACTTGTCAGGGTAAGGGTTAATACTGCTATACTTGTCAGGGTAAGGGTTAATACTGCTATACTTGTCAGGGCAAGGGTTAATACTGCTATACTTGTCAGGGTAAGGGTTAATACTGCTATACTTGTCAGGGCGAGGGTTAATACTGCTATACTTGTCAGGGTAAGGGTTAATACTGCTATACTTGTCAGGGTAAGGGTTAATACTGCTATACTTGTCAGGGTAAGGGTTAATACTGCTATACTTGTCAGGACGAGGGTTAATACTGCTATACTTGTCAGGGCAAGGGTTAATACTGATATACTCGTCAGGACGAGGGTTAATACTGCTATACTTGTCAGGGCAAGGGTTAATACTGCTATACTTGACAGGGCAAGGGTTAATACTGCTATACTTGTCAGGGCGAGGGTTAGTACTGCTTTACTTGTCAGGGCAAGGGTTAATGCTGCTATACTTGTCAGGGCAAGGGTTAATGCTGCTATACTTGTCAGGGCAAGGGTTAATACTGCTATACTCGTCAGGGCGAGGGTTAATACTGCTATACTTGACAGGGCAAGGGTTAATACTGCTATACTTGTCAGGGCAAGGGTTAATACTGCTATACTTGTCAGGGCGAGGGTTAATACTGCTATACTCGTCAGGACGAGGGTTAATACTGCTATACTTGTCAGGGCAAGGGTTAATGCTGCTATACTTGTCAGGGCAAGGGTTAATGCTGCTATACTTGTCAGGGCGAGGGTTAATACTGCTATACTCGTCAGGGCGAGGGTTAATACTGCTATACTTGTCAGGGCAAGGGTTAATACTGCTATACTTGTCAGGGCGAGGGTTAGTACTGCTATACTTGTCAGGGCAAGGGTTAATGCTGCTATACTTGTCAGGGCAAGGGTTAATGCTGCTATACTTGTCAGGGCAAGGGTTAATACTGCTATACTTGTCAGGGCGAGGGTTAGTACTGCTATACTTGTCAGGGCAAGGGTTAATACTGCTATACCTGTCAGGGCAAGGGTTAGTACTGTTGTACTTGTCAGGGCAAGGGTTAATGCTGCTATACTTGTCAGGGCAAGGGTTAGTACTGTTGTACTTGTCAGGGCAAGGGTTAATGCTGCTATACTTGTCAGGGCAAGGGTTAATGCTGCTATACTTGTCAGGGCAAGGGTTAATACTGCTATACTTGTCAGGGCAAGGGTTAATACTGCTATACCTGTCAGGGCAAGGGTTAATACTGCTATACCTGTCAGGGCAAGGGTTAATGCTGCTATACTTGTCAGGGCAAGGGTTAATACTGCTATACTTGTCAGGGCAAGGGTTAATACTGCTATACTTGACAGGGCAAGGGTTAATACTGCTTTACTTGTCAGGGCAAGGGTTAATGCTGCTATACTTGTCAGGACAAGGGTTAATGCTGCTATACTTGTCAGGGCAAGGGTTAGTACTGTTGTACTTGTCAGGGCAAGGGTTAATACTGCTATACTTGTCAGGGCAAGGGTTAATACTGCTATACTTGTCAGGGCAAGTGTTAGTACTGTTGTACTTGTCAGGGCAAGGGTTAATACTGCTATACTTGACAGGGCAAGGGTTAATGCTGCTTTACTTGTCAGGGCAAGGGTTAATGCTGCTATACTTGTCAGGACAAGGGTTAATGCTGCTATACTTGTCAGGGCAAGGGTTAATGCTGCTTTACTTGTCAGGACAAGGGTTAATACTGCTATACTTGTCAGGGCAAGGGTTAATGCTGCTATACTTGTCAGGGCAAGGGTTAATGCTGCTTTACTTGTCAGGACAAGGGTTAATACTGCTATACTTGTCAGGGCAAGGGTTAATGCTGCTATACTTGTCAGGGCAAGGGTTAATACTGCTATACTTGTCAGGGCAAGGGTTAATACTGCCTTACTTGTCAGGGCAAGGGTTAATGCTGCTATACTTGTCAGGGCAAGGGTTAATACTGCCTTACTTGTCAGGGCAAGGGTTAATACTGCTATATTTGTCAGGGAAAGGGTTAATACTGCTATATTTGTCAGGGCAAGGGTTAATGTTGCTATACTTGTCAGGGCAAGGGTTAATACTGCTATACTTGTCATGGCAAGGGTTAATACTGCTATACTTGTCAGGGCAAGGGTTAATGTTGCTATACTTGTCAGGGCAAGGGTTAATACTGCTATACTTGTCAGGGCAAGGGTTAATGTTGCTATACTTGTCAGGGCAAGGGTTAATACTGCTATACTTGTCAGGGCAAGGGTTAATGTTGCTATACTTGTCAGGGCAAGGGTTAATACTGCTATACTTGTCAGGGCAAGGGTTAATACTGCCTTACTTGTCAGGGCAAGGGTTAATGCTACTATATTTGTCAGGGAAAGGGTTAATACTGCTATATTTGTCGGGGCAAGGGTTAATGTTGCTATACTTGTCAGGGCAAGGGTTAATACTGCTATACTTGTCAGGGCAAGGGTTAATAAACTTTTAAGATCTCAGTACTTTTTATTTAACCTGACTAGTTTTGTTCTATTAATGAACTCATGACGACAAAACACATGTAGCATTACTCTTCAACAATGATGACCAGTGTTCCAGCGAATGACAATATCATTCAAGTTCTCTATTCAGCACCCCGCCCCCCCCCCCCCCCCCCCCCCCCCCCCCCACCTCCCCACACTGTCCCAATTCTGAAACTAGGATATTATGAAGTCCACTGGAAACATATGCTATGCATGCTAATCCCATTTGGGAACAATAGAAAGAACTTTTAATTTTATATTTTAATTTCAATATTTAAAATTTTAAATTTTACATATAAGATGTAAAAGTACTTAGCGTTCGCATTTTTCTTCAGTGTTCTGGAACTTAAATATATAATGAATTGCAAGAGTTGAGGTCAATGGCTCTCAACATATACAGAGGAGGGCTATCCATATACAGAGGAGGGATGTCCATATACGAAGGAGGGCTATCCATATACGGAGGAGGGCTATCTATATACAGAGGAGGGCTATCTATATGGAGAGGAGGGCTATCCATATACGGAGGAGGGCGATCTATATATAGAGGGCTATCTATATACAGAGGAGGGTGATCTATATGTAGAGGAGGGCTATCTATATACAGAGGAGGGTTATCTATATGTAGAGGAGGGCTATCTACATACAGAGGAGGGCTATCTATATAGAGGAGGGCTATCTATATATAGAGGAGGGCGATCTATATACAGAGGAGGGCTATCTATATATAGAGGAGGGCGATCTATATGTAGAGGGCTATCTATATACAGAGGAGGGCTACCTATATACAGAGGAGGGCTATCTATATACAGAGGAGGGCGATCTATATACAGAGGAGGGCTATCTATATACAGAGGAGGGTGGTCTATATATAGAGGAGGGCGATCTATATGTAGAGGAGGGCTATCTATATGTAGAGGAGGGCTATCTATATACAGAGGAGGGCGATCTATATACAGAGGAGGGCGATCTATATACAGAGGAGGGCGATCTATATACAGAGGAGGGTGATCTATATACAGAGGAGGGCTATCTATATACAGAGGAGGGTGATCTATATATAGAGGAGGGCGATCTATATGTAGAGGAGGGCTATCTATATATAGAGGAGGGCTATCTATATACAGAGGAGGGTGATCTATATGTAGAGGAGGGCTATCTATATACAGAGGAGGGTTATCTATATACAGAGAAGGGCGATCTATATACAGAGGAGGGCTATCTATATACAGAGGAGGGCTATCTATATACAGAAGAGGGTGATCTATATACAGAGGAGGGCTATCTATATACAGAGGAGGGCTATCTATATACAGAGGAGGGTGATCTATATACAGAGGAGGGCATTCTATATATAGAGGGCTATCTATATACAGACGAGGGTGATCTATATATAGAGGAGGGCTATCTATGTACAGAGGAGGTCTATCTATATACAGAGGAGGGCTATCTATATACAGAGGAGGGTTATCTATATACAGAGGAGGGTGATCTATATATAGAGGAGGGCGATCTATAAACAGAAGAGGGCTATCAATATACAGAGGAGGGCTATCTATATACAGAGGAGGGCTATCTATATACAGAGGAGGGTGATCTATATACAGAGGAGGGTGATCTATATGCAGAGGAGGGCTATCTATATACAGAGGAGGGCAATCTATATACAGAGGAGGGCTATCTATATATAGAGGAGGGCAATCTAAATAGAGCAGGGCTATCTATATACAGAAGAGGGCTATCTATATACAGAGGAGGGCTATCTATATACAGAGGAGGACTATCTATATATAGAGAAGGGCAATCTATATATAGAGGAGGGCTATCTATATACAGAGGAGGGCTATCTATATACAGAGGAGGGCTATCTATATACAGAGGAGGACTATCTATATATAGAGAAGGGCAATCTATATATAGAGGAGGGCAATCTATATATAGAGCAGGGCTATCTATATACAGAAGAGGGCTATCTATATACAGAGGAAGGTTATCTATATACAGAGGAGGGCTATCTATATACAGAGGAGGACTATCTATATATAGAGAAGTGCAATCTATATATAGAGGAGGGCTATCTATATACAGAGGAGGCCTATCTATATATAGAGGAGGGCAATCTATATATAAAGGAGGGCTATCTATATATAGAGGAGGGCAATCTATATACAGAGGAGGGCTATCTATATACAGAGGAGGGCAATCTATATACAGAGGAGGGTTATCTATATACAGAGGAGGGCTATCTATATGCAGATGAGAGAATCTATATACAAAGGAGGGCTATCTATATGTAGAGGAGGGCAATCTATATACAGAGGAGGGCTATCTATATACAGAGGGGGGTTATCTATATACAGAGGAGGGTGATCTATATACAGAAGAGGGCTATCAATATACAGAGGAGGGCTATCTATATATAGAGGAGGGCTATCTATATACAGAAGAGGGCTATCTATATATAGAGTAGGGCTATCTATATACAGAGGGGGGCTATCTATATACAGAGGAGGGCTATCTATATATAGAGGAGGGCAATCTATATATAGAGGAGGGATATCTATATACAGAGGAGGGCGATCTATATGTAGAGGAGGGCTATCTATATACAGAGGAGGCTTATCTATATGTAGAGGAGGGCTATCTATATACAGAGGAGGGCTATCTATATACAGAGGAGGGCATTCTATATGTAGAGGAGGGCAATCTATATACAGAGGAGGGCTATCTATATGTAGAGGAGGGCAATCTATATACAGAGGAGGGCTATCTATATACAGAGGAGGGCTATCTATATAGAGAGGAGGGCTATCTATATAGAGAGGAGGGCAATCTATATACAGAGGAGGGCTATCTATATAGAGAGGAGGGCTATCTATATACAGAGGAGGGTGATCTATATGTAGAGGAGGGCTATCTATATACAGAGGAGGGCTATCTATATACAGAGGAGGGCGATCTATATACAGAGGAGGGATATCTATATATAGAGGGCTATCTATATACAGAGGAGGGCTATCTATATATAGAGGAGGGCTATCTATGTACGGAGGAGGGTGATCTATATATAGAGGAGGGCTATCTATATACAGAGGAGGGCTATCTATATACAGAGGAGGGCGATCTATATGTAGAGGAGGGCTATCTATATACAGAGGAGGGCTATCTATATACAGAGGAGGGCGATCTATATACAGAGGAGGGCTATCTATATACAGAGGAGGGCAATCTATATATAGAGGGCTATCTATATACAGAGGAGGGCTATCTATATATAGAGGAGCGTGACCTATATATAGAGGAGGGCGATCTATATATAGAGGAGGACTATCTACATACAAAGAATGGCTATCTTTAAACAGAGGAGGGCTAAAAAGACTAAGCAGATTCACTGCTGTGAAATGGTTAATTCATGGGGGCCATTTCAACCATTTTTTAGCATGAAACATTATTGTTCATACACTTTCTAATCCTTTTCTCAGTCTAACCTGAGTTTTCTGTCTATTCTCTCCCTCTACTACAAATTTCTGTCTATTCTCTCCATCTATCTGAAATGTCACATAATAGATAAAGGAAATAAATTTAGGAGGCTGTTGTAAAAAGTTAAAAAATTTATAGTAATTTATATATTTTTTATACTTACCAATGACCCAGACTTAGCTGGTGATAACTCTAACAAAACCAGGGCCAAACACAAATTTTGCCCCCCAATCCCCAAAATTTGCATCCAAAACAAAAAGAAATCATGTCCTAAAGGACCTCCATACTACGCCTCTACTGCGCATGCGCAGTGACGCAGACGTCCCGAAATTGGCGCCAATTATCATTCTTACTGGCAGTGCCTGGTCAGCGCTATGTACTCAGCGGGGAGGCAAGAGTTCCCAACTCCAGGGAGGGCCATCCCGTCTGGGTCATTGGTAAGTATAAAAAATATATAAATTACTATAAATTTTTTAACATTTTTATACTGTACCAATGACCCAGACTTAGCTGAATAGTAAACAGGCTGGAGGGCCTAGGACATAGAGGAAAAACCAATAAGCTCAACTATATAGTAAAGAGGTAACCCCTTAAGGAGAAAAGGAGTATTAGGCTTTACATGTATCTTTCTTATTTAATCTTAAATTAGAAAGATACACTACCCTTAATAATTGAGCACAATAACATTCATGTTCTCTATTAACATCCAGTATAACCCTTATACTAATTATTTTTAAAGCAAGCCAATAAATAAAGTAGTCCAGAGAATTGAGACTCTTTATAGTCATTTAAAAGTGTCCGAGTATTGTATATTAAAGCCCGTTTGACACTTGACATATACAAATGCTTCACACCGAGCTACACTTTAAAAATAAGACATGAATGAATTTAAACATTAATATTACACTTTAAAACCATCCCGGAAGCGACTCAGAAATACTGACTTGGAGGAGGCATTCCCTTGCTTTTCACTATAAAGCAGGTGACCTAAGGGAACACCCGCCCCCCCCCCCCCCCCCCACCCTTCCCCTTGCCCTGGGTCAAATAGCCCAGAGCGAAGAGGGCAGCCGGACGGAGTCACTGCCGGAACAGAAAGCCTGCATAACTATAGTTGCAACTGTTTAGTGGACGACATTCTGAGCAACAGATAACGGACCTAAACAATGCAGGTCTCCAGAAATGGACTCAATATTTCTGAGATAAAAATTCGTAAATGTGGATGGCTGAGACCAATAAGCAGCCTTCATTAAATCTGTAATAGCAACACTATTAGCATAAGCCCAGGAAGTAGAAAGAGCTCTTACTTCATGAGCAGAAATCTTAAGCACAGACTGCTGAGAAGAAGATAAATCTTCATAAGCAGTACGGATAGTTAACAGAATCCATCTAGCAATAGAATGGACTGAAATATCCTTTCTATTAGGCATCAAAGACAGAAAGAAACGTTTCCGTCCCTTTCTGATAAACTGAGATCTCTGTTTATAGATACGTAATGCTCTAACAGGACAGAGTAAAGGCCTACGCCCGTCTGAAGACGGAAGAGCCTTAATAACAATAGGTTCCGGATATTTATTAGGAGCCTGATTCTTAGCTAAAAAACCCACATTAGTAGTGAAGGTATAGTATTCCCAACACTACGATAATGAGAATCATCCACCGAAAGTGCATGAAGCTCACTGACTCTTCTAGCAGAAGAGAAGGCTAAGAGAAAAGCTGTCTTATAAGATAAGAATTTGAAATCTACTGTCCCAAGAGGTTCAAATGGCTTTTCCTTCAATTTAAGAAGAACCCAAGCTAAATTCCACTTAGGAATTAATCTAAGAGTTCTGGGTCTATTTATCGAAAAGTTTCTAACCAACTTCGATAAAGAGACATTGGATCCAATTTGTAAACTATCATGATGTGCATAGGTATCAGATAACATAGATCTATAACCCTTTATAGTAACAGGCTGCAGTTTGATTTCGTCAAACAAGTATACTAGAAAGTTTGCAATGTCTGGTATAGAGGGATCGAATATATCTACAAAATGATCCCTACACCAACGACGAAAAACCTTCCACTTAGCCGCATAGTTTAGCGAAGAGGAGGTCCTCCTACAGTTAGAAATCGTGTCCACTGCTCGTCCTGTAAAGTGCTTGCCATGCAAGAAGGACTGCACAACGGAAAAACGTGAAGGTTGAGACCTTGCGGGTTGTGATGGAGTTGGCGCAATTTCCCCTGCGAAAGAAGATCCTCCCGTGGAGGAAGCTTCCGCGGTAGGTCCCACAACAGACACCTGAGTAGATTTATCCACGGTCTCTGTGGCGACAGAGATGCTGCCAACAGAATCTTGCATTGAGATTGTTTTATCTTTAGCAATACTTGTTGAATTAACGGCGCTGGAGGATACGCATATCCTATCATTCCGTCCCAAGGGATCGACAGAGCGTCTACTGCAAATGCTCTTGGATCCGGACACGGAGACACATACGTCTGCAACTGATTGTTGAGATGTGTCGCAAATAAGTCTATCATTGGCCGTTCCCATTGGTAGCAAATCTGATTGAATACTTGTTTGTTGCGAGTCCACTCCGACGGCAACAAGCGACCCTTTCGTGAAAGGGAGTCTGCTAGCACATTCAGACGACCCGGTATGTGACGGACCGAAAGAAGAAGGTGATGTTCTAATGCAAACAGAAGGATTCTTTCCGTTAGATTGAACAACGGAACTGAATGAGTGCCTCCCTGATTCCGTATATACGCCACTACTGTCGTATTGTCGGATAGGATTTGGAAATGAGCATCGTGAATAATGTCCATCCAGTGACGTAACGCAAGCCAAATTGACATCATTTCCTTGATGTTTATGTGCTTGCACAGGAATTGCGGATCCCAAAGACCCTGGCATCTCGAATCCGTTGGGATTAATGATGCACCCCAACCTGTTTGACTGGCATCCGTCATAACGGTAAAACTCGGATCCGGCAACTGCAGCGGAACTCCTTGAGTTAACCACTGCATGTTTGCCCAAGTCTGAATCTCTTGTTTCACTTGATCTGACAAGAGAACGTCCACATCGAGCGAATGAATTTTCACACTCCAATTCTGAGTCAGGAAAATTTGAAGAGGACGTGTGCGTAACCGCCCCATCGGAATGAGATCCGCGGCGGCTCCACACAGACCTATCAGTCTCATAAATTCTCTCGCCGTGACTTTGTCTGTGTGCAGACAATAGCGAGCGTAACAACTGACTAATTTCGCTCTGGTTAACGGCAGACGAACGAGATTGTTGTGCGTCTCGAAGCTCATTCCCAGATGAGTGAATGACTTGGTCGGCACCAGATCCGACTTCTCCTCGTTTACTATAAAACCGAGACGTCGGAGCAATAGAAGAAGATTCTGAACATCGTTCTGAAGCGTTAACTCGTTGCCGTACCTCTGAAGAATGTCGTCCAGGTAGGCCGACGTTACCGCAGACGAATGAGCTCGGAAGTAGATCATTACCGAGTTCATTACCCGAGTGAAAGCCCAGGGTGCTACATTCAATCCGAAGCACATCGCCCGGAATTGATACACCACTCCTAGGACTGCGAAGCGTAGATACTTTCAGAATGTCGGATGTACCATGACGTGAAAGTACGCATCTTTGAGATCTATGCTCGTTGCATAATCGTTCACCCGAATACTCGCTCTGACCGATCGAATCGTCTCCATATAAAACTTCGGAGCGACGATCAGCTTGTTTATCCAGCTCAAATCTATGACTGGACGGAACGAGCCGTCTGGTTTCGGAACCAGAAACAGATGGCTGTAGAATCCCGGAGATTCCTGGTTTTCTACGACCTCTACCGCGTTCTTCATTAAAAGAGACTGCACCTCTGATAACAGAGCGTCTCTTTTCTGCGGATTTGACGGAAGATGAGTCCACTTTGGACTTCGAGTTAATGGAGGCTTTCGTTTGAAGGATATCTTTAGACCTTCCGAAGTCACTCCTCTCACCCAAGGGTCATCCGTAATCGACGCCCATTCTTGTGAAAAGCTCGACAACCTTCCGCCAACCGGAACGCGATAGAGGTTTAAGCCATCACCTCCTGGACCTGCGAGGCCTGCGGTAGGAGAAACCACGTCTTCCACGACCCGCACCTCGCCCCGTCGACCTCGGGGCGTCCGACCGATTGTCCCGGCCTGAAGGACGTCCCGAACGAGAGTCGCTATCCTGACGGTCTCTCGAATAAGACCAAGAGGACGCACCGGAACCTCTATAGGAACCTCTCTTGGGCGCATTAGACCCAGAAGTGCCTGTCTTATTCGTGTCTGCTGTATCCGACTTCTTAGGAGCAGATTTGAACAACAGAGAATCCTTAGCTTTCTTTGTAATTTTATCATAAATAGCGGAAAGCTTGCCGTCAAAGAGAAGTTCTCCTGAGACCGAAGCGACTCTAAGAGAGTTCTTCACCTTAGAATCCACTAGTGTGGATGTAGCTAGGGCTGCGTCACGTCTAACCAACTCCAGATTTGCCACTGAAAGGGCGGAGTTACACGTGGAATAAGCTACTGCCCTTGAAAGAAGTCTTAAAGAGGATTGTATATCCTGAAACTCTTTCCCCTGAAGGCGCAGTGATAACGCCTTAGTAAGGTGATCTGCGTAAGATAAGGCATCTAAATTGGCTCTGTTAGACGCAATAGCTGTTTCCAACTCCGCGGTTGGAATAGAAGCTGACGACGGTAATGATAGCTCTAAGTCTTCCGCCTCGTCGTCCATACGCAGAGGAAACCTGCTTTCCCCGTCCTGGAAGCAAGTTTAAATATAGCGTCGTTCAATAATTCAAATGTTCTTGCAACATTATTGGACTGCGACGGAAACTCGGGAGCGATGTCCCTGAACCGCTCAAAAAATTCAGAGTCCAATGACGCTATAATTCTCTTGTCCGGAAGCGCAGCAGTCTGGCCCGATGGAACAACTTGAGGGAGAAAGTGCCGGATGAAGTCCACGGCAGCTTTATGTTGTTCCGAAAGGGATAACTCCAAGTCATCCGTATCCCTTTCACCATCCGGTCGGACCTCAGGATGTTCCCGGTCGTCCGCCCCCGATGCTTCGGCGGAGCGTACCGACCCAGCGCCGTCGGATAATTCTCGATCCGACACCGTTTCTGTCGGTTGCTGGGATGCTGCGATAAGCTGTGCTATCTGCACAAGAATGTCCGGCGTCGAGACCTGCGGAGGCGCAGTCTTTCGCTGCTTCGCCGAGGGCAGCTCCGCATCAGATGGCTCCCGCATACTTTTCCTATGCGAACGTCCGGAGTCCATCGGTCTCGAATCCCTGGCTGCCGGATGGTGTGACCTGGTCGCCGAAGAATCCTTGATCGGCGAAGCTGGTAATATATCGGCGGTCACGCAGCCAAGGTGCGGTCGTGTGCGCTGACGATAAGAGGAAGCCTTAACAGTCTCTGCGGACTGCTTATACAACGGAGCGTCCCGAGCGACGGACGTATGCTCCGCTTGTGACACATTTTGTACCACAACATCTGGTCCCAGATGTTGTTGTACGAGAGAGGGGCCTCTCTCGCTCGCGGCCCGGCTGGACCTGGACGAGCTAGGAACCGGACTCAAAGGCTTCCTCCGTTCTCGCTTACTATCCGCCGTCACTGGGTGTGCATCTATTATGTTTATAGTGCTCGCATCACCCAAAATTTCCTCTTGGACCGCATCGTACGAACCCGGCTGCCGAACCATTCGGTGAATGGACGCTACACCGGGCGAGCTAGCGGACGACATTTGTCTAATCTCCATGAGCACTTTTGCCGCTAGCTCTGAATTCATTTGTGACGACGGACGCACACTTGAAGAAGATAACATGGAAACATCACCCTGTTCTGGTTCCTCTGAAATAGAAACTGAGAGAGTAGAGTGAGCTTGCGGAGAAAGAGCCGGAATCGCTCTTTCTCCAGAAACAACATATCGTGACACACGTTTCCAATGTTTCTCATCCCAATGTTCACATATAGGACAGGGATTAATGCGAGAACACTGACTACAATTAATACAATGATCATGAAAGTCAGAGGAAGATTTCTTCCTATTACAATTTGAACAATGTCCCTTCATTGTGAAAGAACAACAATAAGTCCTAGTTACTCGCAAAAACCCCTGACACAAAGATACATAATAACATGATCCATTAATAAATGAAAAAACAATTGCAAAACAAAATAATTTTGAAAAAATATTTTTTCAGCGAAGCCCAAGTTGCTGAAAAGTAACGTTGAGCCCCGTGGATCCGATGGCAAAGTGTGGTCAAAAATTTTAAAATTATATTAAATAATTAATGAGACACTTTCGGATAATATAAATGTATCTTATAGTGAGATAAACTACAGCAAAGGCAAACAGCCCCCCTCAAAAACGGCTGTTGCCAATGAAAACAAACAGTGTAAAAACACCAGAAAACATGACTCCAGGCACTGAAAAAACTGGCCCAGAATCAGTCATCAATTACACTCTATCTGATGCAAAACAGAGACTCCCAGGGGAGAATCTGTAGAACATCAGATGGAAGATGCAGAACACAAACGTTAAACACCCATGGGTGAAAACGTAACTATGGGGAAAATAACAGAAAACATTCTGTAACCAAGCAACTCTCCCAGGAAATTTTAGAAATGAAATTTCTCAAAAATATGCCAAAAGCATGGGAGAATTGCAAGGGGGGAATTTAGAAGGCTAGGGGAGAGGAAACACTGAATAAGCAGTGCAACAATTAGCAAGAATGACAACAAGAGGCCCATGCCTCGAAAATAGGCAACTTAACATAATTTCATCAAAAAATTTTAAGTACAGCCCTGATTATTTTTTGCCACTTCTTTTTCCTTTCCTCCTTCTATCCTCCTTAGAATCACATTTTCTCCAAGAATTACGTGTCTGGCATCCTTTAAACTGAGAGTTACAAGCACAAAGATCAGTGAGATGTTGACTGATGAAGGGCCAAACAGAGAAATGATAATTGGCGCCAATTTCGGGACGTCTGCGTCACTGCGCATGCGCAGTAGAGGCGTAGTATGGAGGTCCTTTAGGACATGATTTCTTTTTGTTTTGGATGCAAATTTTGGGGATTGGGGGGCAAAATTTGTGTTTGGCCCTGGTTTTGTTAGAGTTAGCACCAGCTAAGTCTGGGTCATTGGTACAGTATAAAAATCTACATTTTTCAGCTTCACATTTTACAGGTTCACACACAACTTATTATTTTCAAACAAAGAAACAACAAAATTAAAAACATTAATTTTAAGTCAAACTGCACCCAAAGTGATGAATATCAATGTGCTTAAATTTAGAGACACTATGTCTGTGTCTTAAAATTGCCTGAAACTGCCAATTGATTTAGCGATGTATTTAACCCTTCACCCAATGGAACGGCCAATACAGGCCAGCGCTATTCACAAAAATTGCCAATTAATTTTCATTATTTTTTCATTTTTTGTCTCAAAAACAAAGGTTATGCCCCTTCTTTGGAACGAGCTCATCAAACTCATTCCAATGAGGGGTCACAACCTATGTTTTTGAGACAAAAAAATGAAAAAAATTAGTTACTCAAGAATTTGGTTTCCAAGTGCCGTCTGATTTTCATGTTAGGTAAAGGGTTAAATCAACAAACTTTCAAACTTGGTTTACATGATAAAAATACTAATTTCCAAATGAAACAAAATACTGCATTTTGATTGGCTGACAGGTACATGGTAACTTGCAATCCACAGTAGCTTTTTTACACCGTGGTTAACCACAATGTAAAAATAAGAATACACAATAGCAGGCTATATGGCTAAAAAAAGTACCCACTTCTAATTATTAATTCATACCTTCTGCTCGGTTATGTTAGAACAAAAATAAAACTACAGGAAATTTAATATTTATGTGCAATAAAATATCACAGATATGGATGTCATTGGAACAAACAAAAAAATGCGGGAAAGTTAATAAAGGGCAAATAATTTATTTTTTATGACATTAATAACGTCACCCTTCACTTCAGCCTTCACTGATGGGAATTTCCAGATCAGTACAAAATTTTTGGATATAACTTTTGTTAGAGATTAGATAACCAAAGTTTGAAAGTGGGAGGCTAGATACAGGTGATGATATTCAAAGGGTTTGAAAAAATGTTAAAACTGACATTGTTTTAGATAAAGGTGTAAATTTGGAAAAAATAAGAAAAGTACTTAGAGGTATTCTAATTGTTTATAAGTGTACCAAATGTCATGGGCGCAGCTGGACAGTAAGAGGTCGAAAACAAATGACAGATGAAAAAGAACAGAAAAAAAAGGGCAAACGATCACTATAAGTCATTCCAACTTCATTGGATGACTTTATTATAGTATGTAAACTCTCTATGTAAATTAATGTATGTAACATCCCAATGTAAACCAGATCATTTCGATATCACAAAGCCAATTTCCAGAACTCATCCAATGAACCACAGGCAACGACAAGAGGCAACCAACACTTTTTTGATGGCAAATGCCATTTTGGCAGTGAAGTCTGGAATTTATTGTAATTTTATTTTGAAAATTTCGAAAAGGCAAATGATGAAAAAAAGGTAAAAGAGAGAATGTGAACACAATGGAAGTGCTAATGACACTGTAGCATAACTTGACTGTGTGTAGTGTTTGATGAAAAGGATAATGTTCAATGTTTATGAAAGGATTATAAAAGAAGACAAGAATTGTGATAATTGAGAATAGGTTAATTAATATTCCCTACATGCTATGTTTTCAATAAGAATAATTCGAGGTGTAGATTGTACTAAAGAATTGAGCCTAAATAGGACGTTCTCATCTAGACATTATAGTGAGCCTACAAATTTGCAATGAAATCCCCTTGTAAATGCAAGCTGTGGACTGTGCTGAAGGAATCTAGGTAACGGGCTCCTGCGGACATCACAGTTGACTGAACACGACCAAAAAAGGACATTCTCATCAAGACATTATACAGAGTCATCCTATTAAGTTACAATAAAATCCCTTCATAAATTCAACCCGTAGACTGTGCTAAACGTTTCGAGTTTCATCACTGTTGACCGATTGCGACCAAAAGGGGACATTCTCATCAAGATATGACAAAATAGGATGTTCTCATCTAGATATTAAACTGAGCCATTCTACAAATTTGTAATAAAATCTCTTTGTAAATTCAAGCTGTAGACTGTGCTAAAGGAATCTAGGTAACGTGTCCCTGCAGTCATCATGGCAGACCCAACCTAAAAAGGACGTTCTCATCTAGACATTACGCAGAATCATCTTACGAAGTTACAATAAAATCTCTTCAAAAATACGACCTGTAGACTGTGCTAAAGGTTTTCGGGTTTCAGGCTTGCATAGCCATCACGGTTGACCGATCACGACAAAAAGGGAGCATTCTCATCTGGACATTATACAGAGTTATCCTACCAAGTTACAATAAATATGACCTGTAGACAGTGCTAAAGGTTTTTGGGTTTTAGGCTAGATAAGCCATCATGGTTGACCAATCACGACCAAAAGGGTACATTCTCATCTAGACATGACCTTGAATCTGCACATAAAATTTCGTGATGATCGGACAAGAACTACGGGGTGTAGCCTGTGCTAAAGAAAATGTGAACAAATTCATAGACTAACCGACTGACAGACTTCTGCACGCGTGATGGCAATAGCTTATCTTCATTTTGTCAGATTAAGCTAAAAATGTAAGAGTGTGGTACCCCCAATGTTGTTGTTTAAGTCATATCTCCAGTGTGTGAAGTCTGAAAAACATTTTCAAGTTTGTATTTGGGACGACAAGTACTAAAATTCACAAGATTTTGCCTTTGTGCAGTGAAATTTATGTCATAGTGTCTACAATTTTCAGACCATGTTGATAAAAATTGGCAAGACCTGACTTCAATTATTCCTCTAGCTGCCTGTGATATCAATTTAGTGCTATGTTTTGTAGTTTGGGGGAGCAGAGCTTAGCGATGAGCCGATTAGTAAATGCCCCATCAGACGAATGCCAATTATTTTAGACAACAATCGGCTGATACGGAATGCCAATGTCAGATGGTTTCTTTATTATTCAAGCTTACTGCAGAAGCTGGCTGCTTTACAGTAATCAGGATTTAATTCACGTGCCATTAATCCCCATCATTTGCCATCAAAAAGTTGCCGATTGAAATTTTGGTATTTTGACATCAGTATGCAGGAAGTTATATTGGCCACTTTTATAGTTCTAACAAACCTCTTCCAATAGTAAATCATCTATTCTGTATGCATATAACTTAACAGTTGTCCAAATGATACAACCAATGACAAATATCATGCAAACTAAATTTAATAAAGTCAAGGATACACCCATCACTCTTCCTGCTTCAGTGACCCAAATATTGTAAAATGGATTAGTCAGCTGTACACCCCTGTAAATACACAAAACACATTTAGTTTTATTATCCAGTGAATCACTCTAAACTACATACAACTAGAAGTCTGACAAAGAGTCTTCTATTTAGTTTTATTATCCAGTCAATCACTCTAAACTACATACATCTAGAAGCCTGAAGTTGAGTCCACACAAATCAAATATAAGAAAGTTGAAGCCTGAAGTGGGAGTCCAGTCAAATCCAATATTAGGACAATAGAAGCCTGAAGTTGAGTCCACTCAAATCCAGTATTAGGACAGTAGAAGCCTGAAGTTGAGTCCACTCAAATCCAATATTAGATAGTTGAAGCCTGAAGTGGGAGTCCACACAAATCCAATATTAGACAGATGAAGCCTGCAGTGTGAGTCCAGTCAAATCCAATATTAGGACAGTAGAAGCCTGGAGTTGAGTTTACTAGAATCGAATCTTAGACACCAGAAGACTGTAGTTGAATATGATCTTAGACACCAGAAGATTGAAGTTGAGTCTAGTGGAATCTGATCTGAGATATTAGAAGCCCGAAATTGAGTCTCCTTGAATCTGATATTAGACACTAGAAGCTTGACGTTATGTCTACTCGATCTGATATTAGACACCAGAAGATTGACGTTGAGTCTTGTTGAATCTGATCTTAGGCACTAGAAGCCTGAAGTTGTGTCTACTCGATCTGATATTAGACACTAGAAGCTTGACGTTATGTCTACTCGATCTGATATTAGACACTAGAAGATTGACGTTGTGTCTACTTGATCTGATATTAGACACTAGAAGATTGAAGTTGAGTCTTGTTGAATCTGATCTTAGGCACTAGGAGCTTGAAGTTGTGTCTACTCGATCTGATATTAGACACTAGAAGATTGACGTTGAGTCTTGTTGAATCTGATATTAGACACTAGAAGCCTGAAGTTGTGTCTACTTGATCTGATATTAGACACTAGGAGATTGAAGTTGAGTCTTGTTGAATCTGATCTTAGGCACTAGAAGCTTGAAGTTGTGTCTACTCGATCTGATATTAGACACTAGAAGCTTGACGTTGTGTCTACTCGATCTGATATTAGACACTAGAAGCTTGACGTTATGTCTACTCGATCTGATATTAGACACTAGAAGCTTGACGTTATGTCTACTCGATCTGATATTAGACACTAGAAGATTGACGTTGAGTCTTGTTGAATCTGATCTTAGGCACTAGAAGCTTGAAGTTGTGTCTACTCGATCTGATATTAGACACTAGAAGCTTGACGTTGTGTCTACTCGATCTGATATTAGACACTAGAAGCTTGACGTTATGTCTACTCGATCTGATATTAGACACTAGAAGATTGACGTTGAGTCTTGTTGAATCTGATCTTAGGCACTAGAAGCCTGAAGTTGTGTCTACTCGATCTGATATTAGACACTAGAAGCTTGACGTTATGTCTACTCGATCTGATATTAGACACTAGAAGATTGACGTTGTGTCTACTTGATCTGATATTAGACACTAGGAGATTGAAGTTGAGTCTTGTTGAATCTGATCTTAGGCACTAGGAGCTTGAAGTTGTGTCTACTCGATCTGATATTAGACACTAGAAGATTGACGTTGAGTCTTGTTGAATCTGATATTAGACACTAGAAGCCTGAAGTTGTGTCTACTTGATCTGATATTAGACACTAGGAGATTGAAGTTGAGTCTTGTTGAATCTGATCTTAGGCACTAGAAGCTTGAAGTTGTGTCTACTCGATCTGATATTAGACACTAGAAGCTTGACGTTGTGTCTACTCGATCTGATATTAGACACTAGAAGATTGACGTTGAGTCTTGTTGAATCTGATCTTAGGCACTAGAAGCTTGAAGTTGTGTCTACTCGATCTGATATTAGACACTAGAAGATTGACGTTATGTCTACTCGATCTGATATTAGACACTAGAAGCTTGAAGTTGTGTCTACTCGATCTGATATTAGACACTAGAAGATTGACGTTGAGTCTTGTTGAATCTGATATTAGACACTAGAAGCCTGAAGTTGTGTCTACTTGATCTGATATTAGACACTAGGAGATTGAAGTTGAGTCTTGTTGAATCTGATCTTAGGCACTAGAAGCTTGAAGTTGTGTCTACTCGATCTGATATTAGACACTAGAAGCTTGACGTTGTGTCTACTCGATCTGATATTAGACACTAGAAGATTGACGTTGAGTCTTGTTGAATCTGATCTTAGGCACTAGAAGCCTGAAGTTGTGTCTACTCGATCTGATATTAGACACTAGAAGCTTGACGTTATGTCTACTCGATCTGATATTAGACACTAGAAGATTGACGTTGTGTCTACTTGATCTGATATTAGACACTAGGAGATTGAAGTTGAGTCTTGTTGAATCTGATCTTAGGCACTAGGAGCTTGAAGTTGTGTCTACTCGATCTGATATTAGACACTAGAAGATTGACGTTGAGTCTTGTTGAATCTGATATTAGACACTAGAAGCCTGAAGTTGTGTCTACTTGATCTGATATTAGACACTAGGAGATTGAAGTTGAGTCTTGTTGAATCTGATCTTAGGCACTAGAAGCTTGAAGTTGTGTCTACTCGATCTGATATTAGACACTAGAAGATTGACGTTGAGTCTTGTTGAATCTGATATTAGACACTAGAAGCCTGAAGTTGTGTCTACTCGATCTGATATTAGACACTAGAAGCTTGACGTTGTGTCTACTCGATCTGATATTAGACACTAGAAGCTTGAAGTTGTGTCTACTCGATCTGATATTAGACACTAGAAGCTTGAAGTTGTGTCTACTCAATCTGATATTAGACACTAGAAGCTTGACATTATGTCTACTCGATCTGATATTAGACACTAGAAGCTTGACGTTGTGTCTACTCGATCTGATATTAGACACTAGAAGCTTGACGTTGAGTCTTGTTGAATCTGATCTTAGGCACTAGAAGCTTGAAGTTGTGTCTACTCGATCTGATATTAGACACTAGAAGATTGACGTTATGTCTACTCGATCTGATATTAGACACTAGAAGCTTGAAGTTGTGTCTACTCGATCTGATATTAGACACTAGAAGATTGAAGTTCAGTCTTGTTGAATCTGATATTAGACACTAGAAGCCTGAAGTTGTGTCTACTCGATCTGATATTAGACACTAGAAGCTTGACGTTGTGTCTACTTGATCTGATATTAGGCACTAGATGATTGAAGTTGTGTCTACTCGATCTGATATTAGACACTAGAAGATTGACGTTATGTCTACTCGATCTGATATTAGACACTAGAAGCTTGAAGTTGTGTCTACTCGATCTGATATTAGACACTAGAAGATTGAAGTTGAGTCTTGTTGAATCTGATATTAGACACTAGAAGCCTGAAGTTGTGTCTACTCGATCTGATATTAGACACTAGAAGCTTGACGTTGTGTCTACTTGATCTGATATTAGGCACTAGAAGCTTGAAGTTGTGTCTACTCGATCTGATATTAGACACTAGAAGATTGACGTTATGTCTACTCGATCTGATATTAGACACTAGAAGCTTGAAGTTGTGTCTACTCGATCTGATATTAGACACTAGAAGATTGAAGTTGAGTCTTGTTGAATCTGATATTAGACACTAGAAGCCTGAAGTTGTGTCTACTCGATCTGATATTAGACACTAGAAGCTTGACGTTGTGTCTACTTGATCTGATATTAGGCACTAGAAGCTTGAAGTTGTGTCTACTCGATCTGATATTAGACACTAGAAGATTGACGTTATGTCTACTCGATCTGATATTAGACACTAGAAGCTTGAAGTTGTGTCTACTCGATCTGATATTAGACACTAGAAGATTGAAGTTGAGTCTTGTTGAATCTGATATTAGACACTAGAAGCCTGAAGTTGTGTCTACTCGATCTGATATTAGACACTAGAAGCTTGACGTTGTGTCTACTTGATCTGATATTAGACACTAGAAGCCTGAAGTTGTGTCTACTCGATCTGATATTAGGCACTAGAAGCTTGAAGTTGTGTCTACTCGATCTGATATTAGGCACTAGAAGCTTGAAGTTGTGTCTACTCGATCTGATATTAGACACTAGAAGCTTGACGTTGTGTCTACTCGATCTGATATTAGGCACTAGAAGCTTGACGTTGTGTCTACTCGATCTGATATTAGGCACTAGAAGCTTGAAGTTGTGTCTACTCGATCTGATATTAGACACTAGGAGATTGAAGTTGAGTCTTGTTGAATCTGATCTTAGGCACTAGAAGCTTGACGTTGTGTCTACTCGATCTGATATTAGACACTAGAAGCTTGAAGTTGTGTCTACTCGATCTGATATTAGACACTAGAAGCTTGAAGTTGTGTCTACTCGATCTGATATTAGACACTAGAAGATTGACGTTATGTCTACTCGATCTGATATTAGACACTAGAAGCTTGAAGTTGTGTCTACTCGATCTGATATTAGACACTAGAAGCCTGAAGTTGTGTCTACTCGATCTGATATTAGACACTAGAAGCTTGAAGTTGTGTCTACTCGATCTGATATTAGACACTAGAAGCTTGAAGTTGTGTCTACTCGATCTGATATTAGACACTAGAAGATTGACGTTATGTCTACTCGATCTGATATTAGACACTAGAAGCTTGAAGTTGTGTCTACTCGATCTGATATTAGACACTAGAAGATTGAAGTTGTGTCTACTCGATCTGATATTAGACACTAGAAGATTGAAGTTGAGTCTTGTTGAATCTGATATTAGACACTAGAAGCTTGACGTTGTGTCTACTCGATCTGATATTAGACACTAGAAGCCTGAAGTTGTGTCTACTCGATCTGATATTAGACACTAGAAGCTTGACGTTGTGTCTACTCGATCTGATATTAGACACTAGAAGCTTGAAGTTGTGTCTACTCGATCTGATATTAGACACTAGAAGCTTGAAGTTGTGTCTACTCAATCTGATATTAGACACTAGAAGCTTGACATTATGTCTACTCGATCTGATATTAGGCACTAGAAGCCTGAAGTTGAGGCTACTTGATCTGATATTAGACACTCGAAGCTTGACATTGTGTCTACTTGACCTGATATTAGGCACTAGAAGCTTGAAGTTGTGTCTACTCGATCTGATATTAGACACTAGAAGACTCAAGTTGTGTCTACTCGATCTGATATTAGACACTAGAAGCTTGAAGTTGTGTCTACTCGATCTGATATTAGACACTAGAAGCTTGAAGTTGTGTCTACTCAATCTGATATTAGACACTAGAAGCTTGACGTTGTGTCTACTCGATCTGATATTAGACACTAGAAGCCTGAAGTTGTGTCTACTCGATCTGATATTAGACACTAGAAGCTTGACGTTGTGTCTACTCGATCTGATATTAGACACTAGAAGCTTGAAGTTGTGTCTACTCGATCTGATATTAGACACTAGAAGCTTGACGTTATGTCTACTCGATCTGATATTAGACACTAGAAGATTGAAGTTGAGTCTTGTTGAATCTGATCTTAGACACTAGAAGCCTGAAGTTGAGGCTACTTGACCTGATATTAGACACTAGAAGATTGAAGTTGTGTCTTGTTGAATCTGATATTAGGCACTAGAAGACTGAAGTTGTGTCCACTCGATCTGATATTAGACACTAGAAGCTTGACATTGTGTCTACTTGATCTGATATTAGACACTAGAAGCTTGAAGTTGTGTCTACTCGATCTGATATTAGACACTAGAAGATTGAAGTTGTGTCTTGTTGAATCTGATATTAGGCACTAGAAGACTGAAGTTGTGTCCACTCGATCTGATATTAGACACTAGAAGCTTGACATTGTGTCTACTTGATCTGATATTAGACACTAGGAGATTGACGTTGAGTCTTGTTGAATCTGATCTTAGGCACTAGAAGCCTGAAGTTGAGGCTACTTGACCTGATATTAGACACTAGAAGATTGAAGTTGAGTCTTGTTGAATCTGATCTTAGATACTAGAAGCCTGAAGTTGAGGCTACTCGATCTGATATTAGACACTCGAAGCTTGACGTTGTGTCTACTCGATCTGATATTAGACACTAGAAGATTGAAGTTGAGTCTTGTTGAATCTGATATTAGACACTAGAAGCCTGAAGTTGAGGCTACTTGATCTGATATTAGACACTCGAAGCTTGACGTTGTGTCTACTCGATCTGATATTAGACACTAGAAGATTGAAGTTGAGTCTTGTTGAATCTGATCTTAGACACTAGAAGCCTGAAGTTGTGTCTACTCAATCTGATATTAGACACTAGAAGATTGAAGTTGTGTCTACTCGATCTGATATTAGACACTAGAAGATTGAAGTTGTGTCTACTCGATCTGATATTAGACACTAGAAGCTTGACATTATGTCTACTCGATCTGATATTAGACACTAGAAGCTTGACGTTGTGTCTACTCGATCTGACATTAGACACTAGAAGCCTGAAGTTGTGTCTACTCGATCTGATATTAGACACTAGAAGATTGAAGTTGAGTCTTGTTGAATCTGATCTTAGACACTAGAAGCCTGAAGTTGTGTCTACTCGATCTGATATTAGACACTAGAAGACTGAAGTTGTGTCTACTCGATCTGATATTAGACACTAGAAGCCTGAAGTTGTGTCTACTCGATCTGATATTAGACACTAGAAGATTGAAGTTGTGTCTACTCGATCTGATATTAGACACTAGAAGCTTGACATTATGTCTACTCGATCTGATATTAGACACTAGAAGCTTGACGTTGTGTCTACTCGATCTGATATTAGACACTAGAAGCCTGAAGTTGTGTCTACTCGATCTGATATTAGACACTAGAAGCTTGACATTATGTCTACTCGATCTGATATTAGACACTAGAAGCTTGACGTTGTGTCTACTCGATCTGATATTAGACACTAGAAGCCTGAAGTTGTGTCTACTCGATCTGATATTAGACACTAGAAGCTTGAAGTTGTGTCTACTCGATCTGATATTAGACACTAGAAGCCTGAAGTTGTGTCTACTCGATCTGATATTAGACACTAGAAGCTTGACATTATGTCTACTCGATCTGATATTAGACACTAGAAGCTTGACGTTGTGTCTACTCGATCTGATATTAGACACTAGAAGCCTGAAGTTGTGTCTACTCGATCTGATATTAGACACTAGAAGCTTGAAGTTGTGTCTACTCAATCTGATATTAGACACTAGAAGCTTGACATTATGTCTACTCAATCTGATATTAGACACTAGAAGCTTGACGTTGTGTCTACTCGATCTGATATTAGACACTAGGAGATTGACGTTGTGTCTACTCGATCTGATATTAGACACTAGAAGCTTGACGTTGTGTCTACTCGATCTGATATTAGACACTAGAAGCTTGAAGTTGTGTCTACTTGATCTGATATTAGACACCAGAAGATTGAAGTTGAGTCTTGTTGAATCTGATATTAGACACTAGAAGATTGAAGTTGTGTCTACTCGATCTGATATTAGACACTAGAAGGTTGACATTATGTCTACTCGATCTGATATTAGACACTCGAAGCTTGACGTTGTGTCTACTCGATCTGATATTAGACACCAGAAGATTGAAGTTGAGTCTTGTTGAATCTGATCTTAGACACTAGAAGATTGAAGTTGTGTCTACTCGATCTGATATTAGACACTAGAAGATTGACGTTGTGTCTACTCGATCTGATATTAGACACCAGAAGATTGAAGTTGAGTCTTGTTGAATCTGATCTTAGACACTAGAAGATTGAAGTTGTGTCTACTCGATCTGATATTAGACACTAGAAGATTGAAGTTGTGTCTACTCGATCTGATATTAGACACTAGAAGCTTGACATTATGTCTACTCGATCTGATATTAGACACTAGAAGATTGACGTTGTGTCTACTCGATCTGATATTAGGCACTAGAAGCTTGACGTTATGTCTACTCGATCTGATATTAGACACTAGAAGATTGAAGTTGAGTCTTGTTGAATCTGATATTAGACACTAGAAGCCTGAAGTTGTGTCTACTCGATCTGATATTAGACACTAGAAGATTGAAGTTGAGTCTTGTTGAATCTGATATTAGACACTCGAAGCTTGACGTTGTGTCTACTCGATCTGATATTAGACACCAGAAGATTGAAGTTGAGTCTTGTTGAATCTGATCTTAGACACTAGAAGCTTGACGTTGTGTCTACTCGATCTGATATTAGACACTAGAAGATTGACGTTGTGTCTACTCGATCTGATATTAGACACTCGAAGCTTGACGTTATGTCTACTCGATCTGATATTAGACACTCGAAGCTTGACGTTGTGTCTACTCGATCTGATATTAGACACTAGAAGATTGAAGTTGAGTCCTGTTGAATCTGATCTTAGGCACTAGAAGCTTGAAGTTGTGTCTACTCGATCTGATATTAGACACTCGAAGCTTGACGTTATGTCTACTCGATCTGATATTAGACACTAGAAGATTGACGTTGAGTCTTGTTGAATCTGATCTTAGGCACTAGAAGACTGAAGTTGAGGCTACTTGACCTGATATTAGACACTAGAAGACTGAAGTTGTGTCTACTCGATCTGATATTAGACACTAGAAGCTTGACGTTGTGTCTACTCAATCTGATATTAGACACTAGAAGACTGAAGTTGTGTCTACTCGATCTGATATTAGACACTAGAAGATTGAAGTTGAGTCCTGTTGAATCTGATCTTAGGCACTAGAAGCTTGAAGTTGTGTCTACTCGATCTGATATTAGACACTCGAAGCTTGACGTTATGTCTACTCGATCTGATATTAGACACTAGAAGATTGACGTTGAGTCTTGTTGAATCTGATCTTAGGCACTAGAAGACTGAAGTTGAGGCTACTTGACCTGATATTAGACACTAGAAGACTGAAGTTGTGTCTACTCGATCTGATATTAGGCACTAGAAGCTTGACGTTGTGTCTACTCAATCTGATATTAGACACTAGAAGACTGAAGTTGTGTCTACTCGATCTGATATTAGACACTAGAAGCTTGACGTTGTGTCTACTCAATCTGATATTAGACACTAGAAGCTTGACGTTGTGTCTACTCGATCTGATATCAGACACTAGAAGCTTGAAGTTGTGTCTACTCGATCTGATATCAGACACTAGAAGCTTGAAGTTGTGTCTACTTGATCTGATATTAGACACTAGAAGATTGAAGTTGAGTCTTGTTGAATCTGATCTTAGGCACTAGAAGCTTGACGTTGTGTCTACTCGATCTGATATCAGACACTAGAAGCTTGAAGTTGTGTCTACTCGATCTGATATCAGACACTAGAAGCTTGAAGTTGTGTCTACTTGATCTGATATTAGACACTAGAAGATTGAAGTTGAGTCTTGTTGAATCTGATATTAGACACTAGAAGCTTGAAGTTGTGTCTACTCGATCTGATATTAGACACTAGAAGCTTGACGTTGTGTCTACTCGATCTGATATTAGGCACTAGAAGACTGAAGTTGTGTCTACTCGATCTGATATTAGACACTAGAAGCTTGAAGTTGTGTCTACTCGATCTGATATTAGACACTAGAAGATTGAAGTTGAGTCTTGTTGAATCTGATCTTAGATACTAGAAGACTGAAGTTGTGTCTACTCGATCTGATATTAGACACTAGAAGCTTGAAGTTGTGTCTACTCGATCTGATATTAGACACTAGAAGATTGAAGTTGAGTCTTGTTGAATCTGATATTAGACACTAGAAGCTTGAAGTTGTGTCTACTCGATCTGATATTAGACACTAGAAGCTTGAAGTTGTGTCTACTCGATCTGATATTAGACACTAGAAGCTTGAAGTTGTGTCTACTCAATCTGATATTAGACACTAGAAGATTGAAGTTGAGTCTTGTTGAATCTGATCTTAGGCACTAGAAGCCTGAAGTTGAGGCTACTTGACCTGATATTAGACACTAGAAGATTGAAGTTGAGTCTTGTTGAATCTGATCTTAGGCACTAGAAGCCTGAAGTTGAGGCTACTTGACCTGATATTAGACACTAGAAGCCTGAAACTGAGTCTACTTGAATCTGAACTTAGACACTAAAAGCCCAAAGCGGAGTCTCCTCGATCCAATATTAGACATGAGAAGCCTGAAGTTGAGGCTACTCGATCTGATATTAGACACTAGAAGCTTGAAGTTGTGTCTACTCGATCTGATATTAGACACTAGAAGCTTGACGTTATGTCTACTCGATCTGATATTAGACACTAGAAGCTTGACGTTGTGTCTACTCGATCTGATATTAGGCACTAGAAGCTTGACGTTGTGTCTACTCGATCTGATATTAGACACTAGAAGATTGAAGTTGAGTCTACTCGATCTGATATTAGACACTAGAAGCTTGACGTTGTGTCTACTCGATCTGATATTAGGCACTAGAAGACTGAAGTTGTGTCTACTCGATCTGATATTAGACACTAGAAGCTTGACATTGTGTCTACTCGATCTGATATTAGACACTAGAAGATTGAAGTTGAGTCTTGTTGAATCTGATATTAGACACTAGAAGCTTGACGTTATGTCTACTCGATCTGATATTAGACACTCGAAGCTTGATGTTATGTCTACTCGATCTGATATTAGACACTAGAAGATTGAAGTTGAGTCTTGTTGAATCTGATCTTAGGCACTAGAAGACTGAAGTTGTGTCTACTCGATCTGATATTAGACACTAGAAGATTGAAGTTGAGTCTTGTTGAATCTGATCTTAGATACTAGAAGCTTGAAGTTGAGGCTACTTGACCTGATATTAGACACTAGAAGATTGAAGTTGAGTCTTGTTGAATCTGATCTTAGGCACTAGAAGCCTGAAGTTGAGGCTACTTGACCTGATATTAGACACTAGAAGATTGAAGTTGTGTCTACTCGATCTGATATTAGACACTAGAAGCCTGACGTTGAGTCTTGTTGAATCTGATATTAGGCACTAGAAGACTGAAGTTGTGTCTACTCGATCTGATATTAGACACTAGAAGATTGAAGTTGAGTCTTGTTGAATCTGATATTAGACACTAGAAGCCTGAAGTTGTGTCTACTCGATCTGATATTAGACACTAGAAGCTTGACGTTGTGTCTACTCGATCTGATATTAGGCACTAGAAGACTGAAGTTGTGTCTACTCGATCTGATATTAGACACTAGAAGATTGAAGTTGAGTCTTGTTGAATCTGATATTAGACACTAGAAGCTTGAAGTTGTGTCTACTCGATCTGATATTAGACACTAGAAGATTGACGTTGAGTCTTGTTGAATCTGATATTAGACACTAGAAGCCTGAAGTTGTGTCTACTCGATCTGATATTAGACACTAGAAGCTTGACGTTGTGTCTACTCGATCTGATATTAGGCACTAGAAGACTGAAGTTGTGTCTACTCGATCTGATATTAGACACTAGAAGCCTGACGTTGAGTCTTGTTGAATCTGATATTAGGCACTAGAAGACTGAAGTTGTGTCTACTCGATCTGATATTAGACACTAGAAGCTTGACGTTGTGTCTACTCGATCTGATATTAGGCACTAGAAGACTGAAGTTGTGTCTTGTTGAATCTGATATTAGACACTAGAAGCCTGAAGTTGTGTCTACTCGATCTGATATTAGACACTAGAAGATTGAAGTTGTGTCTACTCGATCTGATATTAGACACTAGAAGATTGAAGTTGAGTCTTGTTGAATCTGATATTAGGCACTAGAAGACTGAAGTTGTGTCTACTCGATCTGATATTAGACACTAGAAGCTTGACGTTGTGTCTACTCGATCTGATATTAGGCACTAGAAGACTGAAGTTGTGTCTTGTTGAATCTGATATTAGACACTAGAAGCCTGAAGTTGTGTCTACTCGATCTGATATTAGACACTAGAAGCTTGACGTTATGTCTACTCGATCTGATATTAGACACTCGAAGCTTGACGTTATGTCTACTCGATCTGATATTAGACACTAGAAGATTGAAGTTGAGTCTTGTTGAATCTGATCTTAGATACTAGAAGCTTGAAGTTGAGGCTACTTGACCTGATATTAGACACTAGAAGATTGAAGTTGAGTCTTGTTGAATCTGATCTTAGGCACTAGAAGACTGAAGTTGTGTCCACTCGATCTGATATTAGACACTAGAAGCTTGACGTTATGTCTACTTCATCTGATATTAGACACTAGAAGATTGAAGTTGAGTCTTGTTGAATCTGATCTTAGGCACTAGAAGCCTGAAGTTGAGGCTACTTGACCTGATATTAGACACTAGAAGATTGAAGTTGAGTCTTGTTGAATCTGATCTTAGGCACTAGAAGCCTGAAGTTGAGGCTACTTGACCTGATATTAGACACTAGAAGCCTGAAACTGAGTCTACTTGAATCTGAACTTAGACACTAAAAGCCCAAAGCGGAGTCTCCTCGATCCAATATTAGACATGAGAAGCCTGAAGTTGAGGCTACTCGATCTGATATTAGACACTAGAAGCTTGAAGTTGTGTCTACTCGATCTGATATTAGACACTAGAAGATTGAAGTTGAGTCTTGTTGAATCTGATATTAGACACTAGAAGCCTGAAGTTGTGTCTACTCGATCTGATATTAGACACTCGAAGCTTGACGTTATGTCTACTCGATCTGATATTAGACACCAGAAGATTGACGTTGAGTCTTGTTGAATCTGATCTTAGGCACTAGAAGACTGAAGTTGTGTCTACTCGATCTGATATTAGACACTAGAAGATTGAAGTTGAGTCTTGTTGAATCTGATCTTAGGCACTAGAAGCCTGAAGTTGAGGCTACTTGACCTGATATTAGACACTAGAAGCCTGAAACTGAGTCTACTTGAATCTGAACTTAGACACTAAAAGCCCAAAGCGGAGTCTCCTCGATCCAATATTAGACACGAGAAGCCTGAAGTTGAGGCCACTCGAATCTGATCTTAGGCACCTGAAGCCTGAAGTTGAGTCTACTCGAAACCAATGTTACACAAACAGCTCTGACACTAATGTTTCGCATAACAGTGAGCAAGAAAACCGTATAAACAAAGTATTTGTTGCTTGACAAGTATCATTTGCTTCATTTGGCAGAGGACACAGACTAGAACAACTGCCATGTCACTGGTTTTATGTAACCTCATTCTAAATTGTTTCAACTCTTTTTTTACAGGCTTGTGAAAATTTCTTGAATAAACAATCTGCGGTCGTATTAATTCTTTACATGCTGCTGGCGGATATTCCTGCCCAGCATAGGGTTTCTCTTGTCACTGAAATAAGTATAAGTTGGGCACATTTAATGGTATTTTCCCGCTGTAAATTGAATGGATTTTTTCACCAATGATTTCTTTTGTTACATTTATATTAATTTTTCATCAAATCTAGTCATGGCTGCTTTAT